>JABXJD010000370.1:370000-545007 GCA_013375575.1 Percina caprodes
AAAAGATTTCTACATACCTACACATTACAAAATAAACCAACATTAATATTATATAAAGACCGTAAAACAGCCTCTCTCAAACTGTGGACCGCGAACCGGCACTGGGCAACGAAGCAATGCTCACTGGTTTACGTGACCTCCCCCCCAAAATAAAATGTATATCTAAATAACTGGAAATGGGCTGCTGTGGGACCGCTGCTTTAGAGTCTTCACCGACGGGGCCGTAGAAGTGACAGGGAGGTACGCAGTGATGTGGCTGTAATCAAAAGATGTCTCCCTCTGATCAGGTAACTCCATTGGTGTCGCCAGGTCATTTTTCCAGGGCTTCAGCCAAATATTTTTAAATGTAGGTAGTATAAAGTTCAAGTGTGCATTAATATTGCTACGTTATGTTTATTAGTTACTGCTAATTGACATTTACAGTCTATGGTTCAAGCTCAAAACACAGAGCTCTGAAGAACCCATCCATTACTTTAGCAGTGCAGCTTCAGCAGTCAGTGTAAGGGTCAGGGAATTATAATGACGCGCTCAGCTGTGTGCATGATGCGGCAGAAGTGTCACGCTTGTGCTGCATGTATTTCTGTCGTACTTTTGGTTTTCCATCTCTGAAGAGCAGTATACAGCCACAGGCGCAGGATTCAAAAGGGTTATACTTAGTGTCATCATTAATTATAGGTGTGTTTTGGGCGTAACATGCAAAAAAAAAAAAAAAAGTATCATCTCTCATTCCCTTTAAAAGCCTCTTGTTTCTTGGTGCCTTATTATGATGGTGGATTTGCACCATAATAAGTTATTTTTTATCTTTTGCAAGTGTCTGCGCTGCTGTGCTTCCCCGTGTGTGTGTGTGTGTGTGTGTGTGTAACAAGTATAGTGTGCGCACACAATGCATAACCCTAGGCATATTTTATTAATGCGCTGTCAAAAATAATGAAATGCTGCGTTATTGACTTTAGACCAGATTTTTGTTGGTCAATGGCGCGATCACTTTCTGCTGCCACAAAATAGCAATATGCCAAGAATTCAGCTTAACACACCTCCCTGTAAGCCCAGCACACCCATAGGCGCAAGTATGGGTGCAGGTGCATTTGCTATTTAAATAACATTGGCGCAGGACAGGAAATTAACAACTGCAAATAGCTAAGACACTTTGCTGGATGAAAAAAATAAAAAATAAAATAAAAAAGATTCTTGCCAAAAGGTGGCACATTTGCAGGTATAAAGTATAACACAAAATTTCCATAAACAATTAAATCGTAAGATTGATAGGTTAAGGTCAGCACAAAGTAAACTAAACCTCTCAGGATGCCTTGATTGTAGACTAATTATAATGTTAACCCTGCCGGTAGAAACTTGACTGTGGCTAGAGGCCAGACGGTGGATGACATTCTCCACATGGCGAGCTCCATTAGATATCCAAACAGATGCTTCAGCCACGCACTCATTAGCAAGGTCCATCAAGGTTCTGAACCAGTAACTACAACTTTGACCACAGCCATCTGTATTCTAAAACATTGCGTATCCATTTAAAGAGCATTGTTAAGTTAAATGTATTGTTTGACGCTTTGACATTTTAGTAATACAAGCATGGCAGTCATTTTACTAGTAAAATATATGATGGATAAGTTCATTTATAAAAGCATGAATATATTTATTTCAGTTATTGTTTAAATGTAACACTTCATAACACATACACACTGCCCATTAATAAACACGATCTTTAATCAAGAGTTTTGAAAGTATAGTTCTGTAGTTTTTAACAAACAATGGTAGTTACAATGGGTGTGCAAATTCAGACCTTGCAAATCTGGGCATATGAATGGATACATAAAAACACCATTGCCTTGAGGCACGGGGAAGATGGATTGCCACTAAGTGTTTTCTGAATCATATTACAGTCTGTAGATTATAACCATTATAGGTAAACCTTCTGGCAAAAAGATTAGACTAATTAGTTTTCTTCAACTATGCTCTACTTTGGTTGGACACATTCATGATGCATTGCCTCTAAAATTTAGAGAAGTGGAATGCCACTTTAAGCGAGTGTTTTACATCTTCCAATCTGTTTACTCATGTCATAGTAAGGCTTAAATGACTCTTGAAACTATGTATTGATGACAATTTGCTTAATATTTGTTTGAGAAAGCTTTGCCACAAAAACAAGAAATACTTAAGAAACCCTCATCAGCTGAGCTGCTGCGACTCACTTTAAAAGACATCTTCCATCAACTTTGAGCCGTTTTTCCCTCCTCAATATATGGATTTGATGATACTCATCTCTCTCCTAAAATAAGCAGACAGATGCCTGACAAATGTCCCGATATCTATCAAAGTACTATCTCCTTGTCTTGTTTGTTCCCTATCCATGTAGCTGCTGACAAATGCTGCCTTTGATCCCAACTGTCTAAATGTCACAAGTTTTCACAGAGGTTGCCATTGTGTGTTGATTAGATGTGTGGTATGTGATGCATGGGTGCGTAATAGTGTAAAATGCACACAGATATGTGCAGAGATCACTACTGTGTGCGTGTGTGCATTCATTCATACATGCATGCATGCATGGGTGTACACATGTGAGCACAAGCCTTATCCAGAGAGGGATAAATCCAATCCATTACCTTGCGGGGCTCAGAGCAGCTCAATCAATGGCACTCTCAGTGACTGCTGATGAACTTTCCCTTGAAGGTGTATCATTCAGACTAGTGCTGGGCGGTATACCGGTTTATATTTCTCGTAGGATATTAATTTTTCATTTACCATAATACCAGTGCATTGCCGCAGAGAGTAAGTAATCTGCGAGTGAATTGAGAACGGTAGCCCTGTCAACTGTGTACCCTTCTCACTCATGGTAGTAACTTTATTACATAACAAGCACACAATAATTTTGAGTCAAACAATTTCTAACATTAATAATTTTACACCGCCGGACGGCATGTTGGGTAACAGTATAGCTGCTAGCTAGCTAGGTAGCATGGGAGAGGCTCCGGTCGCTACTGCACATTCAAGAACAGAGAAGAAAGACCGGTGATACACCAGAACAACGTATGCTCAAGAGTTGAGCCGTCTGCAGGTCCCAAGTTTCGTGCTGCTAAAAAAATTAAAAGGATACAAATTTGTCATACTGCCCAGAACTAATTCAGACCTGTTGCAGAGCAAGACACATTAAAGCACCAATCAAAATGAAAGCCAAAGTCTTTACTTCAGGTAAACTGAGCAGTGTTCCCACTACTAAAAGTTTGTCATAAACTGTAAAACATAAACTGTAATTATATTCAATCATGCCGAATAAGAAAACACTGAATAACACGCTTCTGGCATGTCAAATCTGTACTCATTTACAAGCATGTTTTCTTATCGTCTGGCTGCCACTTCCCTTCAACCTGAAAAAATGGAGGAGAGATGGAGGAGCAGTCAGTGCAAAGGAGGAGGAGAAGATCAAATGGCAGGGCGGTTATGAGATGTGTGTCTGATGCCTTTTCAGACTGCGCTTGGCCGCCGTACCAGTCAATCACGATTACAATGGCGAGGAGAGATGCGAGCAGTGGTGCAGAAAGAGCAGGAGTGATAATTACAATGCAAGGGACAAGATAATGGGAACACGCTGCACTCTCCCAATCATTTCATGTATCAGCTGCCTACTGACCCCCCCCCCCTGACAACCAGCAATCACAGGTCATATTTGTGAAATCCAAAATGGATTAATTTAATGACAGCAGTTGGGGGTGTGATCTGTCTGTGTATGCACGTGTTTGTGTGCACAGTTTTGTCAAATGTCAAAGAATATTTACTTGTACTTTTCCCTATCACATAGGCATACACTACTGTATAAGCACAACATTATCATTGTAGAATAAAGAGAGCGGCCTTGAGCTCTGCATTGTAAGCAGCTTGTTGCATTGATGACACAAGGCATGCCAACCCCTGATCTCATAAGGATTCCAAATTTAGACTTACCTCTTACATTTTTTTTGTAATTCACATTTTGTGCATTTTGCTTTTTAGCCATAATCTACGAACATCCACTTGCATCATATCAAAATAAAAACCTCAAAATCTAAAATTACAATTCTTCAATAATCAACAGGTAAAACTAATTAGTGTTTAAATCTGTGTTTATCACAACACTGAATTACAATTCTATCTTCTGCAGCTCTATTACATGTTATGCATAACTGGCTCTTGTTATGTTTAGTCCTTCACTAAACTAGGAGCAGTACTGGTTACCCACTACTCCTCTTAAGTATAGCCCACTGAAAACATTAATCATAGGATCGTCTAAATTAAATTTACCATAAAGTGTAATCAGGCTTAATTAAAATTAAGTTGTTTATGATAAGCATGATTACAAGGGTAGCTTCTCTTTACTAAAAGTACTGGAGATGAGCAATGGGATTCAAGCCATTTGTGAACGGACAACTTTGATCTAACAGTTGACGGCCATAAGCAATCAAGCAAAGGCACAATAAATCATGGCATTGTTAATGTTTACGTCAATGTTTGTTGTTAACATTCGTTTTATTACTCGGAGACCCTTGTTTATTTGTATGCAATTCGATCACACGTATATTCCACTACTCGTGCCTCGTCCATCGGGTCAGGGGGGACCCCCCCGGAGAACGAGATGAGGGTAGTGGGAAATGTGTTTGAGTGCAAGACGGAGGACGAGGCCACGATAGCAGAAAAATACGATTGAATACAGAAGAGTTTCTGGGACCAGGACAACATAAAGGGTTAAAAACAATATACCCAGTGTTTAAATAATGCTTTATGCTTTGAACGTCATCAAGCTGGATAATGTGCAGCATGCTAAACAGCACTGAACACTAAAAGTCTTTGAGAGCATTAATTGTGCCTGCTTGAACAATGTCAATCAACTGATCCTTGCAAGCAAAGCCGTTCACACAAATACAAGATGAGTGGATGATGGAGATTACAAATTATATGCATCCATGGTCTGTTTAAACAAGTGGTTGGAAAGTTGCTTTTCCTCCTTGGCATTAAATAAATGATAAAGTTGCAACGCCATTCATAGTTTTATTCTCTCTGAATAACACTAAAAAAAATGTTTTTTTTTAAATAAGAAAAAAAAAACTTGTTGCAATTTTCACTGTCCAACAACTTCACTGCAGCGCAAAAAAATAAAAAAATAAAATACATACCAACTTTTAGCGCATATTTTTTTACCAAATCTCCCGCAATTTCAGGTATTTTGGGCTGCAACACTCCATCAAAGGCTGTGAAATCCTGTAGGGACTGATTCAAGGTTGGACTCTAGCGCAAGACATTTGCTGTACTGCTTAAAGTTATGCAAATGAATAACATGGTAACCACTCTTAAGTAGACAACAGCCCAATGTGTTTATGGGTGTATGAATGAGGGGTTCAAAATATGCATAAAAAATATAAAATGACAAAGACAAGAAAATGTACTTTTAATTTAATAATTATACAACTGAATAAAATTCATCGATAAAAACAAAAGTCTCATTAACACATCATCCACATGCTCTTTGTGCACACACAGAATTCTGCATACTGCCTTGTACAAACAAAAAGGTTGAAGAGTAAGACCACACAGTAAAAGCTGCTTGAGGGATAAGGGAGAGCTAAGCCGCGGTTATCAACACTTAAGCCTGCAGACTTCAGCCATTTGCAAATGCTCCCCTTCATTACCAATTTGCCTTCCTTTTTCACTGGCACAGAAAGATGCTTGTATTTCCACCTGAATCCGTGACGGACCGCTGCCAGTGGCAGTGCAGTAATGGTTTCCAGGGAGACAACAAAAAGCACCGCTGCTAGATGTACAGGGATACAATGCGATACGCCCCATTTCCGCTCCAAGGCACAAGCCACAGAGTCCTCTATCCACCAAGCTTCGACTTGAACCCATATTTACCCCATCATCTCAGACAGTAAGAAGTGAGGATGTTGTTCCCACTTGCCAATGAGTCTGAGAGTCATTCCACCATAAATGGCCATTTTGCAGGCTTTTAACATATTATATGATGAGATTATCCCAACATGTCTGGTGTTAATGAAAAATGAAAAAAAAATGGTATGTCAATTACTTTAACTAATGCAAAATTAGTGTAAAGTGTTCTAAATCTACTTTAACTCTATACTTGGCATTTAATCCCTGGATCTTTATAATCAATTAAGTAATAAACAATGTGTTAGTCCTGCTACTGGATTACAAATATTCAACATCATTTTCATCAGGTTAAACTGTTCATCCATTTCATGCTTCCAGTCTCAAAAAAGGTTTTAAAAAAAAAAAAAAAAAAAAAAGTTAATAAATACCAAGCCAAATTCTTTAAAGCATTACTAGAATACATTTATGAAAAATAAATGTATCAAATGATGTCATTTGATAAAGTTATAGGAGTATATTAAAAGGTAATTCATAAAATGATAACTAGACCTTTATTTAATGGACATTAGGGCTGTGACTGTATGGATTTATTCTTATTGCAGTAAAGAAACAACGTATCAGCACTAAATGGCGGTTAACCCCACCCCTGCATGCCAAATCCTGAACACACATACGCAGAACCACCATCAATGTTTCTTTGAGGGCTTAGCGATTACAGCAAAAAAGTAAGTAAACCCTTTTCTAAATTAGTAATATTCAAATTGCAATGAAAACACTCAAATGTCAGGGAGAAAAGTCAACAGCTAGCACAACACACTGCAAGATTATTAAAAAAAATCCTGAAACTTTTTGGGGGTAATGTGTAATGTTACAATATGCACTAATTTAAGTTAATTTGACTGGCAAAACAGTGAAAGTCCTTCTTACATTACACAATGACAAAAGTCATCATTTTTAAGAAGTGAAAAGTTTTGGATACATTTTTACTTCTTCCAACCATATAGTAAATTAAGAGTCAATGTAGATTTTCATATTGCAATAATATCATAACCCTGCATTGAATCATTGTCAAAACAAAACTTTCTAGATGTTGTGTTGTTACTTTGGCCAGGTCCTCTTCAAAAAAAAAAAAAAAACTCATTAGCTAGTACATTAATGATTTTGTCCATGTTGACATTTGGTGCTTCATGTACATTTAATAAAAACTGCTTTGTTTAGCTTTTCCTATAGCTAGACGTCTAGACTCTGGGACAAGCCCGTTACGTTTAAATAATGTTATGTTTTAATAACGGCCTTGTCCCAGAGTTTAGGCGTCTAGCTATAGGAAAAGCTAAACAAAGCAAAGTTCTTAATAAATGTACATGAAGCAACTAATGTCAACATGGACAAAATCATGCTGATTCTAAACAGACAGCTTTGTCAAGGTAGTTTGGGCTACAGATAGCTTTTACACAGTGGCCGTCGTTAATGACAAACCGTGTTCCGCTATAAACTTGCACACACAAACACGGACGGTCAGCGAAGGCGCAGTCGCAGCGGTAGCCATGGATGCCGGAAACTTACTCGTATGACCGAGTGCACGGAACAAAGCTTTGTGACTAGCATCTAATGACTAGCAAGCACTTCCTTACCGCTGCTACCGTACAGTGAGTACCTTCCTTGAACATACGCTGCAGCCAGGTGCTCTATTTGAGGCACCAAGTGCACCTTTTTTTATTTCCTCTTGTCCTCTATTCATGCCCAGTGCCATTTTTTTTTTTTTAACTCCTTTCTCAACTAAAGCTGTATCTACATTTTTTTAGCTGAGTTACCATGGAGAGACCACACATACTGCACACTTGCTTTTCGGCAAGGACCCGCCCTACTTTGCATCTGATTGGCTAGAACTTGTTTTATTGGTAGGTGGAAGTTCAATGATTGGTTAAACCTAGCGCATCAAAAACAAATCCCATGTGGAGTTTTTAATTTATATATTTATTTTTCTAAAATAGTCATACGTCGGAGACCCTGCACGGTGCCAGAATACTTTAAGCCCTGTGTCTCTGTCTTGCTCTGTACATTTTACTATCATTCTAATCCTTGTAATAGCTTTCAGCGTATTATAGAGTCTAAGCTTCCTTCTTGCATGACATTGATTTGTTGCAGGTGAAGAAAGACGGTAGCAGTTTGTTTAAGGTGTAGAGAAACAACTAATATGCCTTGAGAAGGCAACAAAAAACAGTAGCACCATTGGGTTAAATCTTACATACAGCAGAGGGGAAAATATCAGGAAATATAACATGAATTATAAGAAGAGGACAAAGAGAAGGATTGGAAGGCATACAGCTAGTGGAGCACACAACAAATTTCATATAATGCTGACGGCTTCAACCGCCAAAGATATCTGTCTGTCATCATACCCTTTGTAAAGCCCCCTCCTCCGAGAGACCTTGAGTTCCTGAAGTAAATTTCCAATTCATTTCTCCCATTGATGTCTGGAAAAATCCGTATATAAAAGAGTTTTAGACCATTCCCTTAGGCTAACCAGCTACCATGTGACTCAAACATACAACATATTCTGTGAAAAGGTACAAGACTGTGTACATATTTTCATTATCGAGCGAAGTAACCACTCATCCCACTAACTCAACAGCTGTTACGTCAGCTATAGCCTGCCCAGTGTTTAGTTTGAGTTAACATTATTTTAGACTGAATCAAGATGTCAGCTAGCAGTTAGTCAAATTAGCTGCCAAACTAACGTTAGCTTCCCAGCGGAGGCTAACGGCAGTAGCGTGGGAACATATCGTGATTAGTGCAGCGTTGTAAATCCTCGTGAAACAGGATTAACATCTTGGACTGTTGAGCTCTATAACACATGAAATTGGAATTATGTGACTAATCTCAACATGTGTCCTGCTGCATATGTCCTCCACTCCTGTACTGCAACAACAAAAACATACTTCTGTTTTTTATTACCAAAAGGACAGCACTTCCCTCTCACCCTTGTGCTAGTGTTTCTTTGCACTATGCAGTCATAGTGATTGTGTTTCATTCAAGCGAGTGGAAGAGGTTTATAAGTGGAACTGGTGGAAACCAGCAAGTGGGTTTTGCCAAACAGCCTCAGGCTGGAGTGGAACAAAAACCCAATACTGTAATGCCCCCTAGTGATGAATTAGGATAATGCCAAAAGGAGAAATCTCATGTGGCAAATATTCTTGCACAGAACTTTGCATCTGTCATTTGTGAAGTTTTTTTGATGTAAGAGCTGCATTAGGGAAGATATATGCATACACAGCTTTTAAAACAGGACAATATGTCAATTTTTAAAAAACCACCATTTTTGTGATATTTAAGTACAAAGTAGCCCATTTCAAACCAAAAATATCTTGCCATCACTGAAACATCCTATAGCAAGTTACAGTAGAGCATCAACATAACTAAACTTGCAAAAGAGATGCTAGGAAAAAGTAGCTATTGCCACATACACCCTGCAGCTTCTTCTCTCAGTCCTCTATTAAGCCACCCTCTCAAGTCTGAAAATTTTGCAAATCCCCGGAACAGACTACACCCTACTGCTATACTTCTTCAGCCTGCTCATATTTAGGATTCCACAGACCTCACTGGGACCCATTTTTTTAAATCTTCCAAATCAATCAGATTTCACACTCTTTTGCCCCAAGTAAGAGGGCCTCTACCTATAATCCTGTTCTTACTGCTTGTCAGAATGACAACAAGAACAGAAACCTGTGGGCTGGGTGTGCATATATGCGTGTGTGTATGCGCATGTACAGTATAACTTCAATTATTATAACTGAACTTCTCTTACAAAATGAGATTATACAAACTCTCCACTTTGTTCTACATGTATAATTTGTCTGACAAGCCTTGGAGGTTCAACCGGATGTACTGCCATCCATGTATGGTACGGCGAGTGGCAACCAATGACGTTCTAAAACTGTATAACCTGTGGGGCAAAAAGGCAAAGATGGCCTTACAGGACCTGACATTCTGCAGGGTTATACCAGACAGGTGTTATTTTATTGTTCAGATCGGAATTATGCTTAGCTGATAAGGTTTTAATTTGAATTGCAACTTTGCTTCATTTTGAGTCATTCATTTGAAAAACTCTCTCGCGCTGGGCAAGCGCTGAAATTTGAAACTGTTATTAATCCCACAAGGGGAAATTTTAATTTACACCGTTGTTATTAACACACATTACACACAGGACTGAATTACACACACATGCTCAGTACCTATACATGCACTAATGGTGAGAAGTTATAGTGAAAGGGATGCCCATGGAAAGGCGCCCTATGGAAAGGCGTTCTATGTGATGTTCATAATAATAATAATAATGTTCATAATAATTAAACTATCAATATTTGTGATCAGAAAAAAACAGCATTGTAAGGCAATCTGTCTTGCTTTGTCAACGTGTTCTTAGTATGACATATCAACCTTGTTTCTTTTTAGGCCACGTGAGAAGGGCTGAGCCTTTAAAACCATGGAGCTCTATATTTTTTGTAAGAAGCATGGCCTTTCACAAGAGCTGTTGGCCATCTTCTACACTGCTGCCATCCTCCTCTCGCAGGTGCTTCAGATCCCTGCACACAAAAACCAGACACAAGAACAGCTTCTTTCCCAGTGCCATCATTCTTCTGAACTGCTGATAAGTGGGGTCATCCCCACTTGGCCTTTCACTTAGACACTGTATTTTCCATACTATAAGTCACTTTTTTTTCATAGATTGGCTGGTCCTGCGACTAACAGTCCAACTCATGACTTATGAAATATTTATAGAAAATGTAACATGTTTAAATGTTAATTCATACTGAAAACACTACAGCCGCAAGAGGGCACTCTAGGCTTGTGACAACTATATGCCGCTCTAAAGACAACTGAGAAAGACTGAACACGCAACACGAAAATGCCGCCAAAAATAAAATCCTTGTCTGCAGATTACAAACTGCGTGTAGTAAAATTTTTAGCCGAAAACGGTAATGAAGAAGCAGAAAGAAAGTTTGAAGTGAGTCAGAATCTTGTGAGGGAATGGCGAAAAGGTTACTCTTACTGAAATGAAGAAAACAAAAGGAAGCTAAATCGGCTAATCGCGAGCTAAAGCAAGATGGCCAGAGCTGGATGAATGGGTCCACAGATGGGTGCTTGAACAACGTGCTGCCGGGAGAGGTTTATCAATAATATAGTTACTTCTTTGCGCCCTGATAGTTCTGTGTGCTATTGTGCACTTGAATAAATGTTAATGTGTTTCCGTTAACATAAAGGGCACCTACCATATTCAGCTTGTTGTTCTAAGTGACTTATGTTTTAAAATATGGTACTTTATAATTCCAGTATGCATCTCGCACACTACATTTGCACTATTATGTGTCTATAGTGGAAAAAAAACTGATTCTTGTGTGTGTGTGTGTGTGTGTGTGTGTGTGTGTGTGTGTGTGTGTGTGTGTGTGTGTGTGTGTGTGTGTATGTATGCATGCATGCATGCATGCATGCATGCAACGGTAGCTTGCTACACTGCGTATTCAATTTTGCAACAGCTTCTTAAAAAGGTCAAATCTGCTCAAATCCCCCCCCCCAAATGTCTTCATAGCATTAATTAAATGCACACCGCTTATACAGTACTTTGGCGCTGGGACTAGCTCACCTGAATGCAATCTTTAGTAGTCTATGACGTATCAAATGACTGCTGTAGAACTGCTCACTGATGATGTCACATAGCTAACTCCAACACACTTCGAAAGTATTGGCAGCATCAAGCTGCTAACTGTACAGGCTGACTACATTAACAGCTGGTCAAAAACTAAACACATACAACTAAAAACGGTTACATGTTATATCATTGGTTAAATCACTGCCTGCAAATCAGGAACACTTATCTTAAAACAATAAGGAGGAAAGAACTGTTGAGCTCTGTGATAACAGGTGTAACACCAAATTCTGTGACCATCGTATTCTGTGACTATAGGGGGCGCTGTTGCCACTGGGCAGCTTGAGCTTACTCACACAGACGACTTTGTTACGACGTTATGCTATCAGCGTAAACTGCATGCTGTTTATAATGAAGGTGAGTTCAGCGGCGAGAGTTTAAAAATGTGTTTTTTCACTTAATAAAAGGGTTATTATGCAATTTATAAAAAGGAACGTTTCCATAGTATTATAAGTCTCTTTATTTTACAGCACTTAAGCCAAACAAGCAGAAAAACTATAGGACTACTGCTTTGTTTTAAGTTGCTTGTGATTTTTGAGGACCCTGCTTCTCTCTGCAGGTCGCGGACACCCTCTCTCTCACACACACACACACACACACACACACACATTGAAGTCACCCTGTTAGCTTGACCCAGAGATGTTGCTAGAACTCATCAATTCAATTGTTTTTTGTCTATACATATGAAGATCAAATAAGTAATCTGAAATGGTTTGGTTGTTGTTACAGGTGATTTCTGCCAAGTTACAGTAAGGTCACATATTCTGACGACAGCTGTCAAAATACGTGACTTTATGATGATAAAATAAGTCACCTGAAATAGTTTGGTTGTTGTGACTGGGAAATTTTGAAATGTTCATATATATGAATTTATTTATGGGGACAATTCACAACGAGTTCACAATCAAATAATTACTTGGTTATTGATAATTTCCTCCCACAGCTCTTGTAGTTTAGGTAACAGCCTCATGCTACTGACGTAGTTTGATTATTTATTTCAACCGCATCCTCATGATTAAGTCTACTCTGTGATGTTTATTAGGGGCCAACAGAATAAACACGCACGCACGCGCGCAGGCGCACACACACACACACACACACACACCTTAGTTTATTTAGATTTACGATTAAACACTAGTAATCAAAATGCAATATAGCCTATATCTCATCAAGTGAAAACACACATTTTTAAACTCTAGGCGCTGAACTCACCATTATACATGCATGCAGTTTACGCTGATAGCGTAACAACGTCGTAACGAAGTCGTCTTTATGAGTAAGCTCCAGCTGCCCAGTGGCAACAGCGCCCCCTACAGTCACAAAATGCGATGGCGCCAGTGTCGAGGGCCATGACTAACGTCAGCCAACAAGCGACAAACAGGAATTAGACTTAGCCTAACGTTACATATTATTAAAGAAATAAGAACTATAGTAGAGGATTTTGATAACTAGGGTCAAGATTTTTTTCTCGCGTAGTCTTTAATATTTACTCGTGTTTCATTTACTAGACATTGCTGTCCGTTTAACTTTACCAAGGACAGATATTATGTAGCCTATAGGCTAATTCGAGAAATATTTAGCCAACACAAATTTTCCACAACCGTTAGCCGAGTAATTGCTAGTAGTTGGGTACTTGTACCAAATACTAAATGAGCAGGAAGCTTTATCCAAGAATACAAAATACATGGTTTGTCTCAGAAGCAAAACAGACGAAAACAAAACCAGGACTCACCAGTTGTGGAGCTGCCAGTGGTCATTGTCGACATCTTAGGAAAGATAACGTCTTCCATTTCATGTACTGTCTCTCCTTCGCCAATAGCTTCCAATAGCCCGTAAAACTGTGGAGACTTTTTAACTTGTCTTTATCTGAAATTGAGTTAAAATACACATCTTTACCCGCATTACTCCATATCTATATACTATATCGTTATGCTTGAATCTTTTAGTTTTGATAATTTTATATATTGACTTTCAAACGACCGTTTTTGTCGTTTAGTTCTCGACCTCGCAGGCGCTGCTAATTAGCAGCAAGTCTCCTCTCAGGTGCTTTTCCTAAGCTGCGTTCAAGCACTCCTCGTAAAGTCCCAATTTAAAACTTCATTTTGCATTCGGAAAAGTAAAATGACCACATAATTAGTTACTCTGTTGTGGAAATAAATCGGAGGCTTTTAGAACAAGTTTCATCCTGATGGGCTAGAACATTTCTGTTATTTTGTGTTAATGCTACCTTATTAGCCTACATGTTGAAAATACAAAATCGACTGCACGGCAGGTGGAATTTTTCCCAGTTTGAGAGAGGCTATTTAATGGACCAAAAACACAACACAACCTACTCCAACTACTTCAATTTCATTAAACTCACTAAAATAGCCCATGTCATGTTTGTTGCTCTGTGGATCAGTGCTCAGTGCTGTTACCTGTGGCCAGTAGCTATATTGCAACAATAATGATGAAGGCCTACTGTAAGACATAATTGACAGCATCTATCAGTCCTGCATCAGGGCTCCCTGTGTACTCATCTAAAAACAATTCCAGTCATCATAATGGATTCAACTGTAACCCCCTTTATTGTAGGGACTGGTGTTATAATTGTTTGTATGTACCTGCTCTGCTAGTAGCCTGCTGTAATCTGTTTTGCTATTTTGTCACAGCATCTGCTATGTCTGCCCCTTAATGCCACATCTCATCAACGTACTTAGAAACCACATTGTTAATGGTTTATGTGAGCTACACTCATGTGAAATATGTTTTTCTGACAGCATTTAAAGGTACACAAATGCACAAAACAGGCAACAAGCATACCATGAAGCACAACAGCATTTATTTATGTGAAATTTCGGAGTGGACACAATGGAAACTGTTTTTACTGTGCAATAAAATCAACTGTTTAAGTTGATTCTGAACAACAACAGTTGTGCTGATTTAGGCTAACAGGGGGGGATAATACAACAAAATTGAAAAGAAAAATAAGGAGTTGGCTAAAAATGGAGTACGGGAAGAAAAGATGATGCAGAGGGAGGGAGGGGGGGAAGAAAGGAAAGACTGAGGTAGGGGGACTGAGTGAAAACCATACGAGGATGAAGGATGTGAGTGAACTTGAGGGACCGTTTGAGAGAGAGAGAGAGAGAGAGAGAGAGAGGAGAAATGAGAAAAACGAAATCGGACTCTGACAGTAGACACTAGGGTTTCATATTTTTCCCGAAAATTAGATGAATCAGATCTTTTATTTATGCAAAATGGGCGTTGGACTTGACTAGACTACATATTTCTTTTAGTTTACAATGCATTCTCACCCTGCCCTTTCTTTTTCTTCTGGAAGTGTGCTTTCAGAAGCAGAGAGCGCTGACAGACTGCGTTCTCAGGCGGTTTCTCTCCGCCTCCACGGGTGTAGCCTACTGCTGCGTAATGAATTTAGTGAGCCTTTATTACCGTAGTGACATTACAGCACCGCCGCCTGCATCCACGTTACCGTATAACAACAATAGACGCGCACTCCTTGTGGTTATTTCATTCCCGTTTCCCGTCATAACCTTTCCTGGGAATTGGGAAATAGTCTTGATCAGATTTCCATGGAATGCCGTTTCCCGGAATTACACTGAGCTCAGCTGATGGTCCCTAATGAAGTAGGCCAGCTGCAGAGGTGGAGCCCAAATGACAGGCCCACTCTGATGGATGGTGGAGAACACACACACGAGAAGTATGCATGGCAACACTATGGTAGACGTGCCATGCAATGAGGTGCAGAGTCTGCATGTTGTCAGGATTCTCTGTATACATTGCATGGTCCAGGTTAAATTTCTTCCTTTTCTCCCTCAAGTGAACATCAGAAGAATTATTTCCAGTCTGGAATTTACATTTAAAAAAATAATTATCTTACTTAATTGTAGCAACAAATGTGACAATAAATAGTTTATTTGTGGGCAGATAAGTTGGGGTGAAAATCCATCCTCTACCTGTTTTTCTAAGTCAATTATGTGGTTACCATTTTGACAGTTTTCACATATTCATGTCCTTTTTATTTTAGATATCCTCTGTTGGAGAGTCAGTACAATCCTCAAATGCCTGTATTTAATCATCTTCATTGGTTCTGCTGGAGCATGAAGACATTTTCAGCAGCAAGGTGCTGGAGAATTATAATAAAGTGAAATAATACTAAAAACTATATAATATACTCCCTCAGTCTTTTCTTTTAACCAATGTTAAATTAAGTATACACTCTTAACCTTAATAAAAAAGACTACACAAACATTCTATACCTACTGAGATACAGAGTGACACATTAAATAAAGACTCATAAATACAGAGTGACAATGAATTAAAGTAAATGTTATAGTGCACATTGTTGTTAAATTGCGAGATCAAATAGCTTTTTATATTTTGGTTGCAAAGTCCTCTACTTCCCTCTTGAGGATGAAAAAAAAAATCAATTCTGAATCATCAACATAACAGAAAAATCAGAAGACCTCTCAGGGCGTCTCGGATCGATTTCCAAGACATTAAGAAAACATTTACATCCTGTTAGAACACCCACATAACACAAAAATCCTGAAATCCCTCTGTTTCAGAGTCAAAACACTGGTCTTATTTAATCCATTGGCCGTGTACGTAGCTGTTGAGTTACTCTCTATAAGGAACTCATAAATTAACCTTAACAATTTCCCAGACATGGATATTATTTCAGTATTATTGCGTAGCTCATTAGTGAACCAACGTTTTGAATGTTAAATTTATTCAAGTTGATGGTTTTTGTAACAGTTAGAAAATCAAACGTATTAAACATATATCAATATATAAAGTATTTTAGAGAGGCACTAGCATGATTATCTGAAATATTAATGTGAAAGACTTTTACACTTCCAGGTCACATTGTAGATTCATCTAGTCTTTTCTCTGCCCATTATTTACACAGCCACAAGTTATCATTTCATCAGGATACCCTTTCCTTTTGTGTGTTTAATTTAAAGTGGCACGTGTCCTTGTAACGCTCATGGCTTGAACACTACCTTACATTATAGTCAGAAATATAAAATATTGACAACTGGTAACAGAAAACGTGTATTTAGTAGGGGTGGGTTAAAAAAGTGATACAGCATAGTATCGCAATATTTTCAGTGGCAATACTGTATCGATACACAGGCGCCAAGTATGGATCTTTTACTATATACAGTATGTGTTGGTCAGTTTGTCTGCTTGACAGTCCCATTTTGCAGCAATAAAATTGACGTGACATGAACAAACAGAGAAATGTTTCTTTTTAGATAAAAGAGATGTTGACAAAGTTTCCTTTTGGGGACATCATTTAAAATTGGGAACAATTAGAAGTTGGTATATATAGTTTGCAATATGTTTAAAATCGCAATATCGTATCGTGGCCTAAGTATCGTTATGATATTGTATCGAGAGGCGTCTAGTGATTCCTCTCCCGCCCCAGTATTTAGGTTAAAACATGTGTGAGGCCCCACTATGGAGGAGGAATAATATCTAGTGAATGAATGACAATCTGCATAAGAGGGACATAGAATTAGATTTGGCATCCAAAGGTGTCAGAAAGCCATTGGAAGAAATGATATCAATCCATGTTCATAAAGGTGGCCATCTGCAGTACTTTTCATACACAACGATGCAATGTGTTGTAGAACTGCATGATTTTTAGTTGAGTAGCATATACTTCATGTTAGGTGCATTAACAATACAAGACAGGGGGCGGCCTCTAGCTCACCCAGTAAGAGCATGTGCCCCCTCTTGGCTGAGGCCTTTGCAGCGGCCTGGGTTCCAGTCCAACCGTCCCACCCCCCCATCTCTCTCCCACTTTCACTCTGAAATGAAGGGGAAAAAGGGAAAAAAAACAATACATGGACAGCAGGTGGCAGCAAATCACTATATTTTCCAGCAGTTGTTGAATAAAATGGCGTGCATATTTTGTTTCAATAAGAACTATTTATTTAGCAGACAAATTTCATTATCAGTAACATATTTTTTTTCCAATAATTTCAGTATTAGCATAAATAATAAAGATTCAAGATCACCATTGCTAAATTTTAAACTTTGTGCTCTTACACATAACAGCTTGACACACAGATATGCTTGAATAAAACTGTTTATTTAACAATTATTAATCAATAAAAATAAAATTAGATGTTACAAAAATTCTTTAAAATCAAAGAATTGTACAAATCATGGCTCCAATTCAATCTGGTCATGACATAGAAAAATACAAAAGGCACTGCGCATTGGAGTCTGCTGTATATATAAAACAATTTAAACCAAAAAAAAACAGTCCACTACTCAGATTTACAACATGTTATTATTAATAATCCCCCTCAAAAAACAACGCCTTGTCTATCTCTAGATGACAATTTCACAAGTCCTACCAGTGCGGACCTGCTGCTAATATGAGCGTTCTTTTAAGAAACATGACCAAAAACTGAATAATTGACACGGTTAAAGACAAAACAAAATAAGCTTATAACTGTATGGAGTGTAAAAGAAAAACAACTGGCCAGACATACAGTGCAGCCACATAAAGCAGTAAAGGATGTGTGAAGGTATGTATAAGGGATGTGCCTCAAGCTACTGTGCCACATACTTTTCTACCAATAAGCAATCAAATTAATATATTTATCCATTTCCCTGTAATAGTATAGCCCCTGGACCCCTACACTAGTGGTCAGAGATATTTTGGTATCTTAGACCTCCTCTGGTTGAAGTTTGACGAAAGGAGAGACAAAATAAAGAATTATGCATGTTATTTGCACAGATCAATAAACTCAATGTACCAACAAGAATCTGAGGTTGAAAGTTTTCACGCCTGCGAACAGTCCTGTGAAAAGGCCTCATCAGCCAAAAACCTGTCCCGGAGTTTTTTATTTACACAGATCCTTGGGATCCATTTTTAATTTGTGTCAAAAGAGTGCCCAATATGATGTATTACTTTCCAAAATACATGTTTCCAAAACATGAACTGAATATTACTGCAACTTGTGTTCTTCAAAAGGAAGGTATGTCAAAAAGAGATAGAATTGGGGCAGACACCTCATAACACTGAGATGGGAGTAATCAAACAAACATTCATTCAACAGAGTTAGAGAAAGTAGAACTGCAAGAAATTTTGTACTTTTCCATGTAAAACAAATATTTTAATCTCTTGAGTTATAAAGTGGCTTTTTTGTGACACATTCTTTACCGACCTAACGCTTTGCTTTTGAGCTCCAAAAGTCCATACACGATCAATCGCAAAATGTTTTAGGCATGTTTGTTACTTCTTCCTGTACCTTTCTAGTTCACTGTGCAAATTCACTACTTATTCAAAGCTTTGAGCAGTTCCTACCACCAAGATAGCTATTAAGGACACCTGCCATTCTTTTTACAATCTCTTTGGCATCCAGTTTCATGTCCAACAACCTGTTATGAAAAGTATATGAGCTAATACACATCCCAGTTAGAAGGAGTAAAACTGTGTAGCAGACATAGTGCATAGCAATTTCTTTTGGCATCCAGTAACTGGTTTAAGTGTTTTGATGCTCTTGCTAAAATCATAGGAAGCCATGCTCATCAAGTCCTTTTGGAGTAATTGGGTTCCACTTTGCAGTAGTCTTTGTGGTAGAATAGCCTGCAAGACAAAAGCCAAAGACTGAATCAATGCGTTTACAAAAAAGCTAAAAAACAGTTACACAAACAGTATAAATAGCATTAATAGTAGAATATGGTACCTGATTCTGATCTGCTTTTGGAAATCTCTGGTGGCTGAGCATCTGGCAAAGGGAGCCTTCCTTCAACATCACTCTCCCCTGATGACGTATGGTCCTCTGCTTTCATATAAAAAGCAGGCTTCTTATGGTATTTGGCCCGGTAAGTGTCAGTCATACAGCTATCCACAGAAAAGTAAGTGGTGGGCAGAACCATATCTGTCAGACCAGGGGAGTCTGGACCGTCATCGTTTCCGGGCATTGGACTGGGTAACCTTTCGTCACTCTCGCTGGCTGACAGATCGTTCCTGTCCTGGTCCGATGACCCCGACTTGGAGCTGGCATCCGAAGAAAGCCTGCGCTCGGCAGGTGTCTCAATCCACCGACGGAGGGTGGTGTGCGAGAGTGAGGACACGCCATTTTTGGGTTCACTGCGGGGGCTCGACCGTGTTGGCACCTCCGGCGGTTGGGAGTGGACACCAGATGGGTCAGCAGGACTGTTGCCAAAAGTCTTGGGGGGTAAAGGTGGGGGATAGTTGAGCGAGAAAGGGTCTATGTGGGCAAGAGTGGCAGACTCTTCTTGTTCAGAGAAAGGTCCAGTGAGGTCATCTGAGCTGTTCCACTCAGAACTGCTGGTCTTTGCCAAGTAAAGATGCACGGGGCTCACAGGGCTGCGATCCACGTTTACCTCTTGCTCGCTGTTCTGACCATTGTTCTTTTCCAAGATCCCGGGAGTGTACCGGAAGGCTCTTCTTCTTTTACAGAACAAAAACACAAACACCAGTATTTTAGTTGCCCTTTTGCCAAATCAACTGACTACTTGTGTAATGTTCTTTACAGATCTTGGTTTACCTTTGTATTGGCTGACCAGAGAGGTTGTCTGCATCTTGTAGATCCGGAGATTGTCTTCCTTGTTCACCTAGACAACAACAAAGCCTCATGAGCATCACAACACACTAATCTGTAAATGTGTGGTCATCACCACCAGATGGTCAAAATAGAGCTAGGGTTCTGTCATGAGTTTCTATTAAAACATTGCTACAGTATTTTTGTTCTGTCTCTCAGGCAAAGACATGTTATCTAAGAGAGGTCATGGTGAGGCTCATTGCCTGGTGCTGTGAGAGGAAGTATCAAAGCAGCTAGTCTGGCAGAGCTCCCTCAGGCCCCCTCTGTACCACTCTGACTGTCTGATTCGGCCAAAGAACGTGGCCCCTCAAAGGGAATTTGGGTTCATATCCAGGCCGTTAGCTTTGAGCGGACAGTGCTAATGAAACAATAAGGACCCTGAATGAACTCTAGCAGATTAAGAAGTTGGAACATACGCAAACCTATAACAGCAAGGAAAACTATCAATCTATTAAGGTCAATCATATCATGTGATGTCAATGAATTACGCTGCAATCATTTTGAGATAATAGCAGATTCCACCCATTAGATCAGCAAAAAAAACATGTTTAGAATCAGGTCCCTGTTGTGGAGCTTAGCCAAGTTAACAGGGTGGGTGTGATTTACAAGGCCTGAGACAGACAACAGGACAAGGAAGAGAGTGAGTGGCTGAGGACCATCTGTGATGTGTCAGCATACCCTCTTTTTTCCTGTGCTCTCTCAAAGCATTAGTGGCTAAATCCTTTGTGCTGGCATGCAATTACGCCAGGGTCAGACTCCAGACTCCAGATCCCTCTCCACAACACTATTGCATTTTTAAGCCGCTAAGTCCATGTGGCAATTCACAATTTGATGACGCTGATCTGCAGTGTTGGCTAGCAACTGCAACAATATCATTCTCAAAAAGAAAACAAAAAGGATGCAGTTTACAATGCTTTTTCTCTCAAAAATCCCTTTATCTTAATGGTCAAATGCACTGTTGCCAAGAGAAAGCTTGAAGGAGAAAGCAGCTGAATTACAAAAGAGCAAGGCAACTGTGTTGCCGGGTTGCCTGTCCGTTACGGTTAAAATCAAAAGATTTGTCCAAAAACAGCTATCAAATAATCGCTATAATTCCCATTCGGGTTTAATGTAAATCAATTATTCAGGTTCAGCGTCTAGCTGATCTTCATTTTAGTAGAATTTTGGGATCACTGCTGTAGCTGTGGACGCCAGCAAAACAGATGTACTCAAGGTATCCTGCTGTTTACATGGCCTACCGCACTTGCCTGGGAAACCGTCCCATCTACTGTGATTGCATGGATTAGGCTGTGATTCAGTGGCATTCAATGTACAAACTGCACCAAGTGGTGTGCAACAAAATTTCTTTAACGTTAACTGGAAAGCATAAAGTCAAGTTGCTAAACAAGATAAAAGAAAGTGACGCTGTCTAATGTGTACATGTTTTTTTGCACTTTCTAAATGTGCGAGCTATCAGTAATTGACATATTAAGGCCCATGCTGTGTGTCTCTGTACTATATTCCCCTTTTAAAAACATGTGAGGATAGATATACTCTACTTATGTAAATCACTCACAGACCAGTCTCTAATCCCATTCCAACATAAAAAAATACCCCTGAGAAAAGTTCAAGAGAGGCACTTGTTTTGGGGCCTGCCATTATCCACTAAAAAATATTTAGGACATCTAACTGAAGAGAACAGAGAAGTGATCTGACATAATTTTAATTATACCAACTGCCGGAGTGCGAAACTTTATAGACAAAACCCAAACTAAGTTTCTACAAAATTGTACATGCAAAAATTCTTGACAACCCTTTGAAGTTTTGTTGATGTGAGAAAAAAAACTAAACATTTCAGTTCTAAAACTGTCAAATTGAGATTTGTAGTTCTGTGCGTTCTTCTGTCTGGGGTACTTAAAATTCTTGAACATCAATCAGCATGCATCAATCAGGTCAGCAAGACCTTGAGCTGTGGTGGAGAGATGAACTCCAAAACATCATCATACATTCTTTAAAATCAATTGGAATAGCTTTTGTTTTGTGTCTGTTGATATGACAAGAATAGGAATATAAAGCCAAACGCCACATTAACGCATTAGCTCATGGACACACATTCACTGCATTAGTATGCAAACACACACAATGGGCAACTTTTGGGATAAAGGATCTATTCACCATTATTCCTTATTATCTTTTTCTGAACTTTACATCAAAAGTATTGTTTTAGATAGGGACACTAAGAGTATAGTATATCTTGTACAAATTATAATTCGAATTTTCTACATAGATGAGGGCAAAGTTAATTACACAACTCTTCTGGTTATGTAATCTTCACTTTGAGGTTGATATAGCCATGTGCAAACTGAGACATAACAGCTTCTCAAGTGAGTTTCTATGGACTCTTCCCGAGGTCTGCAGCAGCCAGCCGAGTCAATCAGGACAAAGGCATGATTTACTGTCCAGATAGCAGGTAGAGTACACCCATCTCCTGATAGCCGTGACCTTTCAAGAGGTTATAGATAGAATGTTCCGCTGCCATTTCCATTTTGGTATTATGTACTGTAGCTCAATGAGATTTATTCACAACAAGGACAAAAGGCTGTCAATAATGTGACTAAGAGGGGGCCAGACCTAAACACTAGGTCCCTCTTTTGATAGAACAAACTAGCATAAGAATGAATGCCTGTGGTCAAAATGTCAACTGAACTCTTAACAACTGCCTGCCCACATGTGTGCTTTTAGAAAGGATTTTGGACTTTAATGGACTACTGGAATCTGCAGCTCAGGCCAGACTACTGCCACTGAACCTGGGCCAAACTGACTTAGGACACATTATCTGCAGCTTGTCAATACAAATTGCAGACAACAACAGGGCGTAAATATTCCATACTGAGGAATCTCAAATATCCTATCAGAGATTTTTAACCACGTTTAGGTTTAACAATTAAGCATTTCAAGGCATTTGTCAAATGAATCAAGACTAACTCAAGATACAGCTGTAGATACCTTTCAAATACAAAAATGTGTCTTGAAATGTTACCAACCACAGAGGAGGCATGTAATTGAACCCAGTTTAGTGTGTGATCAGTGGACACTGTCATATCTTCTAAAAGGCACTAGGGGGCAAACACCCTGAGTGAGTAAATAAAATCATTGAGTGCTTTTCATACAAAAATGTAATACATACAAAATGTATGTTTGTGCAATCAAGATAAAGACTAGCCTTAATAATGATAAGTTCAGGGGACATCCTTTTTAAAGAAATTTAAAAAAAACAAAAGGGATATTGCCGCAGTGAATAAATAACCATGCCTGCCACAGAAGTGTTTGACTCTTTGCCAGGGATTCTTTCACATGAATCACTCTGCATGTGCAGATGCTCACAGGCAGGCTTGTGTAAAAGCTATTTTCAACTCTGACTAAATCTAAAGCAGACTAAATTGTAGCTGCCGTTTCTATGCTACATTACATAACTTCTTGGAACCTTGAAATAACTGCAGTGCTACTAAATGGCATTTTCTTTGCCTCCTGTTTGAATACCACCTTCTGACAAGCCCAGTCGTGGCATTTTCTGCCCGGCTGGGCACAGCTGGGTGGCCCCTACAAGCGCACTCATCTCCCGCTTTAATTCAGGATTAACTCACCGTATTCCTGTTGAGGGAATTAGTGAGGCATTTTTCAAGATATTTCTTAATTTAAAAAGATATTTTCTTTCCTTTCTCTGTGCCGATACTATCTATTACAAGCAAGCATGTGCTAGGTAAAGAGTGTGAAGGGTGTCCAGGCGTCAAACCCCCTCGTGCTATATTCATGTCATCTAAATTTCCCTTATCCAGTCTAGAAGATAAAACTAACCATTATTGCAACTGCTCAACATGACTCATATTTGTGACTCAACATATTTTATTTTTGACAGACCCACAATTTTGTATCCTCATGGATCTTAAAGCTGGTTTACTTCCAAGAATACATTATTCAGTGCAGTGAACAGTTAAAGTCCTTTAGGTTCAATCTTCACCCGTTCCGGTTTTACCTTTTGTGTAGTAATGTTTGATGGACAGAATACCTGATGCAAACCAGGATTGTTATTTCTGTCAATAATGTTGAAAGTGTTTCACTAAGCATTACAGGAGAGAACCAAATTCATTTTAAAAAGCCAATTCTATTTTAACGTTCTTTTTCCTTTTTTTACTTGGGTTGATATTTCCTTTAAATCCTGTACATTTTTCTGTGTGCTGAACAACATCAACTTTACTCAGGAAAAAAAGGTCATGGCCAGTCAGTGAGGAAGCAGAGCACACTTATTTCCATACAGTATCGCTTTAATCAGGCTATGACCTTACAGTACTGATGGAACAATAAATCAAGGAAATTGCTTAGTACTATCTTAACGTTTCAGATTCTTACAACACATAGAAGTCTACTGGGCAGAGGAAATGTCTTTGATGTCAGGGCCAGACCTTTGTGAAATTCTAATACTTTCATTTAAGACTTATTATATATACACACACACAATTTAACACACAAAACATTTCTGATAGATGTATACATGTGTAAATTACATGCTAAATATTTTAAATTTTCCTTTACATTTTTGCTTTAATGAAACCTACCATATCTAAAGAATACAAATAAAAATAAAAAACACTGCTAGCTTTCTCTGATGATGTAAAGTACACACAGGTTTCACCAGGAATATACAGAATAAGCGGATTTCGCTTAGACCAAGTTTTTGGAATGTAGAAATATGAAAAGATAAGAGAGTTACTT
This sequence comes from Percina caprodes, assembly GCA_013375575.1. NCBI lineage: Eukaryota > Metazoa > Chordata > Actinopteri > Perciformes > Percidae > Percina > Percina caprodes. The sequence goes on from JABXJD010000370.1 coordinate 394,913, forward strand.
ACCAGTGGGAAATGTAGAGAGCAATATGTCAGCCTTTAAATCATCACTTTTTCTTTGAGGGAAGTGATCCCTAAAATACAAAATAAATTCAATTATTCATGCATTGCAGATTGCTAAAAAATATTCCAATGCATTATTTTTTACCAACCACTTAAAAGGGACTAAGATGGATCCAAAAAAAAAAGAGGAAATAAACCCTCATGACCTCAGCCTACATATGTTTTTATCATGATTGATTTACATGGTGTAGTCTGTCTCCACATTCAAGAAAGGAATCAAACAGCTTATTGTGAAAACAACCGATGCTTATTATTTATTTTAAATGCTTTTTTTCCCATTTTCTTGTAACTGATGTTTACTGTTGGGCACATGTAGTTTCCTAGGGTAGACTTTGTATTTGCTGTAAAATGTATAAAGAGGTTGTAATAAAACTAATAAAAATTTGTGGGAAGCACTTTTTCAATTTACTGTCAAGAGATAAGCTTGAATAATTCACTAGTGGTTGATAAAGTCAGTTATCCGCTGGCTCTCCCCTTTGAGTACAGAAGTTGTCAGCTAGTTGGGATCATCAGCATAATAAGCCTGGCACATCTGCCTTGTGTGCGTTTATGTTAAATAGGTACTGCTATTTTTAGAACAGTTTGTTTGTTATGTTTAATCATTTAAATATGGCAGCACCTTTGTGGCTAAAATCCATAAATGAGTAGGGCATGAGATGACAAAGCAGCATTCTGACACTAGCATCATACAGCAAAAACAAATTTCTGCATCATACTTTGGAGAGCCAAGAATTTGAGTACTTGGCTAAGAAAAACCTAGATCTCTGTTTTTTACCTCGTCAGATGCAGCTCAGGTGTGGGCCGCAGGTCCTTGGAAGAAAGGATCTCTACCACAGGGGAGTCAAGATTTGCTGAGCCATTGCTTAGTCTGTCACTACTTTCATATCCAGATTCAGTTCGCTGGATCTTCCAGTTGTCGTTCCGCACTTTTAGAGTTGCTGAGCCCTTTGACCTGTCCTTGTCATCCGAGTCCAGCGAGCTTCGGCTGCCACCTGTCTCATGCCTCTGCTCATCCTCATAGATGGTCATTAGGCTCTTGGGTTTGCGTTCTTCTCTGCCTCCCCATGTAAACTCTCTGTCTCGCTCTCGGTCACGGGAGGGCGACTGACTGCTAGGTCTTCTCCAGGGACTGTGCTGCCTTCGCTCTTGATTTACCAAATTATCACTACTAACGGCACTCACAACACTGTCAACATTTAGGGCCTCACGAATGGGCTTCCAGGGGCGGCTGGACCTGCTGCGGCTGTTCCCTCCACTTCCAGGACGCTCTCTGGAGTCCTGGCTGCTGTCAGTATCATATCCGTTGGAGACATTGTCTAATTTCCGGCTGTAATGACCACTACTTATACTGGGCAAACTGGGCAACACTTGGACCCTTGATTGAGTGCGAGCGGGTTCATGTGAGGACCGTCCACCAAGGTAGGGTGTTCGCTCAGTCCGTGTGGGACCTTTTCCTTGGCTGCTGTACAGACGAGTTTCCAGGTGTTGTTTGAAGCCATTCTCTGGAGGGGAGACGGAGCGGGAGTAGGTCCTGTCCTGACCTGGATCTGGTTTTAAACAAAATAGGTTTTACAAGTTTTATGATAAGTGAATTATGATAAAAGCCAAACATATTCTAAATAATTATATACGGTATATCTACTTAAACTTGTTAACTTCAAACCGCCAAAATTCCTATTCATAATACAAAAATGAATGCATCAAATGTAGTACCATATCCTTTGTTTAAAGAGTTATGTATACAAGGATATAATAGTATCTGACCGTCACATATTCCGTGATGCACCTGCTGCCAAAAGGCAGTGTCATGAATAACATTACCAAGACAACACAATTGACTTTCACTGAAACCCTCAACACCAAGACACAAAGCTGTGCTGAAGCACCGTTTAGGTTGGGCAGAAAGTGAGGGGAGGGCATGACAACAACAGGGTTACTGACATTTATGTGTGTAGATGACAGAAAAATGTGAATTACATCCGACAGGAGTCAATTTCCCTCTATGGGGTGTACGTAGAGGGTAGACAGCTCACCTACAGATGTTTTTGCAGATACACTTGATGAAACTTAGCAATTTAGTGTATTTTTGTGTGTATACGCATACATGCGCATGTTTTCCAAATGTACATGATGTCTGCATATGATAGTGTGTTATGAACGTGTGTCTACTATTTCAAGGACACTTCCAGACATAATAGCCACTTTCAAAATATGTGGCCAGACATCCTTCCTAGAAAGTCTGTGTCAAGGTATACATGCACCCACATACCTATATTACTCCACACAGCAGAGATATTTCTAAACCGCACTCAATTGTCTGCATAATATTTAATCTTCTAAATAAAATCTAAAAGACAATTTTATTAAAATTTTACATGGAAAATGTGGTGTTATAGTTTTACAGTACTCATTAGTACTCATTTCAATTTTAAGGTTCATCTATTTAGCCAATGCATTTTCCTAACTTAAAGCTGACGGTTTTGGAATCAGTGGCTGCATGCTTTGTATTGGAGTCAATGACCTGGAAAATCTGAGCCGCATGTTTGAGGGTTCAAAAAGTGAATTTAATGCTACATATAACTGTCAGTCCTTGGTAAGCCTGCAAGAGATACAGTCCCTATTGCTTTGGATTTTTGCTGACTGCGTGCCAGAGTTAAATCACTTCAAAAACTGCTCTACATTTTTGCTTGAAAATTGTACCGTGTGTTTTAGTGAGAAGTTAGGAGAGTTTCTGCAGCGTTGTCAACAGTACACAAGAGTGTTGATCATTTTGGAAGAATAGCAACATGTCTAAATCAATACAGCCAGAAATCATTTATAAATACCTTGGGGTTATCCCAGAGAGCAGCAAAGTTTTTTAAGCTTTTCTTGAGTGTTTTTTCTGGAGAAGACCTTTTAGCAAAGTGCTAGCCTGGACATTAGCCCTGCTGCTGTAAATTTATACTACTTACATTAACTGTAGTGTCACCTCCAGCCTCGTCATTCATCATGGCAACGCCACTAGCTTCTTTAGCCGACTGCATTCAATCATGACGGGACGTGAGCTTGCTGCTAACACAGGCTACCGATGTTGACATGGTGGATTTGGGAGTGTGTTACAATTGTGCTCCATAATGCCTTGACTGATACTTTATTGCAAGCAGTCATGTACTAAAAAAGTACATTACACAAAAAAAGTCAGCCTCCAAATTCATACCAACACACAAACTCAATTTGTGAGGTAAAAAGGGAAATGGGGAAAATAGTGGCAAGAATATACATTTGAGTGAAATTCTCCTATTTAAATCATACAGTATGTTTAACTATTTGGTAAGATCTACTTTGAAGTGTACGTTTGTTTGTAAATGTCCACGTAGAACACAGAGAGGGCAACCAATGGCTCTGAATATGAGAGAGTGGGATGAAGGCAGGCTCCAACAGACGTCAGCACCTAATCCCCATTTTGACAAATTGCTCTTGAATCGCCAGTTACATAAGGGCTGGGGAAGTGGAAGGCTAGCCTTTTGTTTCTTAAAAACTGGCAACTCTCGTGTCTGTGTATGTGTTGTTGTTGTATTGCAAGTGCACGTGCCTAATCTAAACATCTGTGACCAACCTCGGTAGCGTGCCTCTGGCCTCCGCTGGCCGCTCCTATCAGGCTCTCTTCTGGATGGATGCATCACACGCACTTCTCCAGCTCTTTGGGCAACTTCTCGAGAAATCTCCCTGAGGCGACTCTTGGGATCGCTGGTGCCAATTTTCACTACAAAACATTAGAGATGTCACATATTACCATACGGAATTTGGCACAATGTCCCTAATGGAGAGACAGAGGGGATATAACCAGTAATTAATGCTAAAAAAAAAAATTTCAATCTCAGTTGAACCTCTGCTGAATCAGGTGACAATTTCCACGACTGCAGACGTCATTCAAATTATTATTTTTCTCAGTGTACATATAAATATGTATTGTCACTACATCCTTTTCCTTGTAACTGTTTTGCATCTCTTAGTCCCCAGAACCCATAAGGTTATGAGCATGCAGAGTGTGTAGATGGAGGCCACATCAGTGTGCCGATGTATACGGTACATTTTCTGCTACATGAAGGGAAAGGCAGCAGGGTGGAAACACGTCCATGCAGAGGCTTCCCTGCTCTGTCTCATATTTTCACTTTGAAACACAAGGATTAGTCATGGAACTGGAAAATGTTTCATGAACTGGAAATGGAATGATCATACCGTGGTCCTGTTAGTTGTCTGAGATTTCAACAGATATCTCTGTGAAGAAAACATACAAGGTGTTTTCTTAATAATAATAATAATAAAAATAATAAATTGAATTTATATAGCGCTTTACACAAACTCAAAGCCACTTTACAGGGCACTAAACAAAACAAAGCAAAACAAGATTCAGGCACATATGAGAAGGGAGGGGGCGTGGGGCTATGGATAGGCAGAGTAGAAGAGATGGGTCTTGAGGCGGGACTGAAGATGGTGAGGGACTTATGGCGTTTTTCCACTGCGTGGTATCTACTCGACTTGCCCCTACTCGCCTTTTTTGGTTTTCCATTACGAAAAAAAGTCCCTGGGACCTGCTACCAGGTACTTTTTTTAGTACTACCTCAGTCGAGGTTCCAAGCGAGGTGAGGAGATACCAAAAGGTGACGTGAAAACCTGCAGACTACTGGTTGGTCGGACGACCGTCACTTATGACTGCGTTTTTAGCAAACAAGAGTGCGGAGTGTGTGTCCTGAACAACCGTGCCATTTAAAAAAAAAAAAAAACGACATCGACAGATTATCTACTCTCTGCACTATTCTCACTTTTCTATTCTCACTATTCAATATTAAGGGCTATTATTTTGCATGTCGTTTCCAATATTGCACACTGTTACTTTTAAAAAAAACAAGACAATATATCAAAGAAAAGATTTTATTTAGGTATTCAAGTAGCGCATCAAACCCTCCCGTACATCCCGGTCTTCTTCCTCTGCACGCTGTGACAGTGTCACCACCGGCTCTGCTGTCCCAGATGCATCCCAGTCATTGTCATAAGTCTCTCCGTGACTCTCATAAACATTTTACAAAGCACAGCAGGTCAGAACCAGAGATTTCACCAGTTGTACAAAGTCTGCAAAGCGTGAAGGATCTGAAACACACACAGTACACAGCATACATATTTTGGTGTGTAATCATGTTTGCTAAAGTTCATTTACTTTATATAGCGTATAGTAAATACTGACTGTGACCCTGAACACATGCAGATGTTAGCTAACGTTACAGGAAACTTAACTTACCCTTTTTTGTCAGCGAACAATAGTCATGTCGACGTCTGAACTCCGTCGGAATTCCCAAACTCCTGTTGTTTTTTTTCAGCAGTGATTTTTGTTGCTTCCTTCAGCTTCTTTTGAAACAAATTTTCTTCTGGCCAAGAATCAAAACAAACACCTTCAACGTGCTGTTGTGAGCCGCGTTGAAAATTACATCATGGCAGTTACCGGCTGCGTAGCTATGGTGACCAGCCACGCTGAGGCGTTACTCAATCTGCAATGGAAAACGGACGCAGAGTGCGTCGAGTCGAGTAGAGGCGAGTCAAGCTGTTACCATCAGTGGAAAAACGCCATTAGAGGTGTGGATCTCTAGGGGGAGCGAGTTGCAGAGTCTGGGAGCTGCCCTGGAGAAGACTGTTACCAAAACTGCAAAGGTTGAATGCAGAGGAGACCGGCTGAGGTGGATATGAGGGACCGTGAGGGTTGGTAAGGGGACTACATTTCTTAGACTGTATTCTCTTCAAAAAAAAGAATGTGCAACAGTTTATTCACTTGACTTTATATTTGATTGTGGTGCGTTTTAAAGCTCTGAGTGACTACTTCACTACACTTCAAGTGATGGTAAACAATGACACAGCTCGCAAGGACATTCACTCACACACACACACACACACACACACACACACACACACACAAATATAACTTATAATATCTAAGGAGATTTTACCAGTTTGGTTTGCTTCAATTTTTTGATTAATTATTCTTTCAGTACGGCCATTTACTTAAAAGTAGAATTCTTGAAATTTTTTTTACCTTAATCTTGATCGTCATAAGTCAATTGAAAACCCCCCCGACCCGAATCAGTGCAGGCAACACAGAGTATCTGCAACAACGTGTACGAGCTTCCACTGAGCTAAAATGGCAGTTGTTGGGGCAAGTTTTAGAGTGCCTTTGTGCCTCTTAACAGACACAAAATGCAATTAAAATGTCTATGCAACATGAACAGGGCCCTTATGTAACATAAAGATGCATTTTCAACTCAGACATTGTTTCAATTAACCTACCCTGGTCCCCGTCTCGATCCTGCCGGTAGCTGGTAGCTGCTAGCTCACAGCTGCCGTCCGGTGAGTGTGTTCAGCCAGGCTTCTGTTAGATCCATCCCAACAACAATCCACGGAGAAACGTTGGCATGGCTATGTCCTCCAGAGGACAGGTCATGTGACGTCTTAAAGTTTATTTCCCCCCCACTCCGTGGATTGTTGTTGGAATCCTGGCTCAACACACTAACCGGACGGCAGCTAGGAGCCAGCAGCTAGCAGCTACCGGCAGGATCGAGACGGAGACCAGGGTAGGGGAATTTAAACAACGTCTGAGTTGAAAACGCATCTTGTTCTCACGTAAGGACCCTTTTCATGTTGCACAGACATTTTAATTGCATTTTATGTCTGATAAGAGGCACAAAGGCTCTCTAAAACTGCCGTTTTAGCTCAGTGGAAGCTCATACACGTTGCTGCAGCTACTCCGTGTTGCATGCACTGATTCTGTCAGGGTTTTTTTCCAATCAAAAGTACACGCATATTTATGACGATCAAGATTAATGTAAAAAATGGATGCAATTCTTCCTTAATTCAACAAATCTATCCTCAATTTACACTCTTCTCACTACTTGTACTTAAGTGTGTGCAGAATTGGCTCTTGTGACCTCTGTCCTCAGCGAGGATCCCTAATCCCCTCTGTATTACCAACATGGCCAGATTTAGTTTGACAGCAAAGGCATTTAATTATCTTTCTCTGGTTGCTATGCCACATCTGAGCTTGTCACCAATCTGTGGACAAAAATATTTATAACTGCACGGCTACAAAATATAACCACTGCACATTGTGTCTTTTTTGCACATTTTATAAAGCACTATTTCCACAAGCAAGTATTATTGCCGATACTTGTTTGAACAAAAAAACACTTGATTAAATAACTTCTTGAAATGTTTGCATTGTGTTACAAATTTCTCTTGCTTTGCCTTTTGAAACACATTTAGTTTTTCCATATGTCCTCTCTTACCTGGTCCTCTTCCTCCACTGGTCTGAGCACTACCCCTGCTGAAGGTCGAAGGGATCTTCTCTTTGAAAGAGCCTTGGCCCAACAGTGCGTTCAGATTCTCCCTGGTGAGGTCCAGCTTCTTGGGGGATAAAACTGGCGACTCAAAACCTGCGGAATAGCAAAAAAAGGAAACAAACATTTTAAAATGTCAAACTAAAGCCATATTTGCAGGATTGTCTTTTTTCAACAAAAAAAAACAAAAACAAAAAACACCTTGTTACTAGTAAGTCTTATGATAAAACATAAATGTGATATCAACAAATACACAGCCTGCACCTGAAACTAAAAACCAGAATTTAAAATTACAAAATCCACACAATGTTCTCCTTGGTTTTTGCAGGATCATCCAGTTTGGTCCCGCGCCCTGTCAGCTCTTATGAGCAGTGAGTGAATGCCACAGCTTGGACCTGGGGCACAGCCAGCATGGAGAGCTGGAGGAGGATCTTTAAAGGGGATAAAAACCTCCCTAACCAAACAAATCCAGGGATATATAATCCAAACAGCAGAGCTGTTTGCAAATTTTCATTACTGCCTGCAAATGCAACTAATGTGATCAGGGATTTTACACGTCCTACAGAGTTATGTTTTGTTTGCTGAGGTTTCTCTGAATTTGATTTGCCATTTAAAGTGATTTTTAAACTAAGTTTTTTTATTTAAAAGGTTAATTAAATGTGTGTTGAGGGAGTAAAAACACTAGCCTTGAAGAATTTTACTTTTTTTTTTTTTTTTTAAATAACTGAATGAGATTATATGGGTAAGTTACAACTCAGGCTTGGTGGACAATAGGCAAATGGGTTTTCCTAAAAAATGTTTTAGAAAAAAAAGGAGTTTTACAATATGGCACTATAATCAAATAGGTCACTTGGGATAGGTATAGTTAGTGATGCTAGTAAGTAGTTAGTAACAGTCAACAGCACTAATACCAAGGTGAATGCTCTTAAAGGAATTTGATGTTGTCATTTCCATAAAAGGACACTATATACTATAAAGTTGATCCCATGAACAACATCATGATTACCTCTGATCTATTAGATACTTATTCCAGTAAAGGCTTGCACAGTCAAAATGCATAACCAGCACGGATTGTTACACAAGCTTGTTTAGGTAGGTCATACCTTGCACTTTTCCATTGACCGGGGTCTTATTATGAGACTGGCTGCTGTTTTTTTTTGAGGCATCATCTGTGGGGATAGCACTCCCTTCGGGGTTGGCATAAAAGAGGAGGAGAGGCTGGAAGTGACCTTTGATACATTTGCTGACCACATCTTTCCACCTGGAGCCGATCTACAGCAAAAGAAAAAGGAAAGGTGATCAGTGGACCTATACGTGCAGATTTGAGCACATTGGACACAGTAATTCTGCATCTTTATGTGTAATAATACAGTGAAATTTTTTTTGTGTGAAAATAATTTGTCATCTACATACTTTCTTTGGAATCATACACTTGAATATATTAACGAGGTTTTAAAATGTTGTATTTCCCTAATAGGAAATCAAGCTACCATGGTCCAATTCAATTTAGAAAAGCAGACAGATTGTACACATAACAGGATAATTTACTTTCTTGTGACTCCATCTGTTTTCATTTTACAAAAGGGTATGAAAAAAGTTTTGTTGTATAACTGATCTTATACAAGGCCTTTTAACTTATTACAAACTGAATACACACACAATACTGCACTAATTGCAACCTACACAATTGGTTTCTTTATATTTTAGCATATTATTTAAGCAGCTGCACATTTTGTTTTCCCATCCTGTATATATTAAAATATTTGTTCTATATTAAAATATTTTATTCCTATTATTATTAATCATATTTCATGTATATTTTTTCCTAGTATCGCATTTATATTTATATTCTGTGTTGTGTGACTGATGTACGTGTGCTGCTGTAACACCGTAATTTCCTTTTTTTTGGGATCAATATCTATCTATCTATCTATCTATCTATCTATCTATCTATCTATCTATCTATCTATCTATCTATCTATCTATCAGAATGGCACATCCCAAGTCAATCTTAACCTAACAGAAAATGATCTGACCGCTTTCATAAAATTCCCTGGAAAACTTAAATAAACCCCACCATTTTGTGCATAGTCTAATTTATGAGTGAATATATCACACTGAGGCCAAATTTCACAATCACATTAGCCAAGCTGTGTAAGGTGCGTGTTTAGTCATAAAGGCACCACAAAGGCAGGCTGCAGGCTAACAGATGCTTGTGTGCTCCTTAATTAAGCAAATGACAGTGGAAGAGGGGGAGGAGAAGGTAGGAGGATGAAATGAGGTTAAGAAGAACTAATGCAAAGCAAAACAAAGGAAACACAATCAAAAGGAATGTTGCCAAGATAGATATAAAATGATAATAAAAAGAAATGTACTGTGGAGGTGAATACTTAGCAATCCCCCTGCCATGAACTGTACTGTGTCCAGTAAATAAAAACTAAAAACCACAGCCATGCTAATTGCATCATGAGGCTGTAATGATCTTTGCACCTACTGGTCTGAATGTCGCATTCATTTGAAATGGTAAACACATAGTTGTTATACTTGGGTCAGGTGTCCAGTTATAAATAAATAAATAAATAAATGGATTTTACACCACAAGCCACTCAGAATGGAGTTCTTAATGGACATGGTACGTGTACTGTAACTCACAATTCTGCAACAATATGCAAGAAACTATATTTCCATGTCCTCATTTAACAAAGAATGTTTTATGCACTGTAAAGCAGCAATCAGGCTACGCTACAGTAGTCATTTAGCAGCTGGGACTTGGGGAGTCACAGAAATGCTGGCAAGTTTCGACCCAGGTATGGACTTGGCAGGCGCTGAGGACTGTAGCTCCTCCATCTCAGTCAAAGGGGGGGCTGCACACACAGCACAAGCTGCTGATGGATTGACACAGAGCCAGCTAGCCACTGCACCACAGTCCCAGAGAAAATTGTGAGCATGTAAAATAAAAAGCATGCTCACATGTGCACACCATGAAAACAAAGCCAATATTTAGAAGAAAAAGAAGGGGATAGATGAAAGGATTTATAGGCGATATACACACACACACACACACACACACACACACACACACACACACACACACACACACACACACACACACACACACACACACACACACACACACACACACACACACACACACACACACACACACACACACACACACACACACACACACACACACACACACACACACACACACACACACACACACACACACACACACACACACACACACACACACACACACACACACACACACACACACACACACACACACACACACACACACACACACACACACACACACACACACCTTACTGTAACCAGTAAAGGAATCTGTAAAATAATCATTACTGTTCACTACTGCAGAGTTGAACTGCAGTAGAACTGGGGGTGGGGGGTTAGCTGACTCTTTAGTGTCATAAAGGCTTATCAACCCAGGCTCATGAAGGGCAATCAATGTGGCTCCTTATTGGGCGATAAAGAGACTTGGTGATGGAGATAGGAGACGGAATATTGCTACGGTTTTCTGCTGCTTGTAAAAAAAAAAAATAATAACACACTAATAATCTGCCCAAAACAAACTATGAAGACTTTTTTTGTGCAATATGCAACATCAAGCCATATAAAGCATGATGGCTAACTATTTAATTCACCATGTACCCCTCTATAAAAAATAATGATACAATTAAATAAAACAAAGGAAAGCATCAAATCCCTTATTTAAAGAAGCTGGAACCAGTGAATGTTTTGGTATGGCATGATTAACACAATTAACTAATCACCAAAATAGTTATTAATTGCCTGTCTGAACTGATTTAGTTAATTGACAAATGATATAAGCACTGTCTCACCTCTTTCACAGTGGCATCATCAAAGAAGACCCATTTGGAGGACTTTGTGTGGAAGGCGAAGGCACAGTAGTGGCGGCTGGAGTAGCAGATCATCCCCACAAGCTGTAGCTCTCCCTTTTTGGCATGCTCATCTGTCACCCTGTAGAAGAGCTGTACACGTACACACACACGTACACACACAAATTACTTATCAGCATCAACGCTTCTGTTGGTATGCTTTGGAAACACGCAAGAGGGAGCTGTCAAATAAACGGTTTGAATACTTCAATAAAGACGTTATGTAACGTGTGAACACTGTACTGATGTGAACTACACTGATTGATTTTTTTGATTGGTAAGCTCACCCAACACAGTGTACTCATGTGAACAGGCGACTGAGGAATATGTAGTAAGTCATCTTCCAACTTTTTACCTACATATTTCATGTGAACACCCTATTAATGTGTGTGAAAATGTGATTTTATGGACAAAGAGTTACACTTGCCCACATTTGTGCATACTCATGATATAAACACTGCAACAAAAACAGTCTTGAACACATTCCCCTCCCCATCTCAATGACGTCTGTTCAGCCCACATGTTCCTTCAGACAGGCATGCACACACATGCTCGCTCAGGAAAACACAGAAATGAGGGGTGGGGCTTTCTGACAAGCTGACCAAGGCCAGCAGGGGCTTTTTGATCTGTGGCGCTAGCCAACTGGGCATTGGGTGTTGACTGCTTATGCAATGGCCCCGACTTACACAGAAATAAATCCCCACTTTATTTCCCACATATGTTCAATTGCACCAGAATAAACTGACCCTAAACAGCAAAAAGGAAACGACAGCTGTGTAAATGGAATAATTCCAAAAAGCAGAAAAACAAAGTGTAAAATATACTTGAAATGTTTGATAAAAGTACCCACCGCAGAAAGACTGAGATGAGACCCCAGCGAGCGGATAACGTCTTCTGTGAGGTCTGACTGGTCAGAATCCCAGACGAAGCCTATGGTAACTATCTCTGGAGAGTTCATGAGGACCCGTCTGATCCTAATCTTCTGGCCACAGTTGCTCTAGAGAAGAACAAAAACACAGAAAAATTCTACAGTTTTAACCAAAAGCAACATCGACCTATTAAAAAATGAAAACTGAAAAAAAAAAAATATTTAAGAATCCCTACACTTCCAAAGAAACTTTATTCAACACACAATGGAGAAAATGAACTGCTTAATTGCACATTCCTCTTTGCACAGGCCACTTACTGGACAGTTACGAAGGTCCCCTATCGTACTTGCTGCTTGTAACAGTTCCCCGAATGACTCGTCTTTGCTCTGGAGTGTCTGTTGACTGAAAAAGATGAGACGCATTGTCAGCAGAAGCATGGGATATAAAAAGTGAGTAAAAGGCAGAGAGACAGGGACAAATAAAGATTAAGGTATGTGGAGAGAAAATTGTTGTGTGTGAAATGTCAGCTAAAAAGTTAAGTTATGGTCTTGTCACACATGTGCAGAGAGAGACATGAAAAGCGAAAACAGAGTGCAATCGGACAGATGATAATGGAGAAGCAAAGAAAGTTTCATATTGCCTGTGCCTTACCAGAGTGCGGTGGTGGAGACATAATGCACCAGCTCTGTAAACGGCAGTGGGTCGGAGGATGCCCCACAGCTACGGCACACAGACTGCAGAGGGGAGAAAGTTAAAGACCAATAGGGTGATGATGAGCACCAAAAGATACACTGGTGTGATTTCAGCACGCATGTCTGCGGTCAAAGACTAAGACAAAGACACACCTTTCATGTGGGAGATCCGGGTTCGATTCCCACAGTGATACATCAACCAATGTGTCCCTGAGCAAGACACTCAACCCCTAGTTAGTACTTAATTGTCAGTCACTTTGAATAAAGTGTCAGCTAAATGAAACTGTGGGATTGGCAGTCTTCAACTTAAAAGGATTGACATTACCAATCATACAATTTAATAAACCGTATATGAAGTTATCAATCTCCCTCTGACCATGGCAATCCTTGATAATATTTACCAGAGCTGGTGCCCTGAAGTCGAGGTGGAACAAAACCCACTGACTGTGCGGGATTTAGTCCAAAAGGTGTATTATGTGTTTGATTCTGAGGTGGAACTGGTTTGGGACAGGGACAGCGTCAGTGATGGCATCACAGCCACAGGGAAGGGTGGCGTTGTGCTGGAATTTATGTGTACACCATCTGTGAGATATCCGCTGCTGCTGTTGCACTGTGGGTTTGACCAGAAATACTCTCCTTATTCCACTGGGGCAACCCACTATCAAAACATGACGGATTGGATTTCTACTGTCTCTGACAGTGATTCATGTACCTGTGTGTGTGTGTGTGTGAGTGTGTGTGTGTGTGTGTGTGTGTGTGTGTGTGTGTGTGTGCGCTAATCCTATTATTGCCTAGTGTGTTTAGCTTGTCTACACATTACTGTGGAGGCTGTACAAACAAACACTGTATGCACTAACACATTAACCAAAAGAAGAAAAAATTAACACTTCCTTCTCAGGCAGCCTGCCACAGATTGGATATGTCCAAGTAAAATAACAGAATATTTATTAGGTTTTCTAACCCCCTACTGACCTGCTCATAAAGTGACATAGCAAACTTCTGATGGGTGATGCAAGACTTTGAGGTGCAGGCATCTGTTTCCTCAGGCACAATGTGCAGGTGGATCCTCTCCAGGATGTTCTCCTATGACACAATACGGCATATATCTTATCATATATAGGTGTGGGACAAGATATTTCCAAGATTTTTGTTAATTACAATGCAGGTATTCCCAAGAGTAAAAATGCAATGCAGTCCGACACACCGTCAAATATCAAGACTTCAATGTTGTAAACCGGACAGTAGAAGGAGCACGTTTAAAAAGCAAGCTATACTCCATTTTAACTCCCATCTGTTTGTCGAGAGCGCTTGTGAGTTTATAAAATATTAAGGCTGCAAGGTAGGCCTGCAAAGGTTACAGGCACAACTTCAGAGCCTGTTAATCTGACACCGGCTAAGTCCTCACATAAATTCTCCAACGGTACGCTGCTGCCAATGCATTACATGGTGAATGCTCAAGGGCAAAGATCTGTGTGGTATTAAGAATTAAGATTGAAGATAGCAATTTTGGCATGTAAGCTTCCGTCTTAGATATAAAAGTTACTGCTAAAAAAGTAAACCAAAGTTCCTTTTTCGGCATCCATCTTCATTATGTGGTACATTTCTGAAGCAAAGTGACTTAATGTTCACACTTGTACAACCCAGCGTTCACTTATATTAAAGCTCCCTCCACTACTGTTCTGTTTATCCATTGCTGTGCAAGCCGACTTCCAAAGTGGATAAACAAGTATTGCAGGATTAAATCAGAATGAATCCAGTGTTGTCTGGGTATCCTGCTATAAAGAGAAGAAAAACTAATTCAGCCTGATGGACAAGAGAAAACAATGTTGTAAAATGAAGGATAGAAAATGCTGCAAGATCTGTTTGATATGTGATGGTTGAAGTCAAAATAAACTACATGGAAATTACAATGCAGTTAGGGAAAAAGAAGTTGTGGCCAAACAATAAGTTGCTGTGCCAAAAGGTGCATAAAAACTGGAAGTGATACGCAGAAAAGACGAAGGACGCATAAAATTGACTTCAAAAAAGGCACAGAAATGATGCAACATAATATAGCCCAAAACAAGAGAGGTTCAAACACAACTCTGGTGCTTATATAACCTGTCATGATGATATTTAGCGGCAATGTGGCAGGGGTTGATGGGAGGAGAAGGGAGGGGAAGAAGATTTTCAGTGACCTCGCCAAACAGTTTGTTGCAGTGCATTACCCAAAATGTGTAACACACACACACACACACACACACACACACACACACACACACACAAAACTCTCCTAGCGACTCTCTCACTCAGGACAGCCGTGTTGCCACAGGAACTTACAAAGCACTCTGCGGCATCATCCATGAAGCCCAGCTGGAAGCGCTGCTCGTCCTTAAAGGTCTCTGCCAAGGCGTGACGCAGATTGTCAGAGGGCAGGGCGCGTTCACGACTGTGCTGGAACTGGGAGAAAATGCCCTGAAAAGGAGAATAAGAACTTGTTTGTACATGGACAATGGGACATTTTGTGTATTAAAAGCACTTGTGTCACCATACACAGTGACATATGAAACAGTTATCACATAAGAAACTGAAAAACAGGAACTCAAACTTAAATGTTAGCTTGCTCTAGCAATGGGCGATATAAGCGATATGAAATATAAATGATTCAAAATTGGCTTACGATAGAGATTTTAGTTATATTGCACTCACAATAATGAATGTTGATGCAATCTACCAGCGGAATTTAGCGCCACAAGCTGCAACCGCAACAAATCATCTGCATCTTGAGTAAACATGGCTGAAAGCCAAACTGAGGAGCTGGTGAAAAAGGCCGGTGCAACATCCATTATCTGGACTTGGTTCGGATTTAAGCCGCTACAACGGACCTGTGGTCAAGCCGTATCACGGAGCCTTTCACCAGCCTGACAATTCATGATATAACGGACAATTGGAATCTTGGCAGCCGATGTTTGCAGACTTCGTACTTCCTCACTGAATATACGGCCGTGTGCGTGCGTGCGTGTTCAAATGAGTTACATTAGGCTGCAGGTAGAAAACTGTTTGAAATGGTTTTATTTAAAGTATCTGCACATCTTTTAAAGTGTACTTACTTTTAGAATGAAAGCAAAGAAACACAATACTTTAAGCTTTTCCATTGTTAAAGTCTCTGCAACTAGTGTACTTGATTGTTATTTATCTGCAAAGTTATTACACTTTTGCACAATAAATGTTCCCAAAACTAAGTTTCTTTCCCTACTACATTTAGCAGTTTGGATTTCCTTAGGGTCTTCTTAGCCTGGTCCGAAATGTTTATATGTTTATATATATATATATATATATAGCACATCCCTAGCTTGCTCCCATTAATTGTGCTTCTGATTGTATTCTACCTTTAATGCACAAAAGATGCATGATTCTCCTAGACAGAAGTGTCCAGACAGCTGCCTCAAGCTGCGTCTGAAGATGTCCAGCTGCCATAATACCTACACAAAAGAAAAGAGAAGGTTACATTGATTCTTTACATTATAAAAGGTTACTCTGAACAAAACATTCAAGCATGTTTTAGGACATTAGGACACAGTCAGTCAATAAGACATTAGGACACAGTCTCCAAGGACGAGGAGTGGACAAGAGGAACAACTCCCTCACAGAAACAAAGCCCCAGGTAATGATCATCTTCAACCAGCTCATCGGTTGTCTCACCCTCTGAGTCACACTCTCTGAGAGTGACCTCACTGTTGGGCTGACTGCAATACTGAACTAACTCAGTGGCTTGTCTCCCAATAGTCAAAAGTAGACAGTGACTCGGCTTTGAAATTTCTGAATAAGTGATATTGTAAGAGGGTGGAACATGGTGTAATGCCGGGAGGAAATCAGTAACAAGTGAGCAAATTAAGTTAAACAAGCAGGTACCAAAGTAAGAGAAAAGTAATGTCATTAAAAAGCACATTATACAGTGTTATCAAATGTACATAGTATGCAACAAATGTAGCTTTTTGTGAAAATTTTGACCTTAAATCCTTTTCTAGTGATGGCAATGTCAGTCAGTTGACTTCTTTGGTCCAGATTGAAATAGTTCAACAAAAGTAGAGGAAAACAGAAAATATAAAAGGCATACCAATACCAAACAAGGCCAACTGCTCCTACAAATCCTGACAATTAGTTTTTAGTATGAAATCAATTTAACATTTTAAGTAATGTTTAACTAATGCAAAAAACTCACACCATGTTGAGTTTTTTTTATCCACCATCAGGACCATAGAACAGTCTGTTGTATTGTAGCGTATCTGTTGTGTGTGCTTATGCTGTCTGTTTTTATTTGTTTTTACTATGGCTGCAGCATGGGTTAAGTGCCCAAGACAAATTCCCTACAGTGTTGGACCATTACGTTAATTTTGATTCATGAATGAACAAAACTGCAGCACATTATAGTTTTTAACTAAATACACCGACGTATACCGACTAGTGTAAATAAACCTATAAAGACATAATTCTAGTGACCAAACAAGAGGATGCACAAGCTTCCGTGACTCCTGCTCACATTGGACCTACATTTAAATACTAAATTGCATAATGTATCAACAGGCACATGGTTTAATCATTTCAACAAATGTTGAATTAAATCCTGCCAGAAACAAAAAACGTAACAGGACAGACCTACCTGCACAGCACTGTTGAGGAAGCAGCTGTTTTGGCCCGGCTCGTTCAACAGTCCTTTGGTGGGGGCTAAAGACAGCATGCTCCCCGGTTGGTACGATTTCCCCAGATTGCCCCCTGGCTTCCTGAAGAACTTGACCCATGCCATTGGATAGTGGGGTCTGCCTTTAGATAGGTGGGAAAGTCAGACGGGGCAGGTTCGTGCTGGGATCAGAACCCACGGCCCCTGAAGAAGTGACTCCCCAACAGTCTGGGCTTAAGTTATTCCACGAGCTGCAGCAACTGCCCTGCTAACCATGGGCTTCCAGTCCGTTTCTGCACCTTATGTAGACAATCCTTTTACTTTGTCCAATACTTAAAAGGTCCAAAAAAAAAAAAAAAAAAAAGATAATTAAAAGTCAACACAAAAAAATTATAATCCAAGTCTTTGTTTTGGGAAGCCTCTGATGATCAGTGGTCTGATACTTCATACAAAATGCCTCAGTCATCCTGTAGTCTTGATGGCTCTGCACAAAGCTTTAGAAAGGATTGTGGATGCAAATTTTGTTGCATGGTCCTGATGCAATTGAGGATTATTTCAGCTGCAGTCAATTGTCCCTCTCGGAGGTCTATCCATAGTAAAGGTTTAGCCAGGCTGGGCAGCAAACACGGCTGGGCAGTTAGAGAAAGAGAGAATGAGATTAAATTAGATTTTAGATGACATTATGGAGCTTATTATCACTTACAGTTTTTTCTAGTATGTGAGCACTATTGGTTTCTAAAATATTTACTTGCTCCTTTCACTGGACAACATTTTGTAGGTGCTTTATAAAATTATATTCACTGTATAATAGAGAAATTAAAACACTACATTGTTCATATTTTTGCTCATTCTAGGTTAGATGTCAAACTAGACATGTCAACAAAGCTTATATATTAACTTTTACAAACACCCTTTGCACTGGAGGCGTGTCAAACTAAAGTTGGCTCCAGCAAAAGTTGCATATTAACATTCAGACAGATTTTGTTTAATTTCCTTAACAATAAAGGATAACGGCCAAGAGACATTTCAAAAGGAACAAGCAGACATGTTTACGACAATTGAGCACATATTCATTTTGTAAATGTACACAAAAAATATGAATAGAAATGCCAATAGAAAACAAAGGAGGAGGCAACCTCCAACATTAACTGCTGTAAAGGTCTACTATCACCACTGACTCGTCTTCCCCAGCTCTGAATATTGATTACTGCTGACCACAGTCTTCCTAACCATTTAATATTCACTTTGACTCATGGTTATTTGGATTATCGACTAATCTGTTATTTCTCCATCCAACTCAAATCTATAATATATAAAAAATAATGACAAATACGGGTCAGAAGTAACCAAAGCCCAAGTCCAACCAACAGATAAAAATCTTCATTTTACAATCATATGAAATAACCAGAACATAGGCCTCCACTTTTTTTTTTAACACTGGTTCTAGTTTAACTTAAAGGGCTGAATGCATCACAAACGCTACTACTTTCTTCTGTGAGTTTTAAACATAGACTGTATTAAATAGGTCTTAAAGCGCTCCTTTATCTTCATTGAAGCCTCTATGTTTACAGGCTTGTGGTGATGGGCAATGTGTTAAGGTGCCAAAAGAAATTTATGTTTGGTACTACCAATTTGTTTTGTTTTGTCATGGTTCACATGTGCAATAAACATTACACTTTGTGAGAAAGAAATCGTGGAGGAGAATCATGGTATCAAGTCTTTGCTAAAATAAAAATAAAAATAAAAAATAAAAAAAATTGTGATTCATATTTTTCCCCAAATCATGCAGGCCTACCAGAAAATGTTTAGTATTTTTACTTGATACCTAAAAAATGTATTATCATAATTGTCATTAATTAGCATAATCCTCAGCTGAACTAACTGACCTATAGATTTACAATATAACTGTGTCCCTATTGTGAAATAATATTGCCTAGGTCTACACGGCCATGTTTATCAAACATTTAAGTTTGCAAATGGCCAGCAATTTTTGGCCTGTCTGTGATTTTAAAATTTCATTATAATAAACCACTAAAGATGCAGTTCGATGTATGAAACTTGCAGTCCATGCAGCATCGACATAGTACAAAAGACCAACAAAATCTGCAGGGAATGTGCACTGTGCACCTATGAAAGCAGCACTGAACACAGACTACTTCATGAGGTTAATGTTAAGAGTTAATGTGTATTGTAATTTTTATACAATGCTATGATACAAAGCTTGTCCAGTATCTTCATGGAAAACTGAAGTTGTGGCAAAGCAAAAGTACAAAGAAACAACAATGCGCAACAGTTCTGTTTGATACATGGTGATTCAGCCTCACCTAAAATAATAACCTCATAGAATAAACCTTAAACATGTTTTTATTCAGAGTGAGAACAAAAAAATACTGCCCTACTTTGCACAAACAATGAAACTTCCCTTCTTTCGGCAGTCCCCAGAACAAAAAGTTTCAGCCAAAACAGGTTGGGCAACATTTCTATCCTGGTACTTCAGGAATCCTTATCCTTATTATGATGTTGCAACAATGTCCCTTCACAGCAGGTTAATGGTGCGACGTGAAGGTTAGTATTCACATGTGGAATTAACAGTCATCTTCGTGTTTCAACTAAAAAACGCAAACGTATTTGTGACTGGACTCCATGGCAACAGCATTCCAAAGCAATCACTTAGGCTCACAGTTGCTTAAGAGCTGCTGTTTTTGGATTAGTTTCTGGGCTGGAAGGGCGAGAGGAAAAACTGTACACTCCACCTATACACCCCACCTTTACTAATGACATCACAGCAATTGCAAGCCCTGACATGTTGGTGCGATCTGTATGTCTACTTCTATTATTATTAATATTGCAGGGATGCTACTAACACTTTGGTCGTGTAGAATCTCTTCCAAAGACAATACCACACATTCAACATCCATTGGATGGCATGGAAAATGAAGCCTATGCAAGTTTTGTATTGCAATGCTGTTGACAACAGTGAGAGTAAATATGGCTCTGCTGTTCTGTTACTAGAAATGTGATTGCATTATGGTGGTCCTCTTTAAATCTGCCAACCTCACTTATGTTAAACTATTTTTAGTCTGAGCAGAACTGTCACATGCTGACTACAATTCAATGACTGATATCATTTTCATAGATTATCCTCTGATACTTAAGGGCAAAGATTATAATTTGAGGCCATAGCTGAGAAGAACTTGGTAACATTTCTGCCACATCCGTTGCCCCCCACCATTAACTTAAAAAGACATTCCAGGTTTATCAGATTAAGCATGACACCTTTCACCTGACAACATCATGTGACTGGCACCACGTAGTGTTTGCACTGCGGGACAGGCGCACATTTTTAGACATGGACTGGCTGAGTTACAATCCAGAGAGGTTAAAGTGGCACATACTGCACCTAACCTGTGAGAGGGGATACAGATGATAGAGTGAAGAGTAGGAAAGACTGATGCACAACGTCTGATCAGGTGGCCAAGCCGATTTGTTTCGACAACATTCATAATCTATTTCATATGTTGCAGTTCTATGAGTTTTTAATAAAAGATCTTTTTCTAAAAATTGACAACCCATCTATCATAATTTACTTCAACTGAATGCAGCCATGTGATAAATAGGTCTCCTTGTTTATAAACCTAGGTGGAGATAGTGACTCAACTGGCTACTCACAATATTTTCTAGGAACCATGATTACATCATTACCAAATGCAAGCCAAGACGGCTGTTGACACCCTTCCGATTCCAGTCTTAGCGGTGAATGAAACTATTATCTTCAGGCTGATGTCCTTACTTACGGTTGATCCTCACAAGTTTGTCAATTGGTAAAAAAAGATAAGCTCATGTTCATATGATAGTCCGTTATTTTGTCAAACACTGGTCTTTTCTCTCTAATCTTAATAAACTTAACATGGGTGATTTCTTCATAAAAAAAAAAAAAAATGACCCAGGCTTTTTAATTCAGCTATGAGCTCGAGCATATGAGAGAAGCAGCGTTCAATCACATGCAACACTGACAGATCAAGAGCAGCATATTTGATAAAAGAGGAGATAAAATCATTGATCCCTGTGTGAAAATTAGGTCATGACTAGGCATGGGCCAGTTTGAAAAAGTCAAGGTTTGCCAGTGTGCTTCAAAATAAAATACATTGTGTTCACAGGAAAACAGTTGTTTTTTACCCAGACATTTAAAAACTAACACATTTATAGCTGTTATTGCAATCGCGTGAAACCGTGATATATTTGCTGAAGGTTATCATATCGTCAGAATCTCATAACAGCCCCTGCCTAGTCATGACTGCAGCAAAAAGTAATATTCATTGAGGTAAATGACATGAAATTGAAGAACACTACTTAACCATTTAAAGCACCACTTTAAAAAGCAGGATAAACATCAATTTTCATTGTGTAGATTTTCCTTTTACTATTTTTACCACATAACCACAGCAGGAATACTTTCTACCAATATAATCTATGAATAATAGATTACTGTATCTATACCCAAAGACATATATTGTTCCATTACTGCAGCCCCAGAGAACATGAATGCAACAGGCTGCAACGTATAGCATAAAACATGAAAGAATTGCATACTACATTGATTACTGATACTGCTAAGAACGGTCTTCCTGCATTTCGTTAAAAGCCCTGTTGTAAAACTACAGAGGAAAGTTGACTGTACTGCAAACAATAAATCATCATCAATTATTATCAGTCTTTGTACAGGTTTGTAACAATTTCTCTCTGTGCTATTAACTACTTTTTATTTAAATGTGACTGCTATATTTTTTATCTGTGTGATCCAGTAAGAATGATGACTGCATTTTTTCGGTTGGTGAGGTGGAAGTTATTTTATACATTAGATTATTATTTTCCCAATCTTATTTAATATGCAAGTTTGAAGGATTGGTCTATGACTTTATTTTTTTTTTTTTAACAACTCAGTTTGGACTCAACCCATCTTTGTAAGACCTTAATGCTGGAGTTAATTTCCAAAGGTTAGCTGGCTAAAAACACACTAATTCTACTTCATGAGACAGACCCTATAATTTATAATAATAATTTATACCATTGTACAACAACGTACACACAGAATAAAATAAAATTGATATGAATGTAAACTAATAACTGAATTACCAACTTAATAAATAACGGCATAACTAAACTTAATACCAATTTAATAACCCATATTAATGCTAGGAGCTTGTAATGTCATTGCCCAATGAGCTTATGTGCTAATATTTCTAACTTTTAAAAGCTGTGACATTTATAGATAAGAATTTTACAGGTAAAAAAACAACAAACATAACTCTCCTTGCATTATGGAACAGGTCTAAATAAATGCCAAACAACGTAATTTCACTTTTTCTCTCAGCTGCACCAGTACAGCACACCCACTCTTCCTTTATAGACAAAGGCTTGCTCAGACTTGTCAAGCAAAGTCCATGATTGACTTCTTCCTTGTCATTGGGAAAATGCATAGGCGAGCACCTTGGAGCAATCAGCCAAAGAGTGTGTTGTGCATCGGCACCTTCAAAAAGTCTAGGGAATCAGTAAGATGTGGGCATGTTTGGTGTGAAGTCGGATGCTATAATTTCTCTACTAGTGATCTGTTGATGGATAGCGTCATTAAGAATGATTCAACTGATCTCATTATTATGGTAATACAAAGAGCCGCTGATTAATCAATCTGTGGTAAATTGAGTCACACTAATTCAATGTCTATAAAATGTAATATAAAACACATGGTGGGAACAGCACAAAGAGGGAAGAAGCATTACATGTATGTAAAGAAGCCTTTTTTGGAACAATTTAGCTCACTTCCAAATACCCACAATGAAAGTTGACAATTCTCTCTAGAACACAATTTCTCATGGGTCCCACACAAATCCTTCTAAATGAACTTTTATTGCTCCATTTCCTTGATAAAAACATGTCATGCCCCACAGCACAGTACAAATGTCAGCCTCTCTACAACTTCTGACATACTATGAGATAAACGGCAGTACAGTATAATACCTTTTTCTCAAACAGATAAATATTTCCATCAAGCCAGTGCATCATGCACCTGCATGACAACTAAGAGCGTTCCCTCGTGTTACTCCTCAACTTTCACTTACTGAGGATTACGTTCAACAGCAACGTTGACTCCCATGGGTAGCAAGTTTCTGAAAATCTTTTTTTCCTTTATTTTAGTCCAAACGTTTATGCAATCTAATATCTTATTTTAAACAAGAGCATTTCTTCTTCAGACAAATAACTTTGTAGATATGTTCAGTTATATTTGTGTTTCCACCTACAATCTATTTAATATAAAGCACACATGAACCTGTTCTGCTGGCAGACAACACCATTAAATGGTATTATGTTGTCAGCCAGCCAAATGTTTTAAGATACAAACTTTTATGTTAAATAAATTCTATAAGCAACCATTTCGCTATATCTGCCTGGATGGTCTTATGCTGGAAAAAGTTAAAAGTATTCTAATGAATGGCATAAAAAATGCTGAGCAAGGTAACTTATTATGTAACTTATGTATTGCGTTTGTGGTTATAAACAGCAGTTTCAAAGACTGCACTACTCCTATATTGCCAGATGCACCTGTCGGAATTTCATTTAAGTGTTGAGTAATCCCCCACTGAATTTAAAATCCTTCACTGGTACGCAGTGTGAGAATTAACATGGTCTTTTTACATGCCGTAAGTTAAAAAAATAATAATAATCTCTATTTTGGGTGCTGTCATGCAAACTTGTTAGAAGTCTGAATCCTTCTGATGTTCACCTTTTCATAAAACTTCCACAGATGAGGCAGTCTCCCACTTTATCTGTGTTTTAGTGATGAACTAAGTGTCAAACATAAGGACATAAACAACTTTCTCTACAGTTCCTCTCCACTGTCAACACAATGTTCTAATTTCTATGATTTAATGCATCTACTTTCCACAATTCTTCTGTTAGTCTGTTTATTTTCATTAAGAGTTGGGACTGGGCAAATACACAAAAGTCTGAAAACATACAATGCTTTGCCACAAGTAGCCACTGCCTGTACAAGAAGTAGCAATAAAACATGACCCTGCATGCTAAAACAGTGAGACTTCACTGCAACATTCCCTACGGACTGCAGACATGGTTTAAGCCTTCAGGCAACAATGCAGTGGTCGTTTCCTGTGTGGGCTTCCTGCTCAAAGGCTTGCCGCTTTCCAGCACACGGTCACCGCGTTCAACCCTGTGAAACTGAACAGGTCACCCACGCTACACTGAGTCACCCATTATTCCTTACAGAGGAAAAGGCAGAACAAAAGCACCATGTTCCAGGATCCCAAAGAATCTGATTAAAATATAACATCCTCTTCTCCACTAGTATAATTGCTTCCTTAATAGTCCCACACTTTGCAGCAGTTGCCAATATATATCAAGTGCAGGGATGTTGACCAACAACTCTGCTCCATTTTTTTATTTTCAACTTTAGTATAAAAAAAAAATATATATATATCATACAATTTAAAATTAAATAGAAAGTTGCAAACCACTGAGTCAAGTAAGAATTATCAGTCATAACATTTATCAAAAGCAGATCTACACATGTAGGCCTACCTAATAAAAGTACACTTACTTCAAGTAGCTATTCTTGCTCGATACACTTGCATCAAATAGTTGACAGAAGGTGAACTATCAAAACTGGTTCTACAGCATGCCTCCATATATAGTTCACCATCTCAGTCCTAGAAAAAATGCTCATAAACATTAACATAAAGGATGAGTGTGCATGATGTCTACAGGGCTGATCTCACTGCTTCATCACCACTGTGTAGCCTATATGGGACTGAGGTCTGTTGTCCCCTGAGCCCTGTTATCACTACAATGAGTTAAAGATGGAGAAACCAGTTCTCTGATGTTTTGACCAAATATAAAAAGGGTGTTCAAAAATTACGCAATATGAAAACTAAGACCACAACTAAACGTAACAGGAGACTTGGAAGAACACTGCTTGTCTGTCCTGATGTGACACGACACTATAGGATAGAGAGTTGATATTTTACGTTATTAGAATACCTGGAAAGCATATTTATGGCCATGTAAATACACATTTAAACTGACTTAGGTCATATTGAGTTGATATAAAATGATGAGCAGAAACGTAAGCCTCATTTTCGGTACGTTAGCAACATATTTTAAATATTTAGTGATAAGCCCGACACATAACATTAGCTAGCCATCAACAACAATGCGACGGCGGACGACTTTTAAAAGAAAACACCAATAGTAAGTTAACCAGTAAGACAAAATGAACTGTAAAAATGTAAAGCAAGTCTTCTGGTGTTTTACACATTTAAACACCACATTGTGTCATTTGACAAGTGTGCTAACTAAAGCTACATGACCGTCTAGAAGCAGCTAATGCTAGGCCTACCTGATTTCCGACTTACCTGAGTTCCAGGTAAAACTACATTTCCGCCCTACGTACTGCTGCCAATAGTAAAGTTTAAAGAACTAACGTTAGTTATGTCAAACTCAAATAAAAAGCTACTCACCACCGACAGAAAAATAACACGAAGTGCGAGAATATCCTCCACAACAAGAGTTGAAGTATTGCTTTGAGTTTCGGGGGGAGGGACTGAGAAGCCGTGGGAGCTGGTTAAAATGTAGGCTACTTCAAGAGACAGGCGCTGTAAACTAAAACACCAAACACAAAACAATGTATTTTCTTTACGCCGCTGAAACTTCACTCTCGCTCTCTGTCTGGCTTTTATAGGATTTCTTTTCTC
Organism: Percina caprodes; assembly: GCA_013375575.1. Taxonomy (NCBI): domain Eukaryota; kingdom Metazoa; phylum Chordata; class Actinopteri; order Perciformes; family Percidae; genus Percina; species Percina caprodes. Next base: position 421,236 of record JABXJD010000370.1, read on the forward strand.
TCAGAAATTCCACTTCGTACACAGCAGCCGCCTCTGTCCACTTGCGAGATATTCCGGTTGATAGAGAGGTGCGGGTCTGCTGCAGTTCGCTGCTGCGCGGCGGTAGTGCGCAATGGTCGCTTGGTAGATTTCGGCACCTGAAATACTGGATTAGAGATGTTTTCAGAAAGCTGAGATGTCAAACCCCGCCTCTTCAACAGTGTATTTACTGCAGTCTGCCATGCTACTGTACATCGCAGCTACAGCACACACACACACACACACACACACACACACACACACACACTCACTCACACACACACACAACATTTGCAGAGCGCCAACTCTGCTGGCAGAGTCGTTAATGTTGCTTTATGGTGCAGAGGTTTGCAGTTAGCCACTACAATACCTAGTGTTAGTTTACTGTCCAACTGCATCACATACTTACTTGACATTTGGTTTAAAAGTAGTGTGTCTTTCTAAACCTGGAAAATCACTTAAAATGCATTTGGATTAAATTGTTGTGTTGTTGTTTTTGTGGTTGTCTGCATCCAGGGATGCCAACATTTCTAGAATATATGCATGCATATAGTTGCAAATTAAGTATGCATTGCAGCAGTGTGGTAGCCAATGATTAAAGGTGCCCTGCAACACGTATTTCATTACTTTGTGGTAATGTCTGAAGTTTTACCATTGACTCTGTAACATTTTTTGTTTAAAATAAATGCCTTGGTTACCTTGTTTCAAGCCATTCTAGTGTGGTATAGAAAGCCTGCAAGAAGACTCAGCTCCATTTGGGCCAGTTCTCATTAATATTCAACAAGCTAAGCTGCTTGACTCTGATTGGCTATCAGCTAGCCAATGAGAGCATGGCTATTAGCATCCTTTACACAGCGCAACCAAGGGGTAAGCCAGCCTCAACAAAGCGTAGCTTGTATGGCGCCATTTAATGCTACCTAGCACTTACCCACCGTTAGTGTTCCATTGACTCCCATTCATTTTGACATCACTTTGACAGTGAATAACTTTACATCTGTAGTGTTTAAAGACTCTATTTGTCCGATGTTTATTTCTAAAGAAACACAACAATGTATAAAAGGCTCCATTACCTTGTAGCTCACGTTATGGCTCCGTAGCATACGTTTTTGTAAAATTAAGCTAACGATTGTGTCATAACCACGTAGTTTACTGTCACAGAGTAGAGGAATCACCATATAGTAGCCTACAGGGTAAGCTCACAGACAGTTTTAATTTACATTAGCTGTTTAGGTTTAATTACTAACATTTTAGTTAGCAATAATTAGCCTGTGCTTATGTTATCTCCTAAAATATACCTACGCTCTCCTCTCTGCTGATTGGGAATAATTGCGATTTCTCTTGCACAGCTACCAGAAGACGTAGAACTTTGAGACAGGTTGCACACGTCACATCTACAGTACGTCGTCAAGCTCAGTTGGAGGCTGCAAAGTAACGCTCAGCCATTACCGGAAAAGTGCTTCTAATAGACTTCACTGGTCTCTGTTGAAATCAACGGGGTCACATTTTCCATTTCTTTTACTGTCTATGAGCGCAACTGGGCTAGCTCATGAATAGTAATGAGCTCAGGCAACATAACATCAGACTGACCAGCTTTTGTAATTGGCCTGATTTCTCCACTTATTTCTTCTCACATTCACATTCAAAACATAACCCAAACACATATAGACTTAACATATTTCAAAAAAATGCAAGTTAAAACAGTTTTGTGTAGCAGGGCACCTTTAAACATGCTTTTAAGAGTGTTAAACATTTACCTGCCTGGTTAGGCCATATCCAAACAATGTGATGACAAATATAACACTAATAATTACGACCAATTGAGAAGGGAGGAAAGTGAGCTAAGGCTCTTGTTACCCAAACACCATCTGTCTGTTCCTGTTATATAAAGAAAGCAATGAGAGAGATGTGCAATTAAGGCTTTTCTCCTCTTTTTGAAGCTCAAGGCCCCCAGCATGCTCACCATATTTTTGTTTGGAAAGATTATATTAATTAAAATAAGTGCTTTGTATTGTCTCCACAAGAGGGCAAATACTATGGAATAAATAATTATAAGGGACCATGCTTTTGATGTTCCATTTATTTATTTCCCAAAACATTTCTACTGTATAATGCCATTGCATCATATGCAGTGAATCTGTGTTATCCTGATTTAAAATGAGAAATACAGCCTGCTATTTCTTGTGGGAATCCAACCCAGTTTCAATATAGACAACATGACTAATTTTAGATATTTAGACTCTGATATAATATTTTAATCATATAATCTTCATGATTTACACAGGTCAGTCTACTTTCTCAGCTGCCATTTTCTTTGAAACTATCAAACTCACAAGACCCTTTCAGTGTCATTTTTGCAAATTCAAAACTTTTCAATTGACCAATTCATTAACAATTTCTACTTAATTCAGACTGAATACTGTAGGAGAAAAGTAGAGTTTTATGTCACCTTCTATGAATCCCTGGAAATCAGTGTGCATAATTAGACAGACCATAAATCTTTTGTAATATCAAATGTGCCAATTATTTTAACCAGGCCATATGTCCAACAAGCTGTGTAAAAATCTTCAGCTTTAAAAAAAATAAAAATCAGCACAGTCACTCATTAAGGCTGAGGAAACAGTATGCAATGATTGAGTGTACGGTGAGGGGTTACAATGCATCAGCGTGGTCCAGTCTTTCCCCAGGAAGTACTTAAAATGGGCCATTGAGGAGACAATGCCATTTCTCTCCCCACACATTTCCCTGAGGAACATACAATACTTCCTCTTAAGATATAAAAAAGTTCAAGAGTATGGTAATAATCAGTTTGAGTGATGTGAGCTTTAATGATCTGTAATGATCTTGATGTAAAATGAATCACCATACTGTAATAAAAAAATAACCAATCCAACCTTCAATCATTTGGGTTGATTTAAAAGATGAACAAAAAATACAAAAGTATTTGGTTATCAGTGGGATGTCTTGAGCTCACAGAGAAGATTCACATTATGATGTTGGACATTCCCACCCTGACTGTAGGCCTACTTGCTAGTGCTGCCACTGAATATCTTATAGTCCCTATAAATTATGGATCTGACGGCTCAAATAAATCAGGTCTTTAACAAGTTCCGCAAATGTAAACTTTTCTTTTCCTGACCTCGGTGGTGAGGTTGTAATCTAGCCGTGAATCTGACCATTTGCGCCTTGTCAGCATTGCAGCCTTTACTCTGAGCCAAAAGTCTAAAAATGACTGTATCATTGCACTGACACATCATTGCCTGCCTGGCATGCACTTTAAATGACTTCTGCAGAGTAGTGGCTCATTGGTTTTTGGATATGATTTATCATTATTATTTTTTTACAAAATTGTATTGGTTTGTTACTTATACACTTCGCCATCATATCAATAGCGCACAAATAGAAATAATAGCAAAAAACGTTTAAAGAAGGAAAAGAAAATATATGAGAAAACTGAAATAAATTAATAGAGCCACCCCAGCGAACCACTGATCCTTTACAAGTTTGTTGCAATTGTGAAGGGCATATTACTTTAAGACTAATTAGCAAGACTTTGCCAGCTCTGCAAGTAGACAGATGTCCCACTGAGAGCTGGTGCCATTGCCCCAATGAACAGCAAAAGATCTGCTGACCACAGTGGATAGCTCAAATGACAGACCTGTACCCTCTCTTTGCCTGTGTTGCCCTTTTTATAATTTCACCAGCACCAACAACAACAACACTAGTACATATAAACTTTGAGGAGTCAAGTTTGCTTCTAATGTGATGGGTTTTATTTAGCTTTTTCTCTTACTACACAGCCACCAGGTTGCCAATACCAGTTCAAGTGGGGTATTTTTAGCACTATTGTCTGGCTTTTTAATCCATATTTACTGTACTCTATAGCCCTGGGACACAAAGGGAAAGTGGGGCAACAATTCCAAAACATATAGAATATTAGAATAGAACACATATCATATTAGAAATGTCTCTGATTAATCACAAAGCAAGAATCAATTTATTAAACACTTTCTGAAGGGGATGTTTTGTAATAAAACATACATTTTAATGAGCTTTAGCTGCTTGTGCTGCTGATCTCATCTACATCTGCAAAATTCCAGTGTCTAATTAAAATGTGAACTTAATCTGCTCCGGTCTCAATCTTGGTAATAATAAATGCCCTAGTTTGTGTGCATGTTCGTGTATGTGCACGCAAACCTGGATGTATCATGGGAAATGCAAATTATTCAAATGGGGCTTGTACACGTGAAAAGTCATATGAGAACACAGGTTGTCCTGACAATGCTCATAAACACGAACAAATTAGGGATATTTGTCAAAATACATTATCAATAGATTATCAATCAAGGTCGCTCAGTTTAAATAAAAATGCATTTTATTCACTTTTTGCAAAAACTGCACAAAGTGGAATGACTGAACAAAGCCAAGCTTGTAATGTTTGTGAACACCATTCGGTGAGTTGCTATGGAATTACTACTAATGAGGAACCACACAGTAGTGAATGCCCAGTTGTTATGTAAGAGATTAGACATGCTTGAACGCCGCAATGGGGGCCATTGAGGAGGTGACGCCCCTTAAACAACTCCTGCTATATTTAGCTGGGGATTATAATCTGGTAATGATGAGTTTTTCTAAACGAAACCACTCCTCATGTTCCTCAAGAACAAATAGTTCTTGGTGAGGACTTTCCAGTTTATGTCTAGGTTGTGACATCTGGAAATTCATTTCAGTGCAGTCAAATTTCAAAATAAGAGTTCACAGAAAACAGATTTCCCTCACTGATTAATTATAACAAAGTTTACTTTACACGCTTGTCTACATTGTATGTAATTAACCGGAACTGTATTTGTTATCATGATGTTCCAACCAGGGGGTAGTTTAATAATATATCCTGGGAGGAGGTTAGATATTTTGTCCAACCAAGAGGAAAGCCAGGTCTCTGTGCATATATTTAACTTTTATCCATTTGTAATTCTCATTTTCTTTCTAACTCCTAAGTAGGACTGTGCTCATTAATTTACTGCAGAAAAGTGGATGACATAAGCATCATTTTTTTGGCAATTGACCATGTTACATTAATTCTGGAGTGCAGCCAAAGGGGTGACTGTGATATATTTCACTGCTGTGTTTGCCGTAGCCACGGTAGCTGCAGCACACAGGAAAACCATGCTATTGCCTCATTGCTGTCTGGTAGGGAAAGTAATACCCTTCACTGACTAAGATAAGGCCCATTCATTATTCTCTCCCTGGCAACATCATCAGAAATTGCTTATTTTCTCTAACTTCAAATTGAGGACATTTAAAGCTATTTTCTGCTCTTTATCAGCTATATTACATGAGAAAAGAGGGTTTTATTGTCACCTGAAGGTCCCAGTGCTACAGTTTGTTTACTTATTAGTTGTTTAGTAGTTGTAAGTTAATCATTCTTCACTGACTACTAACCAAAGAGAAGAGGAAACAAATATTGACTAGTCAGGAACGTAGATGAGTCCCCATGAGATAAAAGTCAGCTCCTGGATTACTGTGAGAGAACACCGCTCTAATTGGTCCCGAGGGCTTTTGCAAGTAAACAGGAACACAGTCTTGAATGTTCATTTGTCCAAACAGGCTTATTACTATCCTAGCTGTGTGCATCCTTCCATAAAGTGGTTTCTACAGTGGTGAATTTTCTCTCTGCATTTGATGAAAATGAGTAGACATTGTTCAACATATTTCCATATTTATTTGTATGAAGAGATCAGAGATTCATCCTGGCATCTAACTTGTGATCCCATCCAAACACACACACACACACACACACACACAAACAAGCGTCATCGTTGTTAGAGGACAACAGTACACAAACGCAGGCCTACCCCTACTGACCCTTGATGGATTCAACATTTTCTCTAGGTGAACCACACAACTCATTGCGTCATTTTATGTAATTTCAGTAGTGGAATGTGTACCCCTAACACTCTTCACCTCACCTCACCGGCAACTCGAACACCACCGTACTGACCCCTGGGATGCTTTAATTTGACTTAAATTTTTAGATATCCTATTGGGCTTTGCACTTTCCTGTGAGAATGGCCACCTGCTGCACACGTCCATCAGGCTGGGCAAATCCATTGTGCCATCAGATGAGAAAGACATCAAATGTTGACACACCATTAGCAGTGATTTGCAGCCATTTATGGATTTTCTTTGTCAGGAGGTCACTTTAACACAATATTACAAGGTTAATCCCAGATTTCCAACATGTCAGGGTGGACGTTTTGAGCATAAACTCTACATCAAATTTAACGGTGGACTCAGAAATGTGTTTGTATGCTAAAACCTACGATAGAACCATATGTCTCCCTCCACTGCACAGCGCCCTTGCAGTTTTTTTTTTTTCTTTCACAACACTTTTTTTTTTCGAACCGTGCATACTAAAAGAAAAGCTTCTGGGATATTGGCTGATCATGTGGCTCAACCTTTTAGCTGCGTCATGCTGCACACTCTGTGTTCGGTGCTGTGTGTGCAGATGGAAACCCGAGGGACTTTAGCTTTAAAACACGACAGCGAATGCAACAGCAGCAGAGCCCATTGTTAACTGCTCATAAACATGCTGAAGGCCAGCTGCTCAGTTATAGACTGAGCTTGGTCACAGAGTAGGCCTACAACACAGGCGATGAACGATGAAATCAAGTAAAATTTGACATCTTAACTCACTTCTTGCACCTGTTGAACACAAAAAAAAAAACATGTTCTCATCTTATCAGGTTTTTGTTAGGTAACAAGTAGTCACCCTTTAAATTCCTATCAGGTGTGTGTGCTGTTTCTCACCTCCCTAAAATCACATTCTTAAAGGATTGCTCTGCATTTGAGCTTGCTGAGGCTTCACCATGCTATCACCTCACTTTCCCTGATGCTCTTATCCATAGCGATTTAGATGGACTAAGGATGACAGGTTTAGTCCCTTGCTTTAGGACGCTACAATAACTTTAGCCATTAAGTATAGGACAGTCACTCCTACCACTAGGCCACCCTATTGTCCGGAGCAAGCTGTGGAGCTTATAATCCAGTGTCCAGTGCCTGCTGTGCCATCTCATGCCAAAGCAAACACGCCTGAGGGGAAACTGGTTGCAGTTAGAGACTAGTAATCGAATCGTCTGGCTCCCCAACCCACAGCCCACGCTACATTCCCTGCCAATAATATTTCCGTTGCTGCATTTTGATAATGGCTTACAATCAAAGTTCAATGAAAGTTCATGCCTGCCTTTGATAAACACTGCTCAATATTTACCGTGGTACTCAGCAGAGCTACTGGCACTGTCAGATTATGGTCAGTGTGCTGTACACACAGGTCTCATGAAGAGGCTGGCAGGAGGATTTCAACAGGACTCAAAAAGGGAGTGCTGCACATTCCAGAGAGTCTCCGACAGCGGCGAGGAATGCTGATGCTGGGCTTTGGCTGAAGGGAAATCTAAGAAGCATTTACTAATTTATTTTTACAGAAAGAGAAGATGTCAATGACTAATACAAAATTAAACACAAACTCTCATACAAACCGATCAAAGCATTTCCCCTGCTTAAGCACAGTTCTCATTGGAATGCAAATTTTGTGAGCAATTTCACCAAATGTTAGGACTTTTGTTTTAAACTCTTCAGTCATCTGCAGGATCAAGTGGGATCAAGTGGGTGAAAGGTGTAAAAAATCACTTTGATTTGAATGAAGATGATATATGTCACTGACCTGGCATAACAAACAGAATAACAAAAGAGTGGTCTTATTCATATGAAATTGGAAAAAATAAACATAAGCAGATATTGGTTTGGAGGACTGACACCCAGCTTGATACAGTACAGGAAATATTTTCCGTCTATCACACAGTTTGCAAATCAGACACATTATTTATTCAACGTCAAAGCTCAGTCATGTATCACTATGCCATGTTATCTAACATACAACACACTGTTATCAGTGACAGACAGATACACCTCCAGTGAGAGCCGACCCTCCTTATTTAAAGGTAATCCTCACTGACCTCCAGACTGTCCGTCACTGTGTATCCCTCACATCACATTTTGACCTATCAGACTTGAGCTGGGAAATCATGGTTCTCTTGATTTTACATTTTACACCACACCTACAGTTACTAGAAGCGTCCTAACACTCCAAACGAGCAAAGAACTTTTAATCTGTCCTCACAAGTAAAACGAGTGGATATGCTCTTTTCTTTATCTTTATTTTTCTTCGAAAGGGCCAATGCATATTAATAAACATTTCTGTAAATATGCCAAAAGGCTAGTTTTTATCTGCAGTTCGTGGCAAGATGTTACAATAGGCTCCCTGGCTTTAACCTTGGACTGCAGTGATCAGTGATTACACAGGAAGAGTATGATAATGTAAACGGAAAACTAAAATAGGGGAAAAAAGGGCTGTGAAATAACCTTCTGACCCAGGTTCTCTTCAGTTATTCTACTATCACTCTTGGTTAAGAAACATATAAAAATATGCAAAGTGTTTGAGACAGTAAAGAGACATATTAGTATTATAAATTGCTGTTATGTTGTTAAGGAAATAAGTAAGCACATACAATGAAGGCGAGACACTACAGACAGAAACATGCACTGGTCAATTTTTAAGATTTTGGACTATTTTTCTTTCAGTGGAAAGAAGACATCCAAAATATGTAGCATATGTTTATTTTACTACATTCTTTCTCTATTTGCGTCTGTAGATTTCTCCTATGAATTCAGTTAGCATTAGATAATCCCTCCTATTTAAACATAAACTTTCAGAAAAATTTGTAATACAATAAATAATTGTCTTATTGTAAGTAATCAACTGGGGAAATTTCATGGTAATATCTATTAGTTAAAATGTTTTACCCTATTCACCTGTACTGTCTTGCAAAATTTTACTATACACATCTCTTAAGGCTGTTTTCTTAAAATTAGACTTTACCCTGAGGTAGAAATCTTCACTTCAGTAGCACTTACAGACACCAAACTTTCCAGTTTCATTCATCTACTGTACATACTGAAGGTTTTTACAGAGGGGTTGTTTGCATATCTTTCATAGCCTGATTTAAACCAGATTTTATCCCTAAAACCATGGCAAAAATTGATTTTTTTTATGGTTGTTGAGAGTTTTTTCCCCCCGATTTATGGAGTCATAAAAAAAGAAAATAAATTCCATCTGTAAAAACCTTTGACTCTCATATGCCAGCAAAACAATACAAGAATTGAGAATTGTCTAAATTGTGCAAAAGTGCAATTGCTGTAATAATAAACAGCAATTGGGAAGAGCTATGGAGTGGACACAGCTTATCAAGCAGCCCTCCCATTAATCCAATTCCTTCGACTTGGCAAAGCCAAAATGTAAGAGACACATCCATCATGATGCTCATGTCAGTGAAGCAGATTTGATTTGTCAGGCAGTGTAACCTTGAGGCTTGTTACAGTGGTTCACATGTATCTTTTTTCTCTCATACGATGCGATAAGTGATGGGTTTGCAAACGAGTGTAACACACAGGCAAAGCATCATTTTTCTCAAGTGATCCTTCAGTGTAGCGCATACCCACTCACTGTGAAATCATTACCTGGGGGCATGTTGTGGAATATGTTACAGATTTGTATCCATGTCTAAAACAGAAGCATCTCAGACCCTTTTAGTGGCAGAAATCCAAATTCAAGCATGAAAAAAATTTAAAACAGAAAAATAAAAAAATTATGTTCAACTTGTTGCATTCTACACCATTTTATTGAACAAAAAAGTGTCTGCAAGATAAAATACTCTTATGCACATTAATTTACAATACATTCCATTTCTTCCAATAGTGAATCTGCCTACCATACAGGATGATTCATTCATTTGTGAGAGCAGTGCAATCGTGAACATCCCTGAAAAACAAGGGATGCTACATACATGGTAACTTAACACTTTCTTTCACCCTGACTCTGTTCTGACCTAACGGTTACCCCGCCCACCATAACCTCTGGTGCAGCAACAGAGTAGACAGCATCTCTGTGTGACCTCATTATGGGATCAAAGGTCCTCTGACTCAGGGATGAGCAGAGGCTCAAGGGAAACAGCAGGGAAGGGGATTGGATCTCCCACTGACACCCACCCCAGAGCAGATCTGTTGAAGGAGGGTCGGTTGACTGCCGCGTCCCCCTGGAGCTCTGGGTAGTCAGGGAGGGGTTCCACCTGGAGGGACTTGATGGGAGCAGGTCTCGGTGCCTTACCGAAGCCACCAAATGGGGTTGCCACCCTGGTGACAGGGTGAAAGGGTTTTAACAGTAGTCGTCATGTGCTAATGAGAGAGACTGCAGTGACATTTGAAGTGATGCAACTAATTAAAGCCAAGCAAAGACTTTGACCTGAGATAGCTGATTAGAGTGAGAAGCACACTTTTGTACACTCTTTTGAGTTAGATGAAGGACAGGACTCACTCAGTCAACATTTGTGTCCATTATGAATTAAAGCCAGCCTATGTTAGTTTTGAATAACAAAATATCTCAATTGAATTTATAGGTAAGAAAACACATCCTTGCTCAATCAAATACAGTCAGAGGTTTTGCTGCTACAGCCTTACTAGCTGTGGTATAACCAGTAGCATATGGTTTCTGTATATAATCAACATTACCAAGTCAGTTTTAAGGCTTTATGAGTCTTCTCTACTTGTGCTACTATATATCATTGTCTAACATCCGAAAGATACAGAAGCTCGCTTTACATAACAATATATATAACATATAATATAACATATTTTCATAGTCCTGTTTACATGTGTCTACTTCTTGGGCATGTTATAGGCATTTTAAACCTGTAAGGTTGTTACCTGTTGAAACTTTTGTACCCTGGTAGGTCAGGTTGGGGCTCTGGCTCGGGCACATGGGTGAAGAGTGTGTCAGCCAAGGCCGGGTCAGTGGCGATGGCCTGCTCCCAGGGTGAGTGGTAGGACTTTGGTACAGCTGTATGGTTGAACTTCTCTGGAGGGATGTCTTTCAAAGGACCTCCGTACCCTGGGTCGGTGTGCAACATAGACAGTGATGCTTAAAATAGTCCTTTCCATAGGTTTTTTTCATTCGTTTTACACCTATTTTATTTGTATTTTTAAATTTTACTAAATCCTGGAGTCAGGTTTGGGCATTTCGACACATGATTAGTAATGAAGTGAATATATATATATATATATATATATATATATTGTTCTAAATATGTACCTATGTAATATGTACATTGCAATACCTTTAACAGTTGTGTCTTCTTTCAGCCATTAAGTCCTTGTTAAAGTTCACAGCAAAACAAATCAATATAAAAGTATATTTATGTATGCAGCTTAAATTGTATTGTCGTATTAACCTGAACTGTTGATTAAATAAATGACATTATACAAACAATATTAAAATATATATACACATTTTTGTTATAAATATGTAACTTCCTAATATCTGCTTGAGTGCCCCACATTGCAATACCTTCAACAGTTGTGTCTTCTTTCAGCCATTAAGTCCTTGTTAAAGTTCACAGCAAAACAAATCAAGGGGCAGCCTCTGAGATTTTGTGTGTGTGTGTGTGTGTGTGTGTATGTCTGCATGTATGGCTCCCCCGCCTAGTCTATGTGTGTTGATGGGAGAGGCCTATCCAAAGCACTATCCTTCAAACCCAGCACTTCACTCAGGGGGGCTTGCAAGCTCAGGCATTACATAACACAGGGCGTCATGTCACGTCCTAACCGCTCAAAGTGAACAATCCCCCTTCCTGAGTTTATGTTTTGCGCTGAGGAGGAAGCAGGAGAGACCAAACAGACCTGAGGAGAGGTTTACAGATTTCGAGGAGAGTCTATTACAAAACATAGTGTAAAAGATTTTCTGAGGCCATGGAAAGTTTTGTCGTGGTTGAGCATTTGGCTGAGTTGATATTTTTGTGGGAAAGGACTGTCACACACCCTACTCTATGTACTCTGTGTGGAGATGCAAAAGCACAGAAAGGTCAGAAAGAAAGACTTTCCAAAACATTCAAATTTGGCATCATTTTGAAAAATGGTCCTATAATCAAAAACACATTGGATTTTCGTCTATGCTTTGTCTCAAAAATGGCACAAAATAATTCAAATGGACATAAGAGTACATTTTTAGAAGGTTTTAATAGCTACGGCACCATGCATCCTATTGTAAATGATCATATATTGTTGTTACCAATTTCTAGCTAATACTTTCAAAATCTGAAGCACAATATCAATTCTTGTCTTATTTAAGCTGTTTTATAATCTAAAGTTCACCGTGTATGACTACAGCCTGGTAAAGACATTTTGCAGTACGGGGCATGGAACATTGGCGGGTGAGTGTGCTATTTCAAGAGTCTTAACCATTTGATACCTACTGCACTCGGGCCTGATTTCTGCTACAGCTGGAGTGACTTCATTGAGACACTGAAGGTTGGTGTCTGGTCCGGAGCTCCAGAAATAAAACCCCACCCCTGTGCTGAGGTACTCATCCCTAAATCAGTATTGGTTTTGTGTCAACTGGGCAGAATTCAGACACGAGGGAGGATGTGAGTGCAAACCTGATGGTATCAGTGGCACAAGAGGCAAACAGGAAACACTTCCGTGGGTAAAAATCAACATTTCGTTCTTAAAAAAGATGGTCAAAGTTGATTGTAATGAGAAGGGGGGCAGCGAGAACAATATGGGAATGTGGAAAAGTATGAAATAAGGGAGTGGGATATAGATAGAAAGACAGAGAAAAAAGGAGACAGGCAGAGAGAGGGAGAATGAACAACATGTAAGTATATTCTGCCTGAGGCCAGAAGATTCCAGGCAAAGAAGAAAATGCTTTCCCTTTACGATCAGAGCCTGCCTGAGTACATACAATGAAAAACAACTGAATCCTTATCAAAACTCCATACATCCACCAGGAGCATTACCATCTCACATTAGCTGTACTACATTTAGTATGTTAAAAAAACTAAAACAAAACCAAAGTATATTACCTACTGTTTGTTGTATTGTTACCTACCTGGGGCAATGCTGTCTGGATTTGGCACCATGCTTCGATCTGGTGTGTCAGATGGCACAGTAGGCGATTGGTCGACATCCACATTGTTCTCGCTGTTGCGGCTGTCTGTGGCACTCCCATTCTCAATCTGAGAAACCATTAAATTCTAAAAGAAAGATCCAAGAGGTAAGTTAAGCTTAAAAGAAAAGGTAAATACAAATTTGTTCAAATCTGTTGGGATTCAGATTTCACTTTTGACCTGGAACAGTAGCTAACAAAATAATCTCCAGCTTTTCTGGAGCTGTTGACCCTCTCCTCAGCAGATGGAGTTACCAAGTTGGAAATTGTACACAAAACATGCATTTACTGATTTTTTTTTGTAAGTTCCAGTAAGTGGTAAGCTCCAGAACAGTTAAGTTAACCGTGTGGTGATATTTTTCTTTCAACAATTCCCTATCTCATGGCACACTCATTTTGTAAGATGACAAACATATTCAGCTATATCTGTCAGTTGCATGCATAGTAAATCAGTAGTAGTTTTAATGATTCTTATTAAAACCATATTCCCCACTTTTTCTACCCTTGAAATCCAGAGTGCTAACAATTTGAATTTGCTCAGCGAGTTACTCTTGCATGGAGTAATGCTGATCATTAACTATGCCCTTGTAGCCGAGCTGCACCAATCACATCAGTGTATTTGATGTATGCGGGCCAGAGACGATTTAAACTGATGACAACAGTATAATCTACCAGTTAGCTCCGCTGGTAGCTAAGCGCATGGGGTTCTGGATACGTCACCCCGTGTGTTGTTGTGCCGCCCTCAAAATGGGCGACTTTCATTACTCCACGCCAGACCCTTAATCTTTTGGATTTGGGTCTGGATTACCAGGCTACATATTTTTTCCATTTTTCATGTGAACTCAAAGCAGTTAACAAACCTCAATATTCCAACAACAGAAGAAGCAGAGAAACTTATTGCGTGTCACTTTTCCCTAACATTAGAAACACTGTTTTGTGGGCTGGGACCAAATGTACCCAGGCATCCAGCTTTCATCCCTCTGAAAGATATGTATGATGATTTACTCCAGGACTTCCTTAGGAAATGTTGACAACTTGAAATAAAATCCCTCCATTGCCCCGAGCAATAAACAAACCAGAGATATGCGAGTTCTCCTCACTTCAAAGATGAGGAGAAAAAACTTCCCTGGAGAATAATAATAATTTTATCTGTGGACTTCAGGGGGGCAATGAAAAGTATACAAAGCCACAAAAACAAATGAAACAGGATATAACTAGGCTAAGTAATTAAAAAACTTGCTTCATCTTAATTCAATTTTAATGAGAGCTTTGATACATACATTGTTTTATTTCTGACCAGGTCAGGCTAAGATAAGCACTGATGGGGAAAAAGAAAAAGAGGACTTGGCACACTGCCCATCCATACACAAAAGGACATTAATAAAGTTCCTTATGACCGCTGGAAGACTTTTATAACTACTATTCTGTGCCACTCCATGTCTGGAGAGCACAAGTCAAATAAACACTTTAAGTGCTTCATCTTTTCCACATATAGTTTGTCAGGATGCAAGGTATTGTGCGAATGTTTTTCGAGTGATGGAGGGAAAACATGACTGTGCTTTAAGAAAACACGCTCTGGCAGTGTGATGTGTTACAATAACTACATTATCAAAGTGTGTTTTAACAAAGTGTTTTGATAATCCATATCAATCTACTGTGAATGTATGTGTATTTAAAATATTTTTTAGGGAAATACAATTATTGGCCTTGTTGCTAGGAATTGACAGAGCCATTGTAGCGGTTTCCCTGCATCCAGTCTTTATGCTAAACTAAGCTAATCACCTTCAGAGCTCCATAGTTAATGCACATACTTGTACGTGGTATTGATCTTCTCATGTAACTCTTGGCAACAAAGGGTTTTTATGTATATTTATGTATAGTTTAACTACTCTTGTAACAAACAATTGAGACATAATTCAATTATTTATTTTTTTCTCATGCATGTGTGTTTTTGTATGTATTCATTCACATGTGATTATTGCGTCACAGTTTCTGCTTACATTGAGCTGCTGGTTGTTTTCATTCTGGATGCTCTCAAAAGTGTATTTTTCTGAGCGTCTCTGGCGCATTTTGAAGAGACGAGAGCCCCGGTTTGAGGTAAGAGACAGCTCCTCCAGCATGATGTCCTTAGGCACACTGACTTTCTTCCCAAGATCCATCTCTGTATCTGGCCACAAAGAGACAAACAAAAGACTAAAGCGCTTGTGCACACAATAAATACTTGAAAATTGATCTGATGTCTGACAAGACAAATTCATTTTTCCATTTCCTATACTCCCACCCATCAAACCTCATTGAACGCAAATTATATTCACACAGAATGCTGAAAAAAACCCTAAATGGATTGCTGACTTGGTACTCCTGTCAATATGATGAATGAACAATTATGTCCCCTCGTATGTCTCCTCATGTCTAGTGCTTGTTTTGTGGTTAGTGCCACATGCTAGCTACTGCATGCTAATCATGGAGATGTCATAGGTCTTTGTGCAAGTGGTAGGCACATAATTTGCCAGAATATCTTTCAGCTGTCAGTAGCCCTCAGACCCAGCCACACAGTTGTCCTCGCCCTGAAATAGCGTGTTCAAAGGACAACGACAAAGGGATTAGTTACTTTGGCCCATAAAAGTATTCATTTGCTTATTTATAGTCAGGGGTCATAGAAGGAAGGGTTGGCAACTACTGCACTGGCAAATGGTGGGCTCATATCTTCTATAAATTGAGCACGTCTGTGTCTGGCAGGGTGAGCCAGTCTTTACAGTAAAGTTAATATGTCTGAGAATTAAATGTGTACTTTAAGTTATGGTGTTAAATCCATGTCTAAGTCATTGTTGATAAAAAAGGAATGTGGGGGGGTGGAAGTAGCAGGATGTGAGGATAAGAAGAGAAGGTGAGTTTCAAACAGTAGCAAAGAAAGGATGCAACTAGAGAAAGTGAGAGAAACTGAGAGGTCAGAGGGATTACAAAACAAGGAAGTGAAGAGAAGATGATATTGCTACCTTCCTGGGCTTGAACCTCCCTGCAGATTGCTGCCGCCTGCATTTTCCTCTCCCTGGTCGTCATGGTGGAGAACTGTGACATGGCTGCCCCTGGAGAGTCGAGGGTGAGGCAAAAAAGTCACAGGGAACAAAACACATCAGTACCTCCTGTTCCATGGTAAAACGAGAGACAAAAGCAAGACAACACGGCTGCATGTTGACTATCGATTAGCCAACATTAAGCATCCACACCACGCACAAAGACCCACCGAAGCAAATAGAAGTGATTGAGGCAGTGAAAAGGGCAAAGTTAGCACATTCTTTTAAATAACCTTGGGCTGTTAAACGCCAAGCACACGCTCTTCAGACATGGCAACCAGCTGTGTCAGGGGCCTGGGAATCAATATGTTTGAAATTACCCAAGTGGGCTGAAAGAACACAGATAGAGACCATGGTTCTATCACAGAAAACATGTGAGACAGTTAATGAAATAACACCAAGGTGTCAGTGAACACAACACACATGTTTCATTCCAATCCAAAATGTTTTTCACAAAGTTTCTTGATGGAACAAAGGAGCCTATCAATAGCTGTATATTCCCCATGCAAATGACAGTTTTGGCTAAGTAGATGATAGAAGGCAAGTTTGCAAAGTTTATTTTAAGCTTCAATAAAATCAGCCTCTGAACCTCCATAAACATGCCAAGCAAAAAGAAGGAGGAACAAAAGGAGTTGCGTTTATCAAAAACATGTATATAAAAATAATTTAAGCGAATAGAACAGAACAGCTGGGTGATTGACTGGAAAACCAAAAAGGAAGCAACTGCAGGTGATGGTGAGAACCCTGATTCAAAGTGGAAGTGTAACATTAGAACTAGACAGCACACCTGTGGAGACGCCCGAGTGATGGCTTACCTGTCCTGCAGGACCCTCAGGGCGGAGTGTCAAGTTGCGGCTGTCGCCTCAGGGTAGGAAGTCAGAAAGGTGAGAGGGGCGAGAGGTTCAGACTTGGTAGTGCAACCCGTGTGGGTGCTTGCGTTCCCCAGTACTGGGGCTTGTCCTGGGGAGGGTGGGCAGAGGGGGCTGTATCCGACCCAGCTGACTGAGTGACCGAATGAGTGGGTAGGTGTCCGATTGACTGTTGTCATTGGTATTTAGTTCACAAGCGGAGGGGTGACTAAATTTAGAGTGCTGCCACTACTGCTCACTTTGACCTCCCTCTAGCTATCTATCTTCCTGCCAGTGTTGTTACAGAAGCTGGAGGATCTATATAACTGATTTCAAATCAGGAGTTCATGTACCACAGGGGCTTCTTCTGCAGTTGAGTAAGAGTGTGGGAGAAATAAAAATTTTTGCAATTGTGAACGTTATAGAGAACTAGTTTGTATGTCCAGCTTCTGCAAATCCAAGTGGTAGTATGCAAAGTTAATCAAACCGACCTAAACATTAGCTCATTTGCAAATCAATGAACTAATGTACTGTATACATGTATATATATGTATACACACACACACACACACACACACACACAGTGTGTGACACAAAGTGATGGTAGCAACGATGAAGGGGTACTTGAGTTCATCTGACAGCATCTGACAAAAAGGTTGGGAAGGTTGGGCTCATGCTTTGCCTGCCACCTCTTCTATAGACACCATGACTGCCTGAGAATGTGCAAAGTAAAGGTAAACTTTAACATTTGACTAAGTGCCTATAAAAAGAGCAATAATCTGTTGCAATCTTGCAATTTTGCAAATATACATGATTTGAAAAGCAGCTAAGCGTTGAAATCACTCATAGAAACTGAGAAAAATAAAGTAGTTTCCACTGCAGTTGTCTTCATCAGCGCTCCAGAATTGCAGTGCACAGCTAACAATAATTATATTCAGGAACATAGCTCCCTCAGAGCCTAAAGGCCAATAAGATACTATTTGTTTTAAATGCCATCATGTGATATGGAAGGGACCCTGGCCTAATAGGGTGCACTCACTTTATAATCCACTCACTATGTTTTAGTTGACCTTACTGACTTTAATTTCATTCTTAACTTAATAAAAGAGACAAATAAAGGCAGGCAGGTTGAGTTTGCAAGGTACGAAAGATTGGATGTTAAAAGCAGCAAGTTCATTGGCATAGCGCAGTGTCTGGCATGAAGAAAACTATACCAGGAATACCATACACAAAATGAAATAATTTAAAGCGATCTGTGTTGTGCTTTATGATTGTTTATACTGTGGCTCCACCCTTTTAATAGAATTTGAATCCCACAAAGTGTTTCTAAAATCTAAATTGGGAGGGAAATAATTCCTGTTTATTATCTCCATCCGTGTTGTTATCTCTCATTCTCTAATGCTTCAGCTACTGTACAGTAGGTACCCAATGTTATTATGTAACTGGTGGTTACCATGGGAACAAGTCCCCACCAACCCCTCCCAATCCCCTCCGCTGGATAGAGCGAGTGACTATTCAAGACAACACATCATACAAAAAGCTTCATGGGATGGTACAGCAAGCAACAAATGGCCCGGAGCCAACTATTTCATGCTTGGAATAGAGAGCAGAGAGCACAAACACGCAATGCAATTTGTGAAATGGTGCTATTTGGTTGTATTTATTTTGTGAAAGTCTTTTTTTGTGAATCCATAGCTAAAATAGTTTGGAACAGAAACTGACTGGTTTTGTATTATGACCATAATACATGTTTGAATAGAGGCAATACAGTGTAATTGTCACAGATAAACTAGGCCAGGTTGCTGAGTGAGTCAGTTGAGACACAACACAATGCTGCTGTGTGATAAATCTTATTTATGTTTATGAGATTGCTTGGTGAGAATCACATTAGGACATTATGTACACTCTGTGGAAACACTAACCTAGCTATAGCAAAAGCCCAAACCAAACCAAACTCATGCCACTAACCCATTACATTCTATAAGCAATTCTCCCATTGCCAGTAAATCTATCATAACCTAAAACAATATTTTATTGAGGTCATGATTAGGACTAATAGATATTCCTCAACTTTTAATGCTAACTAATACTGGAATGTTGAAAAGCTATAATGGTAGAAAAGATGCCCCATTTTCATCTTCTCATCTTCTCTAGTTAGTGGCCAAATGCTAATGCACTAATTAAAATGCACAGAGTAAGTGTATTAATCTCACTTATTATAGCTTACACAACATGCTGAGTTATAGCACTAACCTTTCCACAAGTTTTAAGCCTCACTTCTAATAAGCCTCACTTCTAATGCTTCACAAATTGGATTCTGACATTGAAATGATTTTCTGATCTGGATACACTGCAAATGTACTCATTCTCAAGTTTCATGGATTGAAAATCAAACAAAAACGAGCAAAAAAACTGCACAATCACGGCATGCTAAATGCGTACATTCACAGAAAATTACACAAGGATGAAAACAGTTCAAGAGACGCTCTTCTCTTGCAGCTTACTATGTGATAAGCAGGGGACACTCTTTCTTTGGCATCCTCACGTATCTCCTTTCTCAAGACACCATATTGACCTATTTCCTATATTCTGAAATCTTAATGAACATTCCATAATTTTCTCAGTCTACTTTACAATCACTCAAAACTTTCCACTTATTCTGTACAAAACATATCCATTCACACTCATTGTATCCTTTCTAAACAACATACTCATTGCCTCATCTGATTAACTGCAGGTCCACTTCAGTGTATTTACCAAACTACAAAGTTGTCAGTTAAATGTTACAAAGTCATTTTTTCTCCATATATTGTTAGAGTAATCATCCCTTTTCACATATGATTATGGCATACACAGATTTGGTCTAAAACCATTTATACTAGATATTTAACAGCAAAAAAAGCAGAAAGAGTTAAAAAAAAAGATCATATCCAAACCTGGAGAATTCTAGCAGTATTTCATCTTTTCAAATGTCCTCTTCTATTAGCGCACTCTCCTCAGTAACATTATTTTTGTTTGTGTATATCAATGAATTAGAAAAAGAAAATGCACTCGAATGTGTTGGGAATTGGACACATTAAACCCACAGGTCAGGTGTATCCTACCGCCTCCAATTCCAAGTGTTGCTGGTGTACACAGACTTGTAAGTTTTTTTTCCTAAGGGACTCTTAATAAGCTCAGAGGAAGACACAGAGGGCCCAAGGTTGGCCTGTGTAACTGACCTCTGAGGCTGCCACTGTCTGGGTAGGGATCTGTAACCAGCATGACTGGCAGGGGTGGAGCCACTGCTCCTAGTTAGGGACCCAAATGATGGCAGTGAAGGTCGACTCTGACTGCGGCTTTGGTTCTGGCTCCAAGTCTGGCTGCCTGTTTTCTGTGGGGCTTCGTAAGACACCCTGGCCTTCCACTCTGCTGGTGGCTCAGGCAGCATTTTGCGCTGGGCTGCCAAGCGGACATTTGTGGCAAGGCTTTGCTGAAGGTTCTGGAAAGCAAAGGCTTCATCCACCAAGCCCAAGGGATGCCGGGAGGCAGCCTCCCAGGGCATGAGGGGTTTGCGGCCCTTCTCTAGCCAGGACGTCTGCCTTGCTGGGAGAGTTGTAGTGCCCCAAGCCAGAGGCTTGGGGGAGAAAGAAGCAGAAGCTGATTTCTGGCCCATGAATGGTACTCTGGCTGGTGGGGAAAGGGAGTAGCTCCTGCCAAGTGCCTGCAAAGAAAGATCCAGACATGTTTATTTTAGTGAGGGTTCATTTTTGTTTGGCTGACTGGTACTCCAGCCAAATCAAATCAGCTTTGAAAACATTGGAAAAAAAGAATAGCTCTTCAACACATTTCTTTTAAAAGCTGTTACACCCTAATATTGTATTTCATGTTAACTTTTGTTTTGTTTATTTTTTCTGTATAAATATGTAAGACTGTATTAAGATCTGACATAGACAGCAAAGAAAATTAACTGTTAAAGCTGCTAAAAGCTCTTGTAAACTTATTTTATTGTCCATTCCACAGTAAGCCTCCTCAACCCAGTGCTTTAGTATTTGCCCAAACAGAGTAGACTGTCCTCTTATTTCTCAGAAACGGCTCATGAGAGAGCATGGGTTTCCCAGAATACGCCAGCTCCAGCTTTGCTGTACAGCAACACTTTGACAGTATGACAATGAGATGGCGAAACTTCTAAATGTTCAATACTAACATCTTCATTAGGATGCCAAGACAGCCAAGGGTTATGTGGGGTGAGAAAGCACCTCTGTACTGTTCATCGTCTCTGACAATACATTTTGTTTGCCGTGGCAGACATGCAGAAAAGGCAGTGCTGCCATCATCTGGTAAAAGATGTGTAAGATAGCAAGAGATGGCAAAAATGAAAGATCAAGACAAGAGTGCCGTCATAAAAAGAAAAATGAAGCAAACGCGTACAGAGGGAACGCATTGTCTGCTGACTCAGGTATCTGATAGGCCTGTGGCAGAGTTATCCTGGATTATTGCAGACACAAGAAGGGATGAATAGATTATTAGGTGATCTATGGATATATTTTTATTCTATAACCATTTACTGTATATACCTTACATTGGTAAAGGTACTTTATTGTTACATGAACAACGTCTATGTCTATCACCATGCTGCTATTCTGCCAACTTTAACATATACAGCATTTCAGAAATGGAGCTTTAAGAGTGGTTTTCCGCATTTTTTTTTCAGACAGAGGTAGTCTGTTTATGTTTATTTGTGGTAAAGGCCATGGTGTGGTTTTCTTTGAAGTCCTGGGTCTATAAAAGAGTTAATTTGAGAGAACAAGGTATGTAGAAACTCTGTCCTGCCTTAGTCTGAATAAAACATAGATACTAAGTATAAGTAGATACCAATTTTGAAAAATAATTCCGACAGTAGCTGCAAAAATTTGGTAAACAAGGACACTATTAGATATTATAACTTCCACTTAACAAATATCTGCCTTCTCTGAAAATGCATGACTCAACATGGATATATATTTCAGCAGGGGCCCACTCACTTGACCTCCAGAATTGTCCAATGAGGTAATTCATTGAAGTCACCAGTCTAATGATACCCCTCATGAATGCATCATCACTTAGTCATTTTGCAGGAATGTGCTTTTCAAGCATTCAACTCAACTCCTATAAAAGTAGATGATTTGGATAATGAGGTGTTTCTGGCTGATGTTAACAAGCTCTTCATAGAGTATAAACTGTATTTTGTTTCATTATTGAAGCTGATTTTTTAACCACTGCTTTTGCAAAAAGGCATTTAGTAGGTATAAGAGTTAGTCTAATGTGATGATACTTAAGTAAAAACTGATTCATAGCTGAATGTTTTGTCTGAACCAACATAGACTAACTCAATATTTATAGTAGAGGTAGAACAGTGGTGAAATTCAGCAAGATGAAAGGAAAAGGGCTCAAAATAGAAGAAACCCAAAAGCATGGTAAAAAGGACAAAAGAAAGGAAAGCCAACCAAGGATGAAAGACATTTTAATGACACTGCAGTGAATGATACAGGAAGTGCACTATGAAGAGAAACACACTAAGAAAAAGGAAAAAGATTAAAACATCAAGAACAAAAGCAGCCCTGTACCAAAATGTATTTGTGAAAATTACTGGGCTGGTTAGCCTGTCAATAATTCTTCTTTTGTTTATCATTTATCATCTATTTATAAAATACAAAATACAAGAGAAGATGTATGGAAGAGTGAAGCTAATGGTGAGAGAGTGCAATACTCTATATTTCTCTGTTATCAGGGAAAATACAACTGGAGTCTGAGATACAGTAGCTTTCACTGGCTTGAGTTGAAATGTACTATCTCTGGACCCCAGCACTCCCTTTCATGAAGCAGTTTAAATATAGTACCTAACATGATGCAACAGCTGGTAAAAAGTTTAAAATAAAACTAACCCACTTAAGAAGTTGCTATGGAAAAGAGACTGGGGAGAGCCACTGAAGAATAGATTGTTTACTAATGTAACATTTGATGTTTAAGAAAGTTAGGGTGAGTTTTTACTTTTTATAAGGAGTACTGCTATGTCCTCCAGCCTTGAAACCTACATGAAACTCCAGAGTTGTTACATACTCTCTGTACAAATTGTTGCATTGCAAAGTTAGCCTTCTGGTTGGCAACCATCTACCTCACTACTTTATTTTTACTTTATTCCTTTACCTTATTATTTTATTGTATTTCCGTTGTTTTGTCTGTTAATACGTTTGTTTATCAAATCAAATTTGACACATTAAGCATTTCCTTCTTTTCAAAAATCAAATTCCTGTTGTCACTGTCTGCTACCATCCACTCCCGATTTCTGTTTTCTCTCACTCCTTTCTTTCAATTCTTACTGAGTATCATGCTCCCCTACATTCTTATATTGCCACCACTTTAGATTATTTTACATACAATTACACATTATAGTGATTTTTTTAATTATCCATATGCATCATTTTCTTCATGTACATGCTTTATAAACATGTAACATTAATCTTGGCTACTTTGTGTCTGCTAAGATAAACTTGCATCCCACTCTTATTTTTATGTTCTTAATTCTGTAGTAATACCCTTCACATTAGCACTTAAAACTTTGAAAACGAGCAAGTGGATGGGAAGATATTCATTGCAAAAGAAAGTTTATGTGCTCAAAATAATCCACTTAGCAGTGGATGGCAAGAGGACCAACCCATTGACTCAAGCAGACACCAAAGATGTCATGATTCTCCCAGAATCACTCTTTATCAACTGCTGTGGGTTTCCACACCTGAGCTGAGCTTTTTTTAGCTGTAAACTTAGGTTTAGGAGCAGCTACAGTGCTGCCACCAGATACAGATTCAGGCCTTGCAGCTACAGGAAAACCAGGAACAACATAGCCACTGGGAGGTTGTGGCTGGTAAGGTACCGAGGGAGCTGCCAGGTAGGGAGGGCTATTAGCTGGTTGGTAAGGGGCCTGCAGTGCCTGTTGGTAGGTAGGGTTTGGAGACTGAGGAGCTTGGGGATGATAAGCAGGTGGGACAGGTTGCTGATACTGTTGGTTATATGCCTGCTGGTATGGACCACCAGGGGGTTGTTGATATGGGTTGGGGGGAGGATAAACATTAGCTGGGTTTTGTTGGTAGTGGCCATCATGCATGATAGGCTGCATGGGCATTCCATAGGCTTGCTGGGGGTATTGGGGGCTGGGGA
The DNA here is from genome assembly GCA_013375575.1 of Percina caprodes. Taxonomy (NCBI): domain Eukaryota; kingdom Metazoa; phylum Chordata; class Actinopteri; order Perciformes; family Percidae; genus Percina; species Percina caprodes. The sequence continues at coordinate 445,397 of JABXJD010000370.1, forward strand.
CGTTATATGGTCCAACTGGCTGGATGGGGGCCATTTGCTCATATGTAATTGTTTGGTTTTCAACAGGTGGGTTAGGAGGTGAAATGTCAGGCTTAGGTTCAGGGGGGTTGGCAGCCTCTGCTGCTGGGCCAAAGGTAAAAAGTGAGGAATTGAGTTGATAGGGTTGATGCTTCATAACATCTACAACACTAAGGGGTTTAGGGGCAGGTTTTTGTTTCTCTTTGGCTTTTGTTGTGGCTTTGGTTAAAGGGCTACTTGGAGGGGGCTGCTTTGTTGCTGCTGGGGGATAAGAAGGGGATTGAATAGGATTATATGCCCGTGAAGGAGGAGCACGTACGTTGGGTGTATATTTCCACTCATTCGGTAAGGAAGCAACTGGTGATGTTGACCGGCTTGCCTTGTTTGCTTGCACAGTCTCAGAGTCCACAACAAATTTCTCCATACGAGACTGCCTCTTAGCGAACATATCAGCTCCTTTCCCTCTGACAGCTGGCATCTCAAAAGCTGAACCTTGGGATGATGGGTTTAAGACTGAGGCCATTGGGTTGATAGGTGATGAAGCTCGTTGACCAATGGTAAAAGAGTGCATTCGCTGTGGTGGAGTCGGAGGGGTCCGGTTTTGTGGGGCATTTTGTGGCGAATGCCAAGGTTTTGGAGAAGGACGAGTGTTCACCATTGACGTGGAAACATTCACAGGGGTTTGTTGTGACTGTGGTGCCCAGGCATTCACAGGTGTCTGAGGTTGTGCTTGAGGTGGAGGCCATGCATTCATTGGTGGCTGTGGTGGAGTCTTTGAAGTAGACTGTTGCCAGTTTGGCTGTGGTGTGGGCTGGGGTGGAACTGGTTGAGCCCAAGGTGGTTGATGTTGGGCCTGATTTTCCTCTTGGGCCCAAGAATTTATCGGTGTCTGACCATGTTCTGAAGGGTGCTGGGCCCAAGATGGTTGGGACTGAGCCTGGGCAGGTACTGGTGGCCATTGATTTAAAATGGCTTGAGGCGGCGCTGGGGGTTGTGCTTGGGCTGCTTGGATCCAAGGTGGCTGAACTTGAGTTTGTGATGGAGGCCATGCATTATTTAAGGGTTGTTGTTGAGGTTGAACTGAGACCCAAGATGTTTGAGGCTGACCTGGTGCTTGGGCCTGTGACCATGCTTGTTGTGGAGCCTGATGCTGTGGTTGCTGAACCCATGGTGGCTGTGGCTGGGATTCTGGCTGGACCTGTTGAGCCCAAGGAGGTTGTACTTGGGATTTTTGCAGGGGTTGCACCCATGGTGGTTGATGCTGATGGTCTGTTTGTGATGGCTGTGCCCAAGGTGCCTGGGGCTGCTGCTGCATTGGTTCTTGAAGTTGACCCCAAGTTGATTGCATTTGCTGCAGATTTGGCTGCTCATGAGAATGTGTCCAGGGTGGCTGGGCCTGTGGATGAGACTGTGGTTGCTCTTGACGCATGGTCCATGATGGCTGAGCATGTGTGGGGGCTTGTGCTTGCTCTTGATGCTGACTCCATGATGGCTGAATTTGAGGGGTCCAATTATTTGTGGGGAGTTGAGGCTGTGCTTGGGTTTGAGTAGGATGAGACGTCATCCAAGGTGGCTGTGGTGGGGACTGACTTTGAGGTGGTTCCTGGGGCTGCACTTGAGCTGAAGGCCAAGAATTGGTAGATGGCTGTTGTTGTGGTTGTGGCTGTGCTTGAGCCCAGCTAGTCACAGGAGCAGGCTCAGGCTGCAGGATAGAATTCATATGACCATTTTCCTGAGCTGTCACTTGCAGAAGCTGTTGTTGAGATTCAGGCTCTGGGACAGTAGATGGGCACTGTTCCTCTGTGGTGGTGCTGGCAGGAGCTTTCTCGGGGGCAGGAGGGGGAGAGGGCTCAGAAGCAGGTGCAGGGTTTGGCTCTAGTTCTGGAGCAAGTGTAGTCTCTGTGGTGGGGGCTACAGCAGGTGTGGATACACTATTTTCAGCTTGTTGAGGCATGTCCTGGTTGCTCCCTTCTATCGGTGGGAACCATGGAGGAGAGTTGGGGTTGATCAAAGGCTTTGGAGCTACTGGTGGAGGATTCTTTTGTTTAACTCGTTGAGACTGCAAGAAATTACAAGCCTCAGCCCCAAGACTAAGGTAGTCTTCCTCAGGCCCTGACTCAAAACCCAACTTCTTGTCATTTCTGTTGAGAAGGTTTAGCAGCGCTGGGTTTGGTGATACTTTTGGTGCTTCCTTAAAAGTGAACATTGGCTTGCCAGCATTTCTTCTCCTGCAGTCCGATAAAAGCCCAGTTCGACTTGCAGGGGTAGAAATGCGCTCATCCCGGGAAGCTATCTGCTCTCCTTGGCCCACAGAATCTTGATTGGCCCCACTTATTGCCGGAGAGTAAGGGGAAGTCGCCATGTTTTCTACTGAGAAAGGCTTTGCAGTACGATTGTTGAGAGAACTCTGCATTTCATGTTGGACTGTTCCATTGATGTTTGTAGAATGGTGCTGCATTTGCTGTTGCTCTTGATGATATTCTTGCTGCTTCTGATACATTTGCTGTTGTTGGTAAAGTTGTTGTTCATACTGCTGTTGCTGCTGATACTGTTGTTGTTGTTGTTGTTGGTAGTTTTGTTGTTGCTCATAGTACTGCTGTTCCTGATATTGCTGGTACTGTTGTTGGTGTTGGCTTTGTTGGTGTACATTTACATCCATGTAAGCATGGCCTTCTGTTCTGGACTGCATATAGGAGTGCTCTTCTGTCTTCTTATCAGCAATCTGCACTCCTTCCACGGCAATCCCCTGGCGCCTAAGCTCCTCATGTTCAGCAGCAATCTCATCCATCCGCTGACGCCGTTGGGCAAACATTACGGCACCCTTGCCCTTGGTGTCAGGCAAACATTCCATCTCTGCTTGGTTGTTCAGGTTCCTTTCAATTTCAAGGAGACCCTTGTCCCAGTTGATAGTTAGCACACCTTTGCTACTATGGGCATTAGTGAGGAAATTCTTGTCAATTTCAGATGCGTTTGGAGCCACAAGGGTAAATTCAACAGTGTGAGTTTCTTGTTTGTTGTCTTCGTTTTCCTCGTCTTCGTCGCTGTATTCTGGTTCGTCTTCTCCTGTGCCGTAGCTCACAAGTGTGTATTTCTTGGCCCTCTGCCGATGTTTCTTGAACATCAACACCCCCTTGTTGTTAGGGTTGGACCGAGAAGCCGTGAGAAGGAGAGCAATACGTTTACATTTGGATTTGGCCTCCTTCACCTGCTTTTCAGATAGACTCTCACTGCGCCTGAGCCCTGTATAGAAAAGGAAAAAAACAGAGCTCAATGTTTAGAATAAAAGGAAATAATAAAAATAAAAGCTTGTCTTGGATGGATTCTCACCTGACATTATATGCATAAATAAATAAAATATAGTAGAGTTAAGATTAACACAAATCATTTAATGTGTTTGGTGGATGTTTTGGCTGAAGAAAAAAAACTACATTTCTTAAAAAAGCTATGTCTCCCTAGAAAGGTTTTTTCTTTCTTTTTTTTTTTAAACTTTTCAGCTCTTTGATCACAAGGGCATATTCAAATCAGTCCTTGCACCCTGTATCTGCATTGATCATGTAATAATAGTCACTTTTAATTATGAATGTGGAAAGCTTTTTTGCACATTTTGCCCATCCTGAATATCAGTCAGAAGTAAAGTTTTATTTCATTATATAAAAGCCATTTAGGTTTATTACTCATCTGAAGACTAACAATAGATATTGCACAAATAAAATTGTGACAGATAAAAAATAAATGTTCAAATTAAAGTTAGAAGTCACAAAGCAATTAATTTAAGCGTGCAACATACCAAAATACATTCAATGTTCTCATTAAAAGCAGAATACCAACATACTAGTAAACCATCAATACTGTATGACTGTGGTAGAATCAATTCGAACACACAAAAAAGATGTTGTAAACTAAGCTGTTAACAGATTCCTTTACATTATTTGGCCACGCATAATATTTAGCCATCTATAGCTGTCTGCCCTTTCTCATTTGCTCATTCAGTTAAACATTAAACATCAACCCATAAAGCAATCATAAAATCTTCTGACCCATGTATAATATCCTCATTTGTTCACACACAATTAACTAATTCAATTACTTGTTCTTCCCCATATAGTAGCCTGCAGGCATATCTTTACCACTCCTTATCTGGAACTTCACAAGCTGTCCACTTAAAACCTTCTGTTCTTCTTAAATCTGTCACATTTGCTGACATTTCTTCTGTCCAATCTGATAACAGACATCACACAACAAAGCCACTTTCAAACCATCCAACAATGCAAGGTTGTAATAAAATAAAACGTAGGCTTTCTTTTTCATATTCCTGCAAGACTAACCTGAAGGTGGTGGAGACAGCGGGAGTGAGCAACGGACTCCCTTTTTTAGCTCAGTTAAAGCATCCAGTTTGAGAGGATCAGGTAACAGGCTAGGGGAGCACATGCTGGTGTCTGTCAAAAGGCCACTTATACAGGCATCATCAGCGTGCTGGTGTTATATTTATGTCTTCTACACAGCTCAGAGCAGTGCCTGAGTATCCATATTAATCATCAAGCTTCTTCACATGGATAGTTAAAGAAGTTTCATAAAGTGTAATAGCTTCTTACATGTGATCAATAAACATGTTTTTTCCCTTTTGATTCTTTATATCTAGCTTCTGTTGACTATCATCATCCTATTTGCACTGTGCAGCCATATGATCACTTTAATTTTGTTGTAGTTTAGGTAAGACCCAGAAGAATGTGCTTCCATTCAGAGGAATTAGCACCCTTCTCCAACTGCAGGAAGAGACACACTATTTTGAGGAGCACACACACTGGACATTGTGCTTTGGAATGCACAGATGTTAAGGACAAATGCAATTTACCTATCAACATGCTGACACCCCCTTAAAGAATAGAATACATCTTTATGACACACACGCACACACTCACACACACGCACACACACACAAGCACGCACACACACACACACACACACACACACACACACACACACAGAAGAAATGGCGCATAAAACTCCCAGGTAAAACTGGAAATAGTTCATAGGTACTTACTGGCGTGCTTTGCCCGATGCTTGTTGGGTTTGTCTGGATCGCCCTCAGAATCAGAGTCCTGCCCTTCTGCTTGTGTCGCCTCTTCTGAGGGAGTTCTGAATGAGACAGCGGAAGACCCAGACACCCCCTCGCAGTGCCCTTCTCCTTCTTCCCCTTTGCTTTGGGATCCAACACTTCCACTGACCCTGGGGCCACCCACACTCAAGATGCCCCTCCCTGCTCCTGATGCTGCTGGCTGCTGCAAAATGACCTCCACCTGCCCCAGCATCAAAGGAGAGCTGAGCACCACTCCACGCTGACCAAGCGGCTCTCTGACAGAACACGGTACGTAGTGTGATGCGGTAGTGGTGTGGATTGTCTCAATAGCCTCTTTGTTTGAGAGTTCTCCTTCAATCCCATGAGCACTCCCAAGAGAGGTGCAGCCAACATCGTCCAAGGTTTGCTCGGACATGGACACTTGGAGCTCAACCATGTCCCCAGGGGAGAAGCACCGGTGTGCTTCTTTATCATTTTCCTTAAAAACAGGCTCCCTGCTTCTCCGATCACCATGTGAGGGAACACATAGCTGGGTGTGAAGCAGCTGGGGTCCCTTGGGGAACTCTTTGTTGCTGCCCAACTCCCCATAAGAGGCCTCGTCCTGGGACTCAGATATGTAGAGTTTCCTTGGGCTTTGGGACTTCTGCTTTGGGGAGAAGATATGGATGGTGGTGCTCTTTAAAGCCTCACCAGAGGAGTCCCTCTCACCACAGTATGTCTCTTCTGATTCATAGTCTTCTTTGGGGATAGTGCAGTATCTTTCAGAGGAGAGGGGAGAACAAGAATGAGTGAGTGGTGAACCTTTTCTTAGTTTAGTAACTATTGTTGTTCATTAATATTCATTAATATCAACGACAGATAATGTCACCTTTTATAATATAAGTTCTTTAAACAGGGTATTGTGCATTTAAGGATAATTGACTATCAGGTAAATACAAAATCTCTATGCTGTGTTTTTTTTTAACTTTTCCTTCCATAAAGAGAGATGTGATGTCCACATATTTACAATTCCATTTGAATAAGAAATACATTTTCACATTAAATTGTTGAAGAAATAAAGCTTGTCTCCCATTGCTAAAGTTGTCAAAGTAATCAAGCAGATTTTATCTTCATGCAGCAAGTTAAATGAAAGGGTCAGGTCAGTGAAAAGGAACGTAATCAAATTTCAACATCGCTCTGCCTAATTTCCACTTTCAAGGTCAACAAGGAATAGCATAACAGCATGTCATTACCTCTGACTACAATTATTAAAATTAAGTTGATTAGAAATCAGCAAGTGCTCATTTTCTCCAAATGGGAAATGGGAAAGAGTGACATATCATAATAATACATTTTGACAGCTACAAGCTGAGGTCATCTGCTCTCCAAGTCTACAGAGACAAGACTCTGAAGTCATGTAGTCATAGAAACACTCCTAATGCAAATCTTGACCATTACTTATAGTCTTCCTATAGCCAAAAAAAACTAGATTCAAAAACTAGATCAAACTTTAACTGTATATCACTCTGCCGTTTAAATGTGGGCACATAAGGGCATCAATATTTAAGAACATGTCACTTTGATAAACACACTGGCAATAGCCACTGAGTAATGGCTGAGCAGCTGCATGTCAAACACACACACAAATCTGTAACACCTTGGCCAAGCTAGTTGGAAGGTCAGCATGACTGGCACACATTAACTCGTCAATTCCCACAGACATGAATGCACAGACAGTCAGTGGTTCACTGAACAATGCAAAAGGGCACAGGTCATAAAACAACATACCATCTAAATGCTAATACAGAGCTGCAATAAACATGTTGAAGGGCTGTTGTGAACATCAAGAACCTACAGTACTGCGTGGCTCAGTCATCATGACACACAGATCCAGTTGTGTTTCTGAATGTACCACTTTGCTATCAGTAATTTAACGGCTGTTATGTGGCCCTACCTTTTGACTAGCAGCTGCAGACAGTCGATCGATGTGTCAATGAGCGCAAAGGCTCGTAAAAGGGTGAGATATGCACATGGCTCTCCGTTGAGTGACACCACCTCGTCACCTTCTCGCACTCCAGCTAGGAAGGCACGACCACCTTCTTCTACCTGTGGAAGACCTTAGTTAGGGGACAAAAACTAGAAAAACAGACATTTCACATACCAGGTCAGTGCTCGTCATCAGCTTAGGTAAACTTCACTAACAACATCAGAGCATCAGCATTAGGTAACAGTAAACTCAGCTGACAGTGCCCCCCCCAAAACACAAATTTACTCCCTCAGAACTTGACCAGCTGTGCAGAGAGGATGCCCCAAGTGTGAGTGGCTCCTAAGCTCATAATACATAATGCAGCTGCATAGTATTGCTGTGGCCAGCTCTTCGAAGATCCATTTAAAGGGCACCTCTTCATACAGTTAAACTAATGACTGATTGTTTAATTTCATTGCAATTGGTTTATGAGGCCTATAAAATGATTCATTAATAAGGAGGTGTTCATAATAAGGAGAAATACTCCATACATTTTGCACAAAAGGCCACTTATACAGCTAGAGCAGTAAATTATTACTTCAGTACCATGCAATAAAGGATATACTCTTAAGGTACTTTGCAAATGCATTGCTGGATTTTCATATGTTACAGTCATAAATGTAAAGCGGAAAAAAAAGTACAATGTTGAATACATGAGGATAACACACCAAACACACAATTATCTCGGAGTACATGTATCCAATTCGAGATACTTGCAGTTAAACACTGTTGTCACTAGATGGCGATGCACGAACACACATCTTTTACCGCTGGAAGAAAATCTCTGTGTCAACATTTACACAACAAGCACGGGGAAAGACTTTAGTGTAAGTCCAAAAACACAAAACTATTTTGGGCACCAAATTTAGAGCATTGATTTAGAAAATACATACTAGAACCAAAACCAATCTCAATAAAATAGTTCATCATCTGTCTGGCATACCTTTGCTTGCTTGGTGACTTTTGTTTCATGGTTTGTATTTCAAAGGCAGATGCAAATCTATATGGTATGTGGTAGTGCTCCTTGTATGTATGTATGTATGTATGTATGTGTGTATGTATACGCAGTATACATACATAAATACACACACACAAACTGTATAAGCACTACCTTACCTGCCTATGCTTTCCATAACCTTAAACACATAAGTCTGAGGCAATAAAATGAGCCTACTTCGTTAAACATACACAAATATTCATAAGTGACTTTATAGAGCTGGTAACTTTCAGATAAAAACCCCTTTGGCTCCATCCCTGAGTTTTTAAGAGTAAACCATGTGCAAGCAGGCCCTATAAGGTAGCCGGTGTGCCTGTGTATGGGACACCTCACTACAGGGAGGATGGTTTTTCTGGAAGAAGGCCACAGCAACCACTCATGCTCCAAAAAAGGAGGGGAAACATTTGTTGTTGTCTCTCCTCGCAACACAAAGATCAGTCAGGCAATGTTCAAAAGAGGCAGATACACCTAGGTTTTTCCAAATAAAGTTTTTTTCCAAAAATACCAGTGCCCTGATCAGCAGAATTTACTACTAACATCATGTGGGGCCACAATTACGCATTATATGTCTGCGTTATTCTAGGTTGCCCATTTTCAAATTATCTATTTAATAGGCTTCAACACAAGAGAAAATCACAGGAAATACAGGACTGCATAATCTGTCCACATAGCTCTCGGCAGTTCCTGCCCTTCACAGCTTTAAACAATTATGTTTTTACATTTGAGGAAAATATTTTCCAGCTGCTTTACAGGTAGCACTCACACCATGTGGGAGGATAGTTACATTTAATGTCTTTTTTACCTGTCTGTTCTACTTACAGGAGAGGTGTAGAAGGATTTTGTGGGCCGGAGAGTTTAGTTTATTGCACTAATTTATCAGGGATGAGGTACACAAAACATTATTCACATAAGTGGTATATTATACCAGATCTGGTAACTAGCTAATTCCCCTTCCCCTGCCAACAATTTCCAACTTATTGCAAACACATTGCATTGCATTATGCTGAATGATATTGTATTACAGTGCTAATGCAAGAGTTCCAGTTCTCCTTATTTATTCTTTACAATAATGTGAGAGAAAACAACTTATACATAGATATGTCAACGATATTGCTAACAAATTATCAATGATATTACAGCTCAGTCTGTAGGGAGTTGGGTTGGGAACTAGAGGGTGGCTGGTTCAAGTCCCCATATGGACCAAAGTATGGTGCTGGACTGGTAAATTGAAATTTCCCCTTGTGGGATTAATAAAGGATACATTAATCTTATCTTAAATTTACACATACACACCTGAATTCACATTGACACTTTAACACTTGACTCAACACTGACACTTTTTTACTGATAATGTATGGTAAATGTCTTTTTATGGCCAAAGGTTCTTATTGTTATTATTATTATTATTATTATTACTACCATTTTTATAACTGTTATTATTATTATCTTTATATTGTCTTCTATACTGTATTCTTGCTAAAACTGATGCTGGAAATTTCAATTTCCTTGCAGGGGTCCTCCCAAAAGGATTAATAAAGAGAAGTCTAAGCATGTCTCTAAGCATTAAAATAAATGTATAGGTCCATTTTGCAACATTTACTTCTGTCATTGTCCAGAGAAAACAGTGTTTTTCAGATAAACTCAGGGAGTGTTCCTATATTGATGCTTAAGATAAATATATCACCTTTATATATATATATATATATCCTTTTGGTTTGGCTGGAAAATGCTTAGTCATAAAACTAAAAAACAAAGCTGATGGTCAGTCACATGGAAGTCCAGCTGAGCTTCTCGTTGGCTGCCACTGGCAAAGAGCATTCAGAGCCAGAAACACTGCAACTCACAACAACATCATCAAAATATAAAGCAGTTGGAGAATTGGTCTTAATTTGTTTAGGATATGTGAAATAGGAAAGGGGAAAAACAAGAACAGTCATGATGTGAGGTCACTGAATTCTCCCAAGACTAGGATGTGGATGTTTTGCTGAAAAACAGAATGCCCAAAAACTCCAGTAAAGGAAAGTAGTGAAGTACTTTGTTTACTCTGGAAAAACAGCACTGAATGAATAAAGCAATGGCATTTTGCTGATTACTCGGCAAACCTAATAAGATTCCTATGGTGCACTATTAGGACTGACAAATCGGCAACAAGAGCCCCCTTTGCTCTGTACAGGGCAAGATAACCCAGGCAGAGGAAGAGGACTTTTATTACAAGTTATAAAAATAATGAAATGGAACAGGGATGACATTGTGAATAGTTGACATTAGTATAAACTCTGACAAGTCTCAAACTTGCATTAAGATTACATTTGCTTTGTCATTCAGTGTTCCATAACTAATCTGATGGATGTTGACATTCCACATACCAAGATGGCATACCTTAGTAATTAGGAGGCCAAAATGTTCTGTTCAGGTTGGTAGGATTTAAGCATTATTTGGGGGGAAATTCTGTTACATATTAGATCTAAGTTTTCACTTTTACTACAGCATTCAAAACAAGCATTACAATGTTACCATAGATCAGATGGAAATTGTTCCATGTTTTTCTCAAGTGTGTTGGTGTATTTGTGGGTCACAACTTGTAAAATCTTGTATTATGCAGTTTCTGTAGCTTTAAAAAATAAAGTGACCTCATCCACTTTGTACTCAGACCAGGACTCCGAAGAAGAAGAAGAAAAATACTGCCTCCCTTATATGGAAAGAAACTTTTAAGAGTGGATACCCCGTGCCCTTACAATGTACTGCCTGTCAGTACTCTGAACAATCACTTTCTCCCAGGAAACAAAACACAGTTTTCACTACATTCAACAGAAGCTCTGAAAAACACCCCTTTTATCAGACACAGAGGAGCCCAAAAGGGTACTTGTCATGATCTTGGTATGTTTGCTTTTTTGACTTTTAACTAACAGACTTGGCTCTCTGTCCTTCCCACTAGAAAAGTTTGGAGGTATAATTAGATTTATGCCTTCCAGATGAGGTGGACTAAATCCCCCAGATGCCCTACACTGAGACATAAGCATCATGTAGCTATTTCACTTTAATAAGCCAACACTTAAATGCAATGTATTTCCGCAACTTCTTTGAGGCTAGAGTATCTAAACACCCCTTTAAATGTAAAATAAGACAGTAAGGTTTCAAGAGAAAATGAACACTGAAACATTAGAAGTAGGGGGCATTCCCCAATATGGGGAATAATACAGCGACTTCCATTGCTGTTTTTAGAACTCAGCCTCACTGTTGCTGCCAATTTTGTGTGTACAAATTCTTGTGGAGTTTGTGTTACGATTTTGATTGGATCTTGAAGTTGTCTGCAGCCTGTGGATTTTGTCTTTATGTCCTTTTGATTCTATATTTCAATATGTTTTACCATATAACAATTATTATTTATTAAATGCTGTGATTCAAATAAAAGCCACTCAATAAATGCCAGCAACAATTATAATAATGCCTTTTTCAGTCGCTTAAAATCAACTAACCAGATGTTTATGAGCCAATTTGAAGCTTCAGTGGAAATGTATTCACTCAATTAGAAGATGCTATTTCATGCCAGCAAATGAGTAAATACTATTTATATTCATAAGATAAATCACAAAAAGTCACAAAAGAACATCAGAATTGTGGCTTTGATTGTTTAAAATGTGTTGAGCATCTGTCATTAGAATGAGCTGTTGATTCTTCCAGAGTGCTCTCTCCTGATGGAGCTTTGATGTTGCAGGAATGCAGCTTAAGAAAAACATTTATATGTTCACTACAGCGACGACAAGTCGATGGGGGACCAGTGCAGCTTAAACACTTGTTGCTGTTATACCATATATAGAGTATCAGCAGCTCTCCAATGTAAAAACACCTGGCTTTTCCTCTACTGTCCATTTGCATCACAGCAAAATATCTACAAGTAATCTTGAATCAGCTGTCTGTATTTCTGCATTACTTTGACATTTTTATTAGTGACATTTTAATTGATCTGACATTTTTATTAGAGCAAAGTGCAATAAAACTTCTGAATGTAACCCTATCTAGTTGGAGTTTAATTGATGATCCATACTCATATTATGCATAGAATAAATATAACATGGAAGATACTATTGTTTAGAAAAACCTACAGGATATGAAATGAATGAATATACTTAGGCATATAGGAATTAACAGTGTTTCATAAGGAGCTAAATCAATTAATGGCGTGTGTGATCATGTCATCACAGATGACTAGTTACAGAACTGAATTGTATGTTAAAGTTATAAACAGTTGCACATTGCAAGACATAAGCTGTGACAGATGGTTAAACGTATGAAGCGTTGACATGCAAACAATAGTCTGATGCCATCAACAACAGCATCCATCTACTGCCTTAAAATGTCGTGGCATGAGGGAGGATGACATCCTCTGCTGTTACCTATACCATTAATCATCACACTATCAGGCTAACCAAATACCATGTAGCCAAATTAGTTATAAAATAACCTACAATTTACCTAACCTATCTTACTATGCCTATTTGAATGTTTTTTAAAGTGACATCAGCTTAGTTTTAGCTGACTTTTTTTGTTTGTTTGCATTGGCATAACGCACATATTCTTCACTCTTTAGGTTGGCTACTCATCCGTATAATGCTTTGCTTTCTTGCTGAACTCTTTGTGAGTGATAACAGATCACACTGCCCTAGGCTTCACACTCTCTCTTGGCCTTGACCATATAAGGGTCCGGAGGAATCTTGCACCAAAACACAGCCAACGCACACAAAAATGCAGCGAAAGAATTCTCTCCCACCAGGCTTTCAACTTCTTTTTTTTCCACACTGAACTCAACACAACTCAACTAAAACAGGTACCATATATGTACTTGTTGTCCAAACTAGGGAATGTACAGGATCTTCCCTATACATTTTGTTCATCTTTGCAATGGGGACCCAAGGATCTCAGACTTTTCAATAACAAAAGTCCTGATATCTCAAATAAATACCTTAAAGTTAACAATATATTGAGCACTTGACAGACAGACAAATGAATAGGTAAACGTAAAGATACCTGGGAAACTAAGAAAGGTTTATAGGTGTCCCCCTCTCCCTCTCTTAGGGTGAATCCCCAGGGTGCACCACCACGCAGCGTAGCGCAGATGTAATCCCCGGTGCCCATGCTGCGCACAGATCCTCAGCCAAACCTCCACAGCGCGATCATTGAGCTGTCAACCGAACCAGCAGCACTTTACAAAAACCACCTTCACCACACCGCTGTATAATCCCCATCATCCCCTGAGTCCAGCCCGCTCAAGAAACGTCACGGCGCACGGACCCGCCTGCAGGCGCTGCGTGCAACTGGTGGTTTGTCAGGATGAGCTCTGGATTTGTATTTGGCATCCTAATAAACATGGAGGAACTGCTACGTGAGACTAAAAAAAAAACTGAATGTCATCCAACATCTGCGGAAAATAGCTATACATTTTGATAAAAAATAGTTCAAATGATAAATCACAGACAGATATAGTGTTAAATAAAAAACTTTATATATTGTGTATTATTCTGCAGCCCATTTGTGCGATATCCCATCCTATTTTCGGGCTATTGCACCAAAAAATGGTTTATTATCTCCATTATCTGAGTGTTTTGCTTGTATAATTATGCATCCTATAATGACATTACTTCATCGGGGCCATAAGGTTTAAGAGATCTGGGGTTTCACCCATGCAACCACCCCCCCCAAGACAATTTATTTAACTGTTCATATCCTGTATTTCCTTGCACTATAGGATGATGTAATCAAAGATTGCAACTAATATGAGTGTAGCCTATCATAGACTTAAAACATAACACTGTATTATTTGTGTTAATAGAATGTAAATTACTCCACAACTTGTGACAGACATAAAACATGTTATATCATTATATCCTGTTCTATTGTAATTGTTCTTATTTTATTCATTACTTTTGCACTGTGTTTACTGTTATGCACGAAATCATCACCATGTCAAATCCCTTGTATGTGCAAGCATGACAATAAACCGTTTCTGATTTTTGATTCTATATATGTTTTGATCCATCATTTGCTTAATCAATTCTTTTACTAAAATTAAAATCATTTTCTTCAGTTGTCTGTCAGGTTCATAACACTTTACTTTATTAAATCAAAGACGGTCAAGCAAGAAAACGAGACTCAGACGGTAGTTAGCAGTTAAGACAATTGCAAGAGGGAAGAACGCACGTGAGCAACCTATCTCCAGCATCGCTCTCAGGGAACTTCAGTGTGTCTCCGCATAGAGTCGTTTATTTATTGAAAACACACACATTGATTCACAGTTGTTGATACAGAAAGAATGCTTTGTAATGGCTATCCAAAAGGAAAACATGAAGAAAACAGAGCAAAGTGCAAGCGTATGACCTCGGTCTTTAATGTTATCTACAGCCCGTGATTTGCTGTAGACGTTTGCTGTTTCTGTATTAAGAAAATCTTTAGAAAAGCAGTTTGCTAAATGTGCATATATAGTGCATAGAGATTTATTATTATAAGATATATTTAAGATTTAAGATTATACGATATTAATAAAAGGACATAACATTATAACATTACTGAAGAAGGAAATAGAAGAATAAAAGACTTAATAAAAATGAATTCTCTATCATTTCCCTCCTGTTGTACATTTATCAAACATCAGTAATTATCTCTCCAGAATATGGTTTTTAATAATTACATCATCACATGTACTCACAGGAAGGTTGTACTCTTATCAGGAGAAGGCGAAAACCTGTCTGTTGACAGGGGAAATTCCTTCTCGACCCTCCAATAGGAGCGATCGCTCTTTGGCCAAGATAAGGTTAATTGGCGTTTGTTACAGGTGTTTCAACACATCATTAATTTGCATGGGACCACATTTATCTTGGTCAGTAGTGGCGGACAGTTGTTGGTATTGAACATGTGCATAGTTGGTCAATGCATGAGACATAGTACGTTGTATCAGAATACGAACACAAGGCATTACACATCCTAGCACTATGAAGATTATTACCAGCACTGTCATGAGGGGAGTAATGATTTTAAGCAATAACCCATACCATGGTCCCGAAGTCAACCAGGAGAGGAAATCTCCTTTCTCCACATTATCTGCCTCAGCAGCATCTCTAAGGGCAGTCAAATTGAGGATGGCTTGCTGAATAATTCCTGCGTCTTTGTCATTATCTGGGATAAAAGTGCAACAAGTAGCACCAATCAGTGTGCATACACCGCCCTGCGACGCTGTCAATTGGTCCAAAACTAGCCTATTTTGTAGGGCAACTAAACGTAAGGCGGTGAGCTCTTGGCGTATTTTTGACAGGGCCTGTACGGTAGAATCCATGAACAGCCCCACCCGGTAACTAATTGTTTCCATTCTTAGCTCAATCTTGCCCACCCCTACCCACGGGAAAAGCGCATGTATGACCTTTTGGCCATCGGTCCACAGCTTGTGATCGTTGGGGACGTCCGTTCCCATATGCTATCATGCCGTGTGGTAATACTGCGTTTTGCGCGTGTGCGGTGGTGCGTCACCATGTACGAGTGATCTGCGGGTTCTACTGGCGCGCATCGACCCACCCATCCCATCGGTAATTCTAGAAACATATAGGAGCCGCACAGCCAATTGAAACCTAGCTGGCCGTATACACCCAGTGCATCGGGGGCTTGGAAATAGGGTACACAAATCGCACCAGGTATCGCCTGGGTTGTGTTCAGCGTGCCATTGGGCAGTGGTGTACAGGGAATGTAGACCACAGCGCAATGCACTCGGGAGACTTCTCCCATTGGTATCGGGTCTACAGTGAGTATGTGGACGCGATTTTCATAGCAAGTGTAGTTAGCACCTGGGGGTATATGGACAGGACCATAGAGGGGACTACGTACCATCTCGTTGCGCGGGTCTTCCACAAACTGGGAGTAGTCTAATTCGGATACATTCAATGGTGGGGGCATTTGCCAATTTACGGATCTATTCATCAGGTAAGGTGTTAAAGCGGAGGGTAGCGCGTGTGGGAAGATAGTATTGGTGTTGGCGGGTTTCGGAACTACGTACGGGTTATTGGCGGCTATTGGCATGCGTGAGCACACATAACAATTGGTGTTGTTTTTGGATCTGGCTACGTATTTAGCATAACGATACCATAAGTTCAAATCGAAAGAAGAATTTTAAATCACTTTGTAGTCCCACACAGCCTCGTCATTGAGCACATTGTGAGGCACCGAATGTTGGTGTCCGTCCATGTGTTGTGGCCACTGGGCCGCTGTCGGCGACAGGCAGAGGGCCAGCAGGACGGAAAAGGCCCATCCCTTATTGGTACCCATAGCTGGAGTATAGAGTCTATAGTCACAGTTGGTTTCTTCAGCAGACAAAGGTTTTGGTACCGTCCGATCTCCAGCCTAGTCAGGGTGTGGGAATGGAATAACCTTTTGCAGTGACTTTGGTGTATCCACGTGGATCGTTCTGCAATCTTTACTGCTGTGGGCGTGGTGATGAGCACAGTGTATGGCCCCTCCCACTTTGGTGATGACCAGCACTTTCTCTTTATCACTTTTGTCAGCACCTGGTCACCTGGTTGGAGTCTCCGCACCTGGGGAGACAGAGAGGAGAGATAGGCAGATTACATGCACTTTGAACGCTCCTATCTCTAAACACCTTGCACATCCACTCGGCCAGGAGGGCCCCTGGGTCATCACTTTTCTCTGCCCAGGGACCCCCCCACAACGGTAACACAAATGGCCTGCCATGAACCATTTCAAAGGCGTCAGCCCTGTCGAGTTTGGTGTTATTCTCATGTACAACTCTACCAGGGGAAGACACTCTGGCCATGGCTTTCCTGTCTGTTCCATAGTTTTCTTTAGTCTATTTTTTACTGTTCCGTTTGTTCGTTCAACCAACCCTGCGCTTTGGGGGTGGTAGGAGCAATGGTGTCTTAGTGCTATGCCTAGGTGCTTTCCTAGCAATGTCACTGTCTCATTTACAAAATGTGGACCATTATCACTCCAAATGATTCTTGGGATGCCATACTGTGGGATTACTGTCTTAGCGAGTGTTTTGGCTACAGTAATGGCATCTACTTTTCGTGAGGGTGCTATTATTACCCATTTAGAGAAGGAATCAACCAAGACTAAACAGTACCTGTAAGTACCACTTCGGTTTAGCTCTATGAAATCCATGTGTAGGATTTCGAACGGATGTGACCCTTGTGGGCATTTCCCTCTCTTTGGTCTCACATTTCCCTGTGGATTATGTCTGCAGCAGACAATACAACCCCTACAAAAATTCTTCAAGTAAGAGTTGAATCCCTTGAAGGTGTGAAACACCTTCTGTACCATTGACATCATACCCGCTGTTGAGACATGGGTCTCCCCATGGCTCATCTTAGCTACCATATGATACAAATTCTTTGGCAAGCAGGGCTTGCCATCTCTCTGATATAGGCCATCAACACAAGTGACACCATCTGACAGCCATATATCTTTCTCAGTCTGGGTGGAGTTGTCCTGCATGTTTTTCAGTACCTCTGTAGGGACTGGATTCGGAGGTTCCTCTTGAACCGCTAAGTGTAGCGAACCCATAGCTGCTCTCTTAGCTTCCTCATCTGCCTTTGCATTTCCTAAGCTGACTGGATCCTTCCGCTTAGTATGTGCTGCACATTTGCAAATGGCTAGTCTGTGAGGTAACTGGATAGCTTGAAGTAGCTTCACTAGCAAGTCTGCATGCTCTACTGTCTTTCCTGTAGACGTCATCATACCGCGTCTACTCCACTGAGCTGCAAAACAATGCACTGTGGAGAAAGCGTACTGGCTATCTGTGTAGATAGTTACGGATTTGTCTTCTTCCCATTTACAGGCTTCTGTGAGGGCAATTATCTCTGCTGCTTGGGCGGAGTACTTTGAAGGCAACGGCCCACTGAGCAGCGTTTTCTCTTGCGTCACCACTGCATATCCGACTTGGTTCCCGCCTGTTGATGACCTTGAGGCAGAACCATCAACAAACACGTGAATGCTGTCTGGAATTGGATCATCTTTCAAGTCTTTTCGTGGTTTGCAGTTTTCATTTGTGCGGTCTACGCATGAATGGGGGTCTCCGTCATCCTCTGTGGGGACCAGTGTGGCAGGGTTCAGTGTGTTACATCTCTTTATCTCTAAATGCGGTTGGGAGAGCAACGTAGTCATGATTGACAAGTGCCTCGCTGGAGACAGAAAACTCATTCGGGTTTCGGTTATCAGCATGTCCACTGCATGTGGGACAAGCAACGTGGTTGGATGGAACAACACTACTTCCGCTGAGCTTTGAACTGCGAGGGCCGCTGCACACACTGCACGCACACAACTGTCGTTGGATGTGCCTTTTCTTCTTTTCTCTAACTGCTACCCTTTCCTCAACATATAACCGTGCTAGCAAACTATTCACAGAATTCAGCTTAAGCTGTCCATCAAAATCATACTTATTCTCCCATTCTTTCACAAATCCTACACTTCCCGGGAAGGTTTTTTCCATGAATGACACATCGTCAGGAATGACAACACTCTGATTCTGTCCCATGATTCTTTTTCACAACTCACAACGTCCACAAAAAACAAAATAGAACAAACAGAAAACCAACAGACTAACTAACAGAAAAACTGCGCTGCCACCACCTGTGTTCCGTGTCTTATCAACTCCCTCAATAACCCACACTGCAACACCGTTATTGTTTCAGACTACTAACAAATACCATACTCCGCTTTGCAGCCACAATTTTATAGTTTTTCGGACAAATAGTCAAACAACCACAACCTATACAATAACCTGCTTTGCAGCAACAGTATTATTGTTTCGGGCAAATAACAAATAACCACAAACCATACAATAACCTGCTGTGCAGCAACAGTTTTATTGTTTCAGACAAACAACAAATAACCACAAACCATACACTAACCCGCTATCCAACAACACAAAATACACACAATAACAAAGACTCAGCAAAACAGCAAACAGCAAAAACACACAACAGTAAACTCAGTAACCACAAACCAACACAGCAATATTATCATGATAGCATGCAAACACTCAGCCGGACTTCTGAAAACATTCAGAACGGCGTCGAAACACATACACTCCTTAGTGAAAGCCAGAAACTGCCGGACTTCTGAAAAGATTCAGAACGGCTCCAAAACACATACACGCTTTAGTAAAAAAGCCAGAAACTGCCAGACTTCTGAAAAGATTCAGAACGGCTCCAAGACACCGTCTCCTCGCTTGAGGATAATTGTGTCGCTCGGTTCTGTCCCAGACAGATGGAAAATATCAACTGATATTTCCCCGTTATTTGCTTAGCTGTGTCCCAGACGGAAAATAAACATCAAATCATAGTCATACTTTGAGCTTTTTATCTGGCCCCAGGCAAACAGAAATATTACTCAATTATTGTCCCAGACAGTAAGAATACTCATTAATGATACTTTCACTTTAGCTAGCAATAACTGGCCCCAGGCCACTGTGCACTTTTTTCTGCAGTAGACCCTGTGTCCACTCAGAAACTCAAAATAACTGCGTCACTCACCCGTGTCTGTTCGCTCCTTGACCGTGGGAATCGTCACCGAGGGGCGCAGGGCAGCACCGGACCAACCTAGGGCCCCGTCCCGCGAAGGGGAGGACGGCTGTCGACAGATTCACAGGCCTTGATCGAGCGCGGTCCTGGACTCCTCAGCTGTTGATTCCCGGGTTTCGGCACCAGAAAATGTCAGGTTCATAACACTTTACTTTATTAAATCAAAGACGGTCAAGCAAGAAAACGAGACTCAGACGGTAGTTAGCAGTTAAGACAATTGCAAGAGGGAAGAACGCACGTGAGCAACCTATCTCCAGCATCGCTCTCAGGGAACTTCAGTGTGTCTCCGCATAGAGTCGTTTATTTATTGAAAACACACACATTGATTCACAGTTGTTGATACAGAAAGAATGCTTTGTAATGGCTATCCAAAAGGAAAACATGAAGAAAACAGAGCAAAGTGCAAGCGTATGACCTCGGTCTTTAATGTTATCTACAGCCCGTGATTTGCTGTAGACGTTTGCTGTTTCTGTATTAAGAAAATCTTTAGAAAAGCAGTTTGCTAAATGTGCATATATAGTGCATAGAGATTTATTATTATAAGATATATTTAAGATTTAAGATTATACGATATTAATAAAAGGACATAACATTATAACATTACTGAAGAAGGAAATAGAAGAATAAAAGACTTAATAAAAATGAATTCTCTATCAGTCATCATCCATATGTTAAAATTTAGTCTCGCTAAGGTGTGTTTTTTAGCTGTTGTTCTCCGTGTTCAGATGATGATGAACGCATGCATCCAGTGTGCTGACCACAGACTGTATCAAACTGCTGCTGACGTGTATGGGTTCCCTCTCTTTCACGCATGCGTACACCACCAGACACGACCGACTCACGGCCCTCTCCAGTTAGTTAAAAACACATCGACCAAAGCCAGAAGTTCAACGGTTCACTTTTCAATATAAAAGAAAAACGTAATGTTTAAAAAAACATTTAATTTTACACAACGTCAACATTGTTTTACTAACCTATATAAATCTAATGTTAAGAAACAAGAATTGTCTTTGTGTCATTAATGTCGTATAAGAACGTTTATTCTTAATTAGCTAAGTATTTTATTTTGAAATGTAAAACCGGAAACATAGAGCCTTTTCCTCTTTGTAGTTGGTGGATTTCGTCGCGTTACCAACGTAGCGACCGGCGCGTTGGTGGAGTTTGACGTGGCATTCTGCTTCCACTGAGGGCAATATACAGTGAAGAGGACTGCTTAATATTCAGGTAAATACCATCACGACAATATTCACACATGTGTAATTCTATCTCGTATAATCCTTTATTTCAAGGTATTTAAATATTCAAAATGAATGCGCTTCTAGTGCAAAGTAAAACTTTGTAGTAATTTCCGCTTAGCTAGCAAGATGTTTTCTATCAACATGTAGCTAATCATCACTGGACGAGGTGAGGTGAGGTGCTGTCAGGTTAATGCGCTCTTTCGATAAGGTGTTACATGTTATAGTCAACAGTACTAACGTACTACACAGAGGACAATGTGTGTGTCTGTTCAGCTGGATGCGAATTGAAGGCAGACAGGGATGCTCGTATCTTTAGCCGTAACGGTCTTTGACGTGGCAATTCTCGGAAGTGGCAGACACGATAACTATTGAACTGAACAATTAACCACGGTTATTTTGTTGTTCTTTATGCTTTTTGTTCGGCTCCAATGTGTTATATCGATGTATTATGTAGTAATAAAGGGTTTTCGTAGCGATGTCAGTACGCAGCGGTTAATTTTTTGTTGACCCAGCTGTGCCAAAGTTCAACTTGTTGACACCCTGAAAAGGTTCTAGGCCCATTGCTTTTATACCTTTTATTGTGGAAAGGTGCAGTTGGCTGCAATTGTTCTTTAAATGGCCTTTTACCACCGGCAGATATGGATATTTATATATCCGGAATTGTGCAAATGTGAAGTAGTAGCTCTGACAGTACAGAACTGGACAAGTAACGTCACTTGACGATAATATTATTAAGGCAAGGCTCCTTATCTCTCAATAAGCAATGTCAAAAGTCCATGTTAAGTTACACGAGTGTTGATGATTGCATGAGGTCAAATATCAGTTATTGTTGGTGTGGCTTTTTAAAATGCTGTAAAAAAAAAAAAAAAAAAGAAAAAAAAGAAATAGGCCTCAATAGGGTGGAAGAAAACTGACCAGATATTGAAAGGTTGCCCCCAGGAAGTTTCATTTAACTTATTTGTTTACATTTACAACGTACTACCTACAAAAGCTTCATTTATTTCTTGTATTTGTCAAGAATAGGTGAAAACATTTTAAATGTCATTGTTTCAACTTAACAGGTTGCCAAGACTCATTAATCTGGGGATGAGAAGACAGTGACATACCTTAAAAATGAGTCAACAGGGTTATGTTGCTGCACCCCCATACTCTCAAGCCCAGCCAAGGATGGGGGGCTACCAAGGTGGATTTGGAACTGGTCCTGCACAGCCCTTCTATGGGCACTATGGGGGACCACCCCAGGCATTCACCGCTCCACCAACAGGTAAAGGATGTCTACTCTTATATTTGGATTGTTTCCCAAATAGGGAAAGTCCATTTAGTCCAATCTTACTACCTAGCATGATCACCTCATCCATTCTTGAATTATATCAATTGTAGTAACCAGCAACACAAGCATACTGTATCAAAGATTTTGATCTAGAATGAATTTACCGCTGATACAGTGATGACCAAACACATATACTGTACACATGGTGTCTGTTACTCACTGCAGGTATGATGAAATCACCAGTGTCCTCTGCTGCCGGTATGCCTCCCCCCCCAGGGTCCGGTCAGTACAATCCAAATGGCCATCAGAATGGTGCACATCATCAAAGGTAAATATTTTCACTAAACAGTAAAAAACACTGTTTTGCATGTCAGATTTTCTCTCTGAAATAAACAAAAGTAGAGTAAGAATGTGCAGTATTGCAGTTGAAATAGATGAATACCACTATTGACCACTAATTTTTTCTTAGCAGTTCATTGTTAATCTTTGTGGTTGTCCAAATAAATAATGTTTTTTTTTTAATCTGCAAAGATTAGAAGCAACAGATCTATTCAGACCATGTTAGCAAAATGTCAGCGTATACTGCAAGTTAAAAAAAAGCTTTTTAGTATACTGTGCATCATGTGGCGACCCTGTACCTGTTGTATATTAATAAGTGTTCTCATATTCCTCAGATATCCTGCTCCACCAGCTGTTTCTGCTTCTTATGGACAACCTCTACAGTCCCAATACAACAGCATGGCCTCTCCAGCCCCGCCTCCAACGCAGCAGCTCACCAATCAGATGAGTGCAATGAACTTCGGCACCTATGGTTAGTCTCCGATTTACTGATTTATTCTTGTTACAGATCGTACAGCAGCGAGTGACATACATAAATAACATCAAACAAAATCAAGCAGCCAAGTAATCTGCTTTATTGATTATAGTATTTCAGTAGTCAGGATGAGACAGGGATTAGAAAAAGACAGCAAGTATGTACTCACCAGATTGTATTGCTTTATTTCACTTCTTCTTGCAATTGTGTAGCCTCAGGTCCCATGCAGAGCCCTCCTCCACCAGCAAGCCCTGTAGTCCAGCAGCCTTTCCAAACACCCCCTCCTTCAGCAATGGGCCAGCCACAGATGCCTCCAGGTCCGCAGTCACCCCACATGTCCCCCCAGATGTCTCCACAACAGTCACCCCCAGGAAACATGCAAATGGCAGGCCCACCAATGACAGGCCCACCAATGACAGGCCCACCAATGTCAGGCCCACCAATGTCAGGCCCACCTATGACAGGCATGGGTAGACCCTTCCCTGGGCCACCTGGAGGTTTCCAGCAGCCTGGACCTGGAGCACCAGGTCCAGGAGGATACCCACAGCAAGCAGGTAACTGTGACACTGTAAACCAAAAAAGGTTGAGGTCACACCAGTCAAAAGAAGTATTCTTAAAGGGATATTACAGTTTCTTTAACATAACATTGTATCAGTTACTAAATGGTAGTGATACTGATACCTGCGTGATGCGTACAGATTCAGAGAAATCACCTGCTTGACTGACAGAAAACAGCAAATTGGGTCAGTTAGTATTTTAAACCATAACATAAACACTTTTCATGCAGTGTTTCTGATGTTGCTCTGTGTCATAACTATTTTGTCTGTTCAAATAGTTCTGTAATACATAATAGTCTGGCAGAAGAGGTATCAAGCTTAATCCTTTTCACCAGTGTTTTTTCATTGCTAGGATTGGAGCTGTCAAATCCGAACTTACTCCACAGCTTACATGTAGTCTTTAAAACAGCTCTGCTGCACATATAATTATACACTGTAGCAAATAAATATAATTTAATAGCCAGTATATCCTGTTTTTATATACAGGTCAGTTTGGGGGAAACATGGCTGGGCCACAACCAGGCATGCCAGGAGCCTTCCCTGGAGGACCAGGCGGACTGGCGGGACCACCTCAGAAGAAACTAGACCCTGACTCTATCCCCAGCATAGTGAGTAGACGACTAATCCTCCTGAGACTTCATACGTTCACATACCAACACACCACATATGTCATTCCAAATTTTCTGTCTTGAAACAGCAGCTTAGTAGTTCATCAAAAGGTGTCTGGGAAAGTTATTTGCATATTCTCTTTTGTTAAAATCACTGGAGTATTCACATTTCATATTTGGGCATATACTTAAGCAGAAGCAAACATAAACTTGATGAACATTGCATTATTTGTTTGCCATGTAGTTAATCTGAAGTATCCGTTGTAACATGTTGTCTACTAAGAACATCTAGAGGAATCAGATTGTACTGTAATGCATAACTCGTCTGCTTTAGACTCAAGTCATTGAGGATGACCAAGGAAAACAAGGGGGAAAGGTCTACAGCACAAACGTCAGAGGACAGGTTCCACCTCTGGTTACCACCGACTTCACAGTCCAGGACCAAGGTAACTCATCATAGTAACATTTAAACCTCTATCCATGTTCAAAATATTTGTAGCAACTGTAGGTGAGTTTTATAGTTATTTGTGGTATGCACTTTTATGATTTACAGGCTTTTGCTCAAAATGTAAACATTTCTTTGAGAATTTTAATTATTGACTATTTCTGGTAATCTTAAATTAAACATGGAGATTTTCTGTCCAAAGAGTGGTAACAAAAATGTGGTCTGTCATAATATCGACATCATCAACTCTTCTTTTTGCTAATGCCAGGCAACGCCAGTCCCAGGTTCATACGCTGCACCACCTACTCCCTCCCCTGCACTGCTGATCTGGCCAAACAGTGCCAAGTGCCCCTGGCTTCCATCATTAAGCCCTTTGCCAATTTGCAAAAGAATGAGGTAAGTCGTGGTTTAACTCATACCTTAAGGCCAGTTGCCCCATCTAAAAACAAAAGTTTAAATAATATGAACAATACATCATAACCTGCTAAAATAAACCAAAAAAGAGAGAAAGACTGAATAGATTCTCAACTCTTGCAAGGAATGATAAATTCAGATTGAGGATTTATTTCTGGCGGTTGGCCATGAAGAATCCATCACTTGAGTACTCTGGTATACAGCACTGTGTCCAAAAGTTTTGAGAGATTCAGTGTTCTTTGTGTTGGTAGCCGGTCTCGCTGTGCATGTTAGTGCATGTGAGTGCCTTGTGCGTTGGTATCAGACACCGTTGGCAGTGACAAAGCGTTGGTATTTGAGGAGATGAGGAACGGTCTGTGAGAGCCACGTGGAGGCAGACCTCTTGTTTCCGAATATTGAGTACAGTCCCTTTCATTTAGATACGTGGTTTTGTTTATGATGTCCTACTGTGGCATTTTCTTGTAGGACAGAGATGGGTACATCTGCTTTTATCTATATAAATATATATAAGTTTGGGACAGTAGAGTATTTAACCACCAAATATACTTCTACTTGTAGGTGTCTCTGTGTATTATAAAAGTTAAGTTGTCCTGTTAGTGACCTCCTTTTGGATCATATGTGGTCCAAGAATCCTGCAGTAGATATTACGCTCCACCACTCGCCTTATCCCATTGGCCTTTTTAGGCAATGTTAGCTTTCTCTATCTGGCTTTCAGCTAATTAGCTAATGTCAGATCTACAGAGACCAATGGTGAAGAAAGTAGGAATTAGGCTTGAGTATTTTGCACTCTCAGATTTGATTCAATAGTGCAACATGGAGCATATTCACACTACAATTTTACCTTAATAGTAAAAGTTACTCAATGCTCTAAGCATAGATATAAAACATGTATGTTTTATATCCATGGCTCTAAGTTTGTATCTTAGTTGCTGTATGCATTGTTTTGTTCTCTGCACTGAGATAATGTAAACCATTTCACTCTCCAACGTGAAGTCTCCAGTCTAATAATAAACCTACTTGCTTCTGTTTTATTTTAGTTG
Organism: Percina caprodes; assembly: GCA_013375575.1. Lineage (NCBI taxonomy): Eukaryota > Metazoa > Chordata > Actinopteri > Perciformes > Percidae > Percina > Percina caprodes. The sequence continues at coordinate 471,456 of JABXJD010000370.1, forward strand.
AGTTCATTTGAAGTTTTCAATTTAGCCTGCATGGACTCTTAAATAAACAGTGTAAGACTACCGTCTCCGTCATCTGCAGGCCTGCATACGGTACTCAGTAGCAGTGCTGTGGTGTGTATAATAAACCTTCACCCTCAGCGTTTATATTCTACGTAAGACAACTCTTCTTATATGAAAAGTGCAATGTGTATCGTTTGGGTGCCATGGAATTACTGATGCTTCAGACTGAGCAGAATTTACACGTGTGTAGATACAGTACAGTATCCACAAGAGTATGGTCCAAGTACAGTAATGATGCATTGCTTAAACAGAGTAAACGTCAAAGGAAATAATAATAATAAATAATAATATTTCAGTTATCAGGAAGAGATTCCAAACAAAAAAAAGGGCCTAATTTAATTTAGGAACAGCTGTTGAAAACTTGACCACAATGTCTTTTTGTGTGTGACATTGTGTAGACTCCACTGTATGTTGTGAACCATGGTGAGACAGGCCCAATCCGCTGCAATCGATGCAAGGCCTACATGTGTCCCTACATGCAGTTTATTGACGGGGCCGTCGCTACCAGTGCGGTTTCTGCAACTGTGTCAATGAAGGTACCGTACAATGCCAAAAAAGATACATTGTGTTAACTTTTGATGTAAAAATAAAAATGTTCTTTAATTTAATTAAAAGGTGTGCACAGTTCTATAATCAATTAGATGTATTTGTCTCACCCTAGTGCCAGTCTTCTATTTCCAACATCTTGACCACATGGGCCGGAGGATGGACTTCTACGAGAGGCCTGAGCTGTCCCTGGGATCCTACGAGTTTGTAGCCACCATGGATTACTGCAAGGTATAGGACAACTACTATGGATTTGTCGACTACTATTCAATACACATCAATAGAGACAAGCACTTAAATGTAGGGATTGTTTGCTGGTGTAAAGCAGATTCAATGCATAGATGAAAGACTTGCTTTTTCTGAAGCAAGTCTTCTTTTTTTCTTTACATGATTCATCATAAGTTGATTATCAAAACCTAAGGCAGGACAGGCAGTGTTTAGCTCAGTGGTTTTGCAGACACTAGAACGACAGCATTACCATTTGAGTGCATATCCGCATGGAGGCTGTGGCTGCTGAGAACAACAGAGAAGGCTCGCAAAGCTGAATCACTCCATTGGCCTACTTTTGCTCTGTTTATTAAGACTAATAAACAGCTTCTGTAGCTGTTATTAAACAAAAGGTGATTGTCTTGTCATGAGTTGTAACTGTGGAAACATAACAATGTCTTTCCGACAATCCCCTTCACACACACTCCATAACCCTCCATTTAGGAATGCATAACTGTCATGGTCTCCTCACAGCTACTCCAGGTTATATGCAAGCACTAATGGAAACCAAATCTCTGGAATTTGAGAACTAGTAAGGTGGAAGGAGAGCAAGCCCCAGGTTTTGGCCCTCTGTTGATATTGTAGGATTACGAATTTTTCTAATTTAAATTACACGATGCAGGACTGAAAAGGGGAATACTTTGTTTATTCAAGAGCTTAAGTTTTACACAAGGAATATTTTTCTCATTTCCTTTTGAAATTGTGTGTTTTATGCTGCATGCCTGTGAAGCCATGTTAGCTTGGAAAGATTTTCAAATAGCAACTGATTTATTACACCTGCTGCTTTCTTCTCACACAGAACAACAAGCCTCCGAATCCTCCCGCCTACATCTTTATGATTGACGTGTCCTATAACAACATTAAAAGTGGACTGGTCAAATTGATATGTGATGAGCTGAAGACTCTACTGGAGAATCTGCCCAGGTACACACACACACACACACACACACACACACACACACACACACACACACACACACACACACACACACACACACACACACACACACACACACACACTACAGGTAGGAATGAAATATGTATAATTTGCTACATTAGGTACTATGCATCTTAAGTACCGACTTGTAGAGCCCAGTGCAAGAGACCACTGTCCACTAATACAGTTCACATCCGACATATGCCTTGCGAAAAGGACTTCCCTCAAGTCTTAAACACCAAGCCAGCGATTTGTTCTCATCAGCTGAAAATTCGTGGATAAAGTGTTGCAGATGGTGGGTATCGGTTAGGGAGAGCTGCCAAAAATGGAAAACATTGTAGCGCAGGCTCCCATCTCTGAATGGAAGCCAAAACAAAAAGCTTTGTCATACACAAGACGCTGGTTCTGTGGTAAGCTCAGAACCAGCGTTTGGTAACACCGGATGTAAGTTTTTGATTTATCGCAGAGGAGAGGATGATGTACTTCTCCTGGTTACTCCTAAAATAAACGTTTTCTTCGCTCCACTTCATTAGTGCCAGCAGCAACATATGAACATTTGTCTGCTGCCATGACATCACCCTTAAAACACTTAAGTGTACTCCAGATAAGACTCTTCAGCTGTGTTTGAAGCTTTGCTTTTGTTTCTACAGGCCCTAAATCAAAGCATTAGGACCCCTGCATTTTTATATAGTTCATGAAATTGTGCAGTATTTGCCAAGCTAGAGCTCAGTTTAAGTAAATGCAGATGTAGACATGGACTTTTTTAATCATCACTGTTATTTTTTAATCACTGTCTGGTATAAGAAACACAGCGCCTGTGACTAATGATCATAGAACAGCTGACCAGTGGCCTATATACGGTTTTGCAATTGTTTGTCATATTTTTATTATTACATATTCCTTAGTGTGTCTGCATCATTTAAGAAGAGAGCCCTACAAACTGCAGATGGTGATGACAGTAAAGAATGCTTTTAAATTATTATGATGGCGAAAGGTTTTGATGTATGGTTTTGGTGCAAGACAGCCACCACATCCCAATTCAGAATGTTCTGGTTAGTGTCAGAGGTTTTCATGTCTTTATTCCTTTTAGTGGCACTTATCTTACAGTCAAAAGACATTTTTTGTTCTTAATAATTTCCTGCAACGTTTCCAGGGATGTACTAATTAAAGGGGAAAACAGACTGTGCTCAATTGTTACACTTTCACAATTAATTCTAACTGATTATTATCTTAACACAGAAAGTGTTACAGTCAGTGCACAGTCAGATACATCTGCAAAACCCTGAAATTTGGCAACTACACAATTCAATTTTATGAATAATAAATAGAAATATTTACTTTTAATTATAAATAGCAGTTCAAAGAAATTTACATTACCCTTTAAGTAGTGCCAGTGTGTATCAGTTCTTTCCAGAAAACCTCCTCAGAAACTATGATGAAAATACAGACATGGATAACAAATTGTTACCCTCTTTTCTGACATTGTGAATCAAGGAGCAGTTTCACTGTAATACTGAGAACAAGAGAAGAAAAAAGAAATAGCAGGCATGACTCACAAGTAAATGGGTTTGGTCATTTTCTTCACCAAACAACATTTTCTCTGATTTTATAAACCTGTAGCAGCTTTTTCCTTCTTCTCTTCTTGGATCACCGCTCGAGACATTAAACAATAATAAACACATCCATATTGGATGTTATTCCACTCCCGGATGCATGTTTGTACTTGTCACGTTGGGAAATGGCCATTTTATTTGGTGAAATAGTGCTTGAGAGATTTGGCCATCCCAAAGATAAACCAGGTTTTTGTTTCCTTTGCATTACAAAAGTGCTAAGTGAATTATGTGATTTATGTAACAACATGTTTGCTTTAGTAGTTTATAGAACTAGAGATGTTCCCATACGATACCAGTATCGCCTCCGATACTGCCCAAAAACAGTATCTGTGTCGGGAAGTACTGGAGTTTATGTACCGATCCAATACCACGTAATAAAGCCCTAAAGAAAATCTACATTAAAGTAATTTATTTATGTTGTTTTTCTGTTATAACTGACTGTAAAATGGATAATAAAAGAAAGTTCTGTGGCGACATCAGAGATAGAAATCATATCACATCAATCAAAGTATAGTAGTATACATATTGGATCGGTATCGGATCAGTACTTGTAATAATAATACTTAATAATAACACATAGTACTACGCAAGTTCAAGTATCAGAATTGGTATTGGGAAGCAAAAAATGGTATCGGTCCATCTCTATATAGAACAGGGACCTTATGGCAGTAGAAATATACAAAATGTACTGAAAGCAGGATCTCAGCAATAACTGCATGATGACAGCAGGTTCTTGTTAACACATGTATACACTGCCCACACGTTAAAATAACATTTCAACTAACTTACTTGAAGCATCCCGGAATTCACTGAGGCTTGTTCTCTGTCTCTCTCTCTCTCTCACACCAGTGAGGAAGGTATGGAGAGCTCTGCCATTAAGGTGGGCTTTGTCACCTACAACAAGGTCCTCCACTTCTACAACGTGAAGAGCGCTTTGGCCCAGCCGCAGATGATGGTGGTTTCAGACACAGCGGAGATGTTCGTCCCGCTGCTTGATGGCTTCCTCGTCAACTATCAGGACTCGAGGGCTGTTATCTACAAGTAAGACACAACATTTTCTGTAATTTGTGGAATAACTGTTTATCTTGAATTAGATTACTTAATTCCTCCCACAATGGGGAAATTCCCTTGTTACAGCAGCAGTTTTCCACAGTAAAAAGCAAACCAACAAACAAACAACAGGCAAAACAACAGACAATGTGCAAAGAATTCTCTGGAGTTTAATTCAGCTAAATACAAAAATGGGATGTGAAACTGTTTAGTTTGCAATAAGGGTCAACATGGGTTCAGTTTTTATAAAGAAAAACAAAATAGGGAATTAAGGAGTGTTTTGCTTGGATACATTTCAACTAGACATTGACATTTGACAAGGCAATGAGAACAATGTGACCTGACAGTTAAGCCATGATCCTGTCCCTGTCCTCTCCAGCCTCCTGGACCAAATCCCTGATATGTTTGCAGACACCAACGAGAGTGAAACCGTCTTTGTTCCTGTCATCCAGGCCGGTGTGGAGGCCTTCAAGGTTAGTCACAGCGTGACAACTGTCAACATGAAGTAAGAGACTAGAGGACTAGTGTGTGTGTGTGTGTGTGACAGACACACACTTAGAGGGAGGAGTTATAACGTTTGATGGCCACAGGCAGGAATGACTCCCTGTGGAGCTCTGTGGTGTGGTACATTGATCTTTCACTTCCTAAAGACAAAGGTCTATAGCAAACGCCAGTAGCACAGATGGAAGCGTCCTGTTTGACAAGTCACATTTGCTTAGCACCAGTGTTCATCAATCCAACACACCGGCTTCTTTTATGTTTTATAATTATGTTTTATCACAATACTGATGATTCCAGTAACATGTAGTGCAACCAAAACACATAACTGTGTTTTTTATAAAAAGGTTAATCAATTTAAATGTAAACCAAATGAAAAATCCCACAAGAAGTTTTCAGTTTCAGGCGCTGACCTCTGAACTCAACCTATCAACTAAGTTTCTTTTTTTTCCCCTCTTCCTGATATGTTTGAGTTTAATTTCAAGTCCAACAAACTTTCCCCGTACTATGAGGTCAGTGTTTTGGCGAACAGTAAAGGAAAAGTTCACACACACATTTTAATTGGAAGCAGTTGTGGCATTACACAACAACAAAGTGTGACTCATTTATTTGTTCATGTTCATATTGTGGGTTTTGCTTACATTACATACGTTATCAGTTGTTTTTTGCTCCCCAGGGGCGAATTTTTTACGTAAAGTTTATTATTATTAGAAGAATGTGATCCTCCGCAGACGTGGAATTTTGCACCTCATGGTTTCATTGTTAAGCCATAAACAACACGTTAGCAAGGAACATGCTTCACACCTTTGTGTGATTTTCTTTTTGATATATTTTTCTCTCTCCCATTATTCTCTCACCTCCAGGCAGCAGAATGTAGTGGAAAGCTCTTCATCTTCCACTCTTCCATGCCCACGGCTGAGGCTCCTGGCAAACTGAAGAACAGGGATGACAAAAAGCTGGTCAACACTGAAAAGGAGAAAGTGAGTATGTTGTTGTGAACGTATATCGTACAGCATACTCCAAACACAGACTGCCGGCAGTTGTAGCTTGAGTAAAAGCACAGTACTCATCTGCATGATTGGAGTCAGGTTTGATGCTACCTTTGAGCTTAATTTGAAATTAGAAATGCTATTGAGAACAAATTCAATTCTGTGTTTTCCTTAGACTCTGTTCCAGCCTCAGAAAGGAGTGTATGAGCAGCTGTCTAAGGACTGCGTGGCACAGGGATGCTGTGTGGATCTCTTCCTCTTTCCCAACCAGTACATGGACATAGCAACCATGGCTGATGTGCCCTCGCACACCGGAGGCTCCGTCTACAAGTACAACAACTTCCAGGTACAACATTGGTCAGTGTGTTTTCAGTTGTCTGAACATACTGTAAATCATATGTTCAGGCAACTGAAAACACACACAAAGATGCTGCAAGCATCATACCTAAAGGATATGTTTCTCGCCAGTACACTAGGAAGGCATAGAAGGCAAAGACATCTGAAGCCTTATAAAAACTGGTTATATCCACATAATGACTTTGGCACAGTACCCGCAGTCTATTACAGACCTATCCCATAGGAATGATGCATCCAGGGTAGGAAATTCTCCAAACTGTACACACACACACACACACACACAATAATCTAATTTAGTGTGGTACAAACATTCTATTTATTGTTAACTTTGGCCCAAATGGACATTTCAGTAAATCATGGTATCAGCCAAAATGACTTGCCACATGAGACTGTCATTGGCGTGAGACCAGATTGAGACAATACTGCCATCTTCTGGTTAAAGCTTATGCACTCACAATATTTGCTGCTGACCCAAATGTACTCGGATGTCGTCAGGTGGAGACTGATGGGGAGCATTTTCTGAGAGACCTGAGAAAAGACGTGCGGAAGAGCATTGGATTTGATGCCATCATGCGTGTTCGTACAAGTACAGGTGAGGAAAGCTTTTGCATTTGGTCTGTACTGATGATGTACTGATATCACAAACAGTTACCCAGTAATATACACTTCTGTGTATGTCTGTCCTCAGGTTTCAGAGCCACCGAGTTCTTTGGTGCCATCCATATGAACAACACCACAGATGTAGAGATGGCAGCTGTGGACTGTGACAAGGCTATAACCGTAGAGTTCAAGCACGACGACACGCTCAGTGAGGAGACCGGGGCGCTCATGCAGGTATGGGCCTTTTTTTGCCTTGTTTAAGATAAAAAAAAACTCCATGTATGCTGTTTTGTCAGGAGTTAAACCCCTGATGTTGGTCCTAACTTGTGTTTGGATTCTGTTTCCCAGTGTGCCTTGCTGTACACCACCATCAATGGACAGCGACGTCTCCGCATCCACAATCTCAGTCTGAACTGCAGCTTGCAGTTGTCGGAGTTGTTCAAGAGCTGTGAGACTGACTCACTCATCAACTTTTTCTCCAAATCAGGTAGGCCTAACTGTCCAAGATCTCAGCCACACTTACGGCTTTATTTTATCTTCAATTCAAAGTTTGCACTTATGGCCAAATGCAAAACCAAAAATGTAGTTTTCCTCCCATGACCTATGAGCAGTCCATTATTGCACTAGGGAGTCATTCCATGCACGTACCCTGCTGATGTACTGCAGTATCATCCTGACCTTTGAATTTACCCCACGCATCACTGGAGAATTTACTAATACTCACAGACTTATGAGTAAAAGAAGAAGGATTGAGGACCACATGTTTCACATAAAGTACAGATGACACTGAGCCTTTCTGTAATCTTCACATAGTGAGCCTTAAGCACAGCTGTATTACTGACCTTCCGTTGCCTTCTTCATTGTTTCGGCTACACTTCAGCTCCCTTGTGCGCGCTCTCGTCCCCCTGCCTGATTTTTGTCATCAGTCATCCTTTGTGTTTCACTCCCCTCCTTATCCTTTGCTGAAAGTTAGGCCCGTCTGTTCCTCTCCTCCTCCTCTCCTGTTTTTGACCAACCTTTTCTCATGCCCACTCAGCTTGCCGTGCCATATTGAACCAGCCTCTAAAGAATGTGAGGGAGATCCTGGTCAACCAGACCGCCCACATGCTGGCCTGCTACAGGAAGAACTGTGCCAGCCCCTCTGCTGCCAGCCAGGTCAGTGTAGGACAGCGCCTGGAATCAAATGGGTTGCATTTAGGCTAGAACTCCTAGATGTACATAGCATATGTAATACAATATATTGTGTGACTGTAACTTTTTTGATCATACATCCTTCTCTCAGAAATGATTTTATGCCTGTGTCCATGTGTACTGTAGCTGATCCTGCCAGATGCCATGAAGGTGTTCCCGGTCTACATGAACAGCCTTATGAAAACTGCTCCCTTGGTCGGCAGCACCGAGCTCTCAACAGATGACAGAGCCCATCAAAGGCTGGCCATCATGGGCATGGGGGTGGAGGACACACAGCTGCTGCTCTACCCACGTCTCACCCCACTGGTACGGGACAAACTGCAATCTTGACTAATATTTTGTACATTTTGCGTACATAAGGGAATGTGTGTATTCATCTAATCCCAGACAGTGTTGTAATCCTACAAGTTTGTTATTTGTTTCTCAGCACAACATGGACGTCAACAGCGAGGCTCTGCCTGTTCCAGTGCGCTGCTCGGAGGAGCGTCTCACAGACTCTGGCATGTTCCTGCTGGAGAACGGCCACTCCATGTTCCTGTGGCTGGGCCAGGCGAGCCCTCCAGACCTCATCCAGAGCATCTTTAACCTGCCCTCCCTCGCCCACCTGCAAGGAAACATGGTCAGAATTCATTTAATATCACCTCCACCTCAACGTATTAATAAAGCAAATAAAAACGGTTTGTTTTTAGAGACGTTAGATGAGACATTTTCTCACCTCCTTGGTGTCTTGATTTGAGACATCCAACGCATTGATAAACTCAACAAGTTTAACCTTTAAAATGAGCTAAACTAAGTCAACAATGCTGTAATTAAAAACATACACAAAGGTACTAAGCAGAGCAAACGTTTGTATTGTGGCCAGGTTGGCTCAGTGGTAGCGCAGTTGCACATGTGCTGAGCGGTTTATGTCTCGACGCAGAGGTCCAGGGTTCAAACCTGACCTGTGATGAGTTCCTGCATTGTCCCCCCCCCTTCCTCTGTCTCAGCTAACTGTCCTGTCAAAAATTAAAGGCAGAAAAGCCCCAAAAACTATCTTTAAAAGTTAGTTATTAATATTAATTAGCTGTTTGCAAATCAATAGCTGACTTATTAAACCTTATTTTAGACTTAACCAACCTTCTAATTGTTTTTTTTCAGTGTGCGCTGCCAGAACTGGACAACCCATTGTCAAACAAGGTCCGATCCATCATCAATGGCCTGATTGAGAAAAGGTCTAACTCTATGAAGGTAAGATACCCGGAGCAGCAACACGCTCCCCAAAACCTTTGTTTGAAAAAAAGCATGCATTTTCGTAAAAACAATTTAAAAAAAAATTGAAGCTAACTGCCAGTGCAGCTTTAAATTAACTCTGCTTCCCTGGATTTAGTAAGTAAGTAAATACTTTCCCACAACTGCTTCAACAGCCTCATTTAATATTTGTTGTTGTCATTTTGCTATTTAAACACGCCACTAACATGTTACACGTACAATCTGAACAACCGTTAGTCAACACTGCATCTGTGGCAAGTTGAGTACATTTTTGAAGTACAAAGGCTAATGTGTCCTCCCCCAACCCCCAACCCTATCCTTCTCAGCTCCAAATTGTGAGGCAGAAGGACAAACCAGAGATGTTGTTCCGTCAGTTCCTGGTGGAGGATAAAGGCCTGCACGGCGGAGCTTCCTACATGGACTTCCTTTGCTACGTTCATCGAGAGATCAGGCAGCTGCTCACTTAACCCCCGAACGCTCGGCCTCAGTGTATCTCTTTCCTGACTGGCCTGGGAGAAGCACGCCATCTAATGGACCATACAGGGTCAGTCTCAGTTGGCTCCATTTAAATCTTAAGGACGGTCCACAGAAAGAAACTGTTTAAGTGTTTTACAAAGACAGAAGGAAACCAGGGACCAGGAACCAGGGAGAGCCTTTTGAGATTTATTCTTGAGAGTCAAAAGCTGCCTTTCAAACAAGGTTTTTGTCACATTAGTGTACACACAGTATGGTCTTCAAATAACCACTTGTCCCTTGAGGAACTTCCAAGAACAACACATCCAGCATTGTCTGCACAGATACTTTGTGTGATGGACTGGAATGACATCAGTGTCTAAGGTTGAAATGCATTATGGTATAACGCCTATGAGCATAAGCAATACGCCATATATCTCCACAGTGCAGTCAACTGAGTTTTGCATTTAATTTTTTAGGTTTACAGAATCAAGACAAGGGGTTATTTGTGGTCAATACTGCAGATGTTCACTTAAAAATTCAGTAAAGTTAGCCAGTCTTTGTTATACACAACTTTCTCCCATACAAACTTAATATGTATGGGGTCTCAGTAACTCATTTTAAAACTTTAATTTCTTTTTTCACAATTAATGCACACATACATTTTACAATATTCAAATGACTTATAAAAGGTTCTACATTTGTACACACTTTTGCTGTTCTGTGGAAAATGTACTAAAATAAACCTACACGCAAGTAGTGTATCCACAGTACCGGGTTTTTCACAATTTAGAAGAAAGAATGCCGCTGTTGCCAGGACTGAAAATGATTCCTGTCATTACACCATGAGTGATTCAAAACAAATCGATTCACACATGCGCCCACCAACAACAACAAAAATTAAAATTCTTTGACCATGAATGGCAGAGACTTGATCTTCACAGTGTGCAGTGACGCAAAGAAACGTTATGTTTTGGTGTTCTGAGATTACAACAAAATGAAAACAGCTGTTGCTCTACATAAGGACATACTCCTGTGTCCTTATGATAAACGACACACTTTTCCTACACTGCACGAGTCAGAATTAGAACTAAAAAAAGGGAGGATTAAGAGAATGGATTGCTAACGGTTCTGAGAGGCATCAAAGGGAAGTTTAGGGACCAAATATCAAGCTTTTCCCTAAAAAAAAAAAAAAAAATTAAAAATCGGACAAATCTGACTTGTGCAGGACAATAAAATCAGTTACTTTGTAGTGTTAAAGAAGCCAAATTCAGTAAAATCTTGTGACACTAACTATAATCTGCAAAATTGTCTGGAATGATATGTAGTATTTCAGTCTTGAGTACAGCAATCGCATCATACTGTATTGCATTGCTTGTCTTTATAGAGGTAATTGCCTCTGTGTAATTCATGTATGCATTTGATACATTTTGTCTATATGTGGCCTACAAAAAGTCTTTTTGTACATGAAATACACAACCTATGTTTTCAAACTATGACCATTTGCCTTATATGATAGTTTTAGAAACATATGTTAAAGTATATGTCCTAGGGATCTATTTCAGTCGTTTTGGTTTGTATGCAAACTTATCTCAGGTAATTTGGGTACCTTAATATTTAAAGAAGTTATATCAATTGAACTGGAAAGATAGACAGTTGTTTTTTTAGTTGATTTATGGACATTCACGGTCGTTGTGTGCCATGTATATTTTATTTCAAACCCTTAACAAATTTTGTCTGAATTAAATTCTTGACATAACTTTTGTTGCTCTATTCTTTTAGCCTTTGTACCGTGCAGAAAATTCATCACAGAATGTATCTAGAAGTGTGAATATATTTGTGTAAATATTCAACACAGAAAAACCTCATACATATATGTTATTTTCGAAGAAAATATAGTCAATTCCTTGCAAGCCAGAGCTACAGTATGTACAGCTGTACATAAGGTAACCCTTATCAAAATGTGCACATTCAGTCTGCTGATCGGTGGTCATCTTTGTCATTAAATCTACTGTACAGTATCCAAGACTGAATTTTGGATAGTTTGCTATTACAAAAAAATATTTAAAATTCAAGTACAAGGGCACAGTCCAAAATGAACACTAAAAGCAATATATACACATCAAACAATATTCATTTTGTTTCTTATTTCATGAGATTTACTCCAGTTGGCAAATAGTATTTTTGTCCTAGTGTGTGTTATCCTCGTGCCACCATGAGGGGGCGTCACATGATTGTTCATCAGTCAGACAACTCAGAATAATATGCTTTTTGATCCACAATGTGATCTGCTAATCTGGTTTATAAAGCATGCACCATGAGATATTACAATAAATGTCATGTAACACTAGCAAAGCTAGAACTTTAATTGTTCTGAAATGAAGTGTACAGTATGTACGCTCCAAAATTACAGACAGAAGAAAATGTTTTAATATTTATATACTTTATTTTACAGTTGTCGGTGGTGATCCAGAATGAAAAGCTATGGAATCTAGCAAGTTTTTCTGCTAGTGGTGGAGATGGCTTAAAAACTTATTTTTTTTTTTTTAAGTCTGCAAAAAAAAAGCTTTGAAATTCTGAGAAAATTGAGAATGCAAGTGATCCAATAATGTGGATTTTAGAAAGTACTATTAATGTGTACAGACCACGACAGTACTATACAACATTTTCCTCTCTGTTTACCAAATACAAAAAATGATTATAGCACACGGATGTGAATCTGATAACCATGTACAAATGTGCAATATTCTACAAATTTAAATTATGTTACTTAAGTGTATTAAGTAATTTAACACACATTTGAAAGTTTAAGGTGTATAGTTTATTTTTTTCACTTTTGTCAGAGATAGCTGACTTTGGATATTATTTACAGAAGAAGTGTAGAAATGTTATATTGTTTTCAGAAAGAACATCCACTGCGATACAATGTAGATATATTCAGAAGTGGGTAATGTTGCAAACTATGTTTTCCCTCCATTTAAGCAGATACTTTTCATAATTGTATTTCTGAGAATTAATACGGAGTTGCCAACCCAAAAACATATCACATTTTACACAACAGTAAGGCAAACAAACACAAATCACAGGAAAAAAATGGCATTTTCTTGATGGAAATATACACATTATCTCCAATAACATGAGTAAAAAGAAAACAATTGAGAAAAATGTGCTATGTTCTTACTAAAGTAATGGATGGCCAACATGCCTCACTGAGGATACTGTTTTAGGTTTGTGACTATACAGTTTAGGAAAATACTGCATGAACACTGAATGAAAAACAACATGATCAGTTGTCAACGAATTCCCCAAACATCAACCAATACTGAAGCGTATATCAGAATTCCGCTGGCTTGATGGCTTCTTCCTGTATCCAATATCCAATCATTGTGAAAAGAAGAAGAAAAAGTCAGATTGGAACACTCAGCAACTCACATAGTGTCCAGACACTTCTCCAGTAGTCTCCAACGAGCAACAGGAAGTCAGTGAGATTCTACCCAGCATGCCTTGTGTTTGCTCACATTTGGGGCCAAGCAATGCTTTAATCACAGGCAGCAGGAACCAATCAGGCTGGATAGGTGAGGAGGAGGAGGAGGAGGAGCAAAGATAGTGTAGAATACATTGTCAGTGTCCCACTGCCCTTTCTGGTTAAAACTGAATTATATGAACAAATGTAAAGAACTTTCATTTAATACTGTACAACCAATCTTTTGTACAATGACCATAATACCATATAAATAACATCACACTACTCTTAATGTAAACTCCTAAACAGTGCTTCAAAAAAAAGAAAATAAAAACATATTGATAGATGGTTTGCTTTACAGGAAATATACATACAGTTAAATGAACATACACCGAAAGCAGCAATGATCTTATGATGAAAGATATCGTCGTCTTAGTCTATACTCGTGGGAAATGTAGCTACCTGTGTGCTTCTGTAGACAAACCACTGATATTATGGTCTGGTTTTGACATCAATACAATCCTTGTGTTGTCTCATTCTAGTTGGCAAGTAAACATGAACAAAGTCTAAAAGTTTCTCGTAGAGTTTTTAATCTAATGCTTTATCTATAGTATATACACTTTAAAAAGGTGTTTTTTTCTTTTTTTTCTAAATGCTTGAAAGAGAAAAAAAAAAACGAACCACAATGGGTAACTAAGTCGGGGTAAGAACACTCTGGAATTGAGAGCCAGTCTGGAATGTAAAAACTGAGAGGGGGTGTGACGTTACCTCAGGTATTTTGTTCTGGTTTTTTATGCTGTAAAAAGTCACAGTGATTCCACTTGGCAGTAAATAAAAGTCAAGGCTGCAGAGATAGAGGCATTCTCTCTAAAACCCCTTCAACACAAATCTCTTCTCCCCGTGTGTGTGTGTGTGTGTGTGTGTGTGTAGTCGGAGGCTAATGCAGTTTGCAGAATAGAAAGACTCTCCAGAGAATAATGGTGGAGATCTCAAAGTTTTTTTCATTTTCACTTTTTTCCTCTTATTTTTTTTTTATCTAATAAAAGTTTGTATTCAATAACATTTTCAAAATGCAACTCATTCCAGAGTGTTCGCACCATATTGCCTACTTCTACTTGCAGCCCACAGTAATGAACAATATTTGATCTATGATCAAAAGTCTGCATAGCACACAGTACACAGTATGAGTCCATGTCAGTTATTGGGCCAAGCTAAAGATGATGTTCTCTTCCAAAGCCTCCGCAGTCAGCCAAAAGTTAAAGAACATTTTCAAAGAGGTGCATCGACCGCATGATGTTTTCATCCTGCGCACAAATAGAAACAACGTAATGAGAAAAACGCAAGCGGGCCAACAGCAGTGAAAGAGAAGCGTCGGGATGTCCAGCTTACGTTTTGGCAGCAGTCGATAAACTCGTCGATGGTTACCACTCCGTCTTTATTCTTGTCCATCTTCTGTTGGAGACGGAGACAAGGAAAGATGAAAAGCGGCCTCTATACGGTGACTGACATTTACAGTGCAGCGAGCGCTGCCAACGACACACTTGCCTGGAAGAATACTTCTACATGCTGACGAGGCGTCTCCTCTCTGAGGACAGGGTACGTGCATTTTCCCATCATGTCGTAGATGGCCTTCATGATGTCTAGCATTTCCTGCGACACAGACAATAGTCGGTTCTCCCAAATTACAAAAAAAGCCATTCCTCATTTACTCCGAATGGAAAGCCATGCAGATCATTTTGGCTTCATGTGCCTGACATTCTGAGCTTTAGATATTTCTGCTGCTATTTCAACTCAATTGGAAGGTGAATGGAATGGAAAGGTGAATGGAATCAAAGATTTGAAAAATGACATTTGGAAAGTGAAAAGAGGGAATGTTCCCGTTCCTCTGGCTAATCTGAAGACCTTATGTCGACGTTTTTATTGGAACTACTTCTGCTGAAAGAAACAGTCCCTATGAAAACTGTTCATTGTGAAGATCCAGAGTAACTGTTTCACTGTGACTTCTTAGGCTCTAGGGATGGTAATGGCTGCTCCTCGGTCCACAGGTTTGCACCCAACGGATATAGCTCAACTAATATTTGATCAAGTCAAGTAGACCTCTATTTGTCCCCAGAGGGGCAATTTGCTTTGCAGCAGTGAAAAAAAACACAAGATCAATACAAATACAACATACAAAAATAAATTGAAAGTTAATTCAAATTCAAGAAAGCGATATTTATCAAGCGTGTTGATGGATTGCCATGACATGATGTGATCCTAGGAGGATGAATCCTAATGACTTGGATTCTTTTCTGACATTGCCTCGAGCACATTTGTGGTTTTGAGTAAAATTTCCAATACCTACGAGTATTATCAACGGTGGCAACCAAAATGCCTCCGGACACCACTGAAAAGATCCAAATCAGATCCAATCGGAGCAACGAAACGACGTAGCAACACATGCAATGCTTGGTGCATTTTTAAGCAGGAAAAAAACCCGTTCTCAAATTTCAGCCAAATATACAATACAATAAGCAGCGATACAGTAACAGAAGCTGGATTCGTATTTGATCAAAGACAGACAAAGACAGTCTGTAGAAATGCTAGAAATGGTTTTTTTGGGTGAACTGTACCATTGAGAAAAACTCTTGCCTTGAAATCTACTTCAAATAACAGGTGAATATTTAGGTTGTTCATTGATTCACGGTTGGGACATACCTCTTTAGTGATATATCCATCTTTATTGATATCATACAGGTTGAAAGCCCAGTTGAGTTTTTCCTGGATTGTGCCTCGCAGAAGGATAGAAAGGCCCATAACAAAATCCTGCAGTGAAAACAAGCTTCACTGAGAACTGTATAAAATATACACATTTAAAAAATTAGCTTTATGTAAACAACAAGTACTCGAAAACCTATGAGATAAACAGAAACAAAAATATTCACCATGCACATTACATGTAGGTAGTATTTCAGCTGATTTCATGCCTCAACCTTTCTGCAAGAATATTATGTCAGGTATTAATTAGAGGCAAATGATGAAACAGCAATACTACACATACTATGAATATAATTCCTTGTTATTCAAGTTATTAACTGTCTCATAATCTGTGTTGGCCCTCAGGGACTCCCCACACTTTTGAACTTAATTCACTGCACATTAGCTCTGGGATGGCATAATGATATCTTTTCTGTCCTAATAAGCAAATATATGCCCTTCATAAATATTTATCACATGTTGATAGCATCTCAAGTGGACTTACTTGGGCTAATTTAAAATGATTGGGGTTGCAGTTTACATAATGCCACTGTGTAATTCCTTGGGGGCTCACAGAGTTGAAAAATGTTTAGTTTGATGTAGTTTTGTAGCAAAATTCAGTAATGGACAAGACTTTTGCGATTGTTGACATTCTCAACACACATGCAGTATGCTACTCATTGATTCTTTACGACATTACTTGTCCTACCTCAAAACTCACACAGCCATTGTGGTCTGTGTCAAATGCATTGAACAGGAAATGTGCGTATGTTGAAGCATCTATGGGGAGAAAAACAACAACATTTGTATTAAATTTAAAAAGAAACTCTGCTGTGATCACACCATCAGAAACAAGAGACAATGGTTCCAATTTTCGAAGCGTTTCTGGAGAACTTAGAATCAGAATGATGAGAGTCATGATGAGAGAGAAGAACAACATGCTTAGAGCAAAGAGTTTTAGCATTGTTCCCTGTGAGGCGAGCCATTATATATACTTGTCTGCCTTTCTTCTTTAGGTATATCAAAGCCTCCTAATGTTTTCAATCTTGTTCCTCGGGGAGAATATTTTCCATAATGAAGAGAGCAAGCAGTGAACAACACCAGCCTGCATAAATAAAAACTGCTTTCTCATTCTTCCCCTCTCTCTCTCTTACATTTCCTTGGATAGACTATTAACTTAAAAGTACTCTGGACTTGGTGCAATTTGTCTAAACACGATTGAAAGGCAATTTGTGTCGGTCCAGCCCACGAAGGAGATAACACAAGCTGCAAAAACAAACTAACAGGCTCACATGACACACACCTCCTTGTGGGAAGAACTGTGCGTAGATGTCTTTAAACGTTTCTTCGTTGACGACTCCACTTGGGCATTCCTGGAAGACAAAATGGAATTGCACATGTCATTCAGCATCTATATTAAACACTCCTTCCTTTATTAAAGTCATTGCCTTAAATCTGAGTTTAAGAAGTGCCAATCATGGTCCAATGTACAACTCGTGAGTGTGACTGAAGCTGAAAGCTCCAGTACACACACTTCCCTGAAATGTGGGAGGAGGAGGAGGAGTCTTGCGTCCAATGGGTAAACTTATAAAATGAACAATAATTGCATATTCATGTGCTCTGATTTTTTAAAAAGGGGACGGAGTAGATGTCATTTTAAGAATTTTTGAACTTTTCTTTTTTATCTTTTGGAAAAACCCTATCAGGCAAATTAGTTTTATAATTCAAACTAAAGCCAGCCTTCCCATGTGCTCAAAAACTGCCAGAGGAAAAATGTAAAAACAAATATTAAATCATATGACAATATTTCATGTTTAAAGAGAAACTTAACAGCAGCTGAAAATCTTGTTTTTGCTAACCTCCAGTGGTAAAAACCTACAGTGTTTCAGCAATATGGTTTTTTTATACTTAGAAAATTCTTTCTAAATTCTTAGAAAAAATGTCATTTTGCAATACAGCATAAAAAGCGTGTACATTTCTTTTAAAAAACGACAAATGCATCCCGTGCCAACTCATTTCTTAATAATGATGAAATGATTTTGATACAATGATGCCCAAACGGGCAAGTGGTATAAATACTAGCCGGAAGTGGCGTTTTGCATCGGCCAGACCTTATTGTTGAACCCTGAGGGACGTAGAAGTGTACTGTGTGAAGTATACTGTGACATCACACAGCAACAGAACTAAAAGTATCCACCGCTGTCTTTCAGTTTGATGTTAAGTTACTCTTTCACTATAAACCAAGTTGCTAGTTCGTCTCTGGGTCATTTTATTTGACTGTCTATTGAGGTAAGATACATTTAGAGGGGCAACATTTTATTTCACTAAGGCCATTTTCCTTACTAAACTTTGACAGTTTCTCAGACCGACAGCATGTAATACTGTAAGATGATACAGGCTTGTGTTCAACTTGGTGGTATTCAAACTGCAAAGCCTCAATAGATATCGTGTCCACAGTCATTCAGTGTTACCCACCTGTGGTTGTCTGGTAGCATTCAGTAGAAAAGACTGTCAAATCTTACATAACATCCCTTTAAAGGAAACGGGCCAAGCAAAGACTCAGTGGATAACCTTGCTTAGCACAGTGTGGTGATAAAGGCAGACAGTTTTGCAGCTTCAATTTCTGCTTGATGTGAAATTGCACACTGCAGCAGGATATTGAATCTTTGGAACTGGGGAAATGCTCCCCCTAAATAGACAATTTCCAAACCGGGAGGCACATGTGTCTCTAGGGATTTCTATACAAGAAAATAAACAACGGCCATAGTGGAAGTTGTTGAAAACAGCCAGCAAAAAAATAAATAGGGGAAATATACATGTACCTTTCTACATTTAAATTTTTTATTTCTTTATCTGAGAATGAAATGTTTGGATGTAAAATGTATTCTACTTTTGTTTAAGAAACTAACAAACTAGTTTTCAGTGGGAACAAGCTAGTAAAAACACTGGGTTTCCTCCTTCCTGTGACCATGTTTGATCAGCCATGTCAGGAAACAGAACTGTGTGGGTGAAGATATCAAGATGTCTCGGTTCAAAAGGGCTCCTTGTGTTTTAAGCTAAGAGGGTGCTTTGAGGTTGTCTGAGTGAATCTCCTGACACTCTTCTTCTGTTGTCTCACAGATCCAGTTGCATATATTGTGGGGTGAGATGAGGTCAAGAACTTTGGGGGAGTTATATAGACAGAATGAGCACAAGTCTGTCTGCATATTGTAGGTTGGCAGTCTGCGACCTGATTCAATGAAGCCTGAGAGTCTGTGGTGCGGTTCTCATTAAACTAGCATATAAATCAAAATAATTTAGCATGTGGAGAATTACGCTCCATGGTGGACAGACTGAGTAGTATTGGATTTATATTGTGGGCCGGATTAAAGGATAATTCCAACCAATTTTTATGTTAATCTTGATTGCTATAGATATTGAAAACCCCCAAACCTGAATCGGTGCAGGCAACATTGAGTAGCTGCAGCTATGTGCAGAAGCTTCCACTGAGCTAAAACAGCAGTTAACGTGGCAATTTTAGAGTGCTTTTGTGCCTTTGTACAATGCAATTAATATGTCTGTACAACATGAACAGGGCCCTTACGTAACATCAAGATATATTTTCAACTCAGACATTGTTTTGATTCACCTACCCTGTCTCGATCTTGCAAAGGCTCTAAAACTTGCCCCGTTAACTGTCGTTTTAGCTCAGTGGAAGCTTGTACATGTAGTAGCTGCAGATACTCAGTGTTGCCTGCACCGACTCAGGTCAGGGGTTTTTCAATTGAAAGTACTTGCATGTCTATATCGATCAAGATTAACGTAAAACGTATTTCTGATTCTGAAAAATTGGCCAGAATTATCTTTTAAGGGAATTCCAGATTTCACATTTTTTGAGAATTAACATTGTGCAAAGAATAAAGAGAATGTTGGAAAATGTTTTGATTTTAGGGAATAGGTCAACCTTTTGCTTTCTTGCCAATAGTTAGCTAAAAAGATTGATACCACTCTTATGGCTACACAGCAAATATGAAACAACAGCGAGGAAACAGTTAGCTTAGCTTAACATTTCAAGACTTGAAGCTGGGGGAAACGGCTAGCGTGGCTGTGTCTAACAGTGAACAAGAGTCTACAGCCCTGCTAACTAACGGGTTGTGAGGCTGTACACACAGCTGTGTTTTGAGCTCAACGCCAACATCTGCATGCAGAGATGTGAAGTAACAAAGTACAAATACTTTGTTACCTTCCTTAAGTAGAAATTTGGGGTATCTATACTTCTATACTGGAGTAATATTTTTATAGCAGACTTTTTACTTCTACTCCTTACATTTTCATGCAATTATCTATACTTTCTACTCCTTACATTTTAAAAATAGCCTTGTTACTCCTATTTCAGTTTGGCTCGTCATCGTTCAAAAAAACAAAAACCTCTCCAGATGAATTGCGCCATCCGAATAGAATGAATTTGATTGTGGTTGGATTAGAAGTATAAACATATACGGTACCATTCCGACACCCTATTGGTTTGTACGCAATCCATCACACCTTCACACGACACAAATCACGTCACACTCCTGCCAACCCTTCTACATCCCTGGCCGAGGATGCTGGTAGCCAGGAAGACCAGCCAACCCTTCTACATCCTTGGCCGTACCTGGACCAGGAGGCTGGTAGCCAGAAAGACTAGCCAACCCTTCTACATCCCTTACCGTACCTGGAAGAAGTTTTCAAAATGGTTGGATGCAAAAACAACTCCTTTCGAATGCGCCGCAAGCTCTACCACCCTATTACCACAAGCTGATTGTTTGCATAACTCCGCTGTATGCTAAGCTAACCTTCTCTTGGCTGTAACTTCCTATTTAACATACTAGAGTGGTGTCAATCTTCTCATCTAACTCAAGAAAGTGAATGAGAGTATTTTTCCCAAATTTCTCAGTTTACTAAACCATATTATTATTTTCCAGCAAAGACTGCAGAGATGTTATGCACTGGAAGAAAACGAACATATCCAATCTAAAAGCAAAGACGCTCTACAGCATTTTTGTACATTTGACACAGACAGTAGGCTTCTTCTTTGTTGCTTATTAGAGCTTCTGTTAATTAAAGCATTGTTTATGTTCTGAAACATTGCAGAGAATGGGTTGTCAACGATCAACCTTTTGTTGAGGAAGTGCAAGGAAATGTCATGCAATTAAGTACTTAAAATGAAGAGGGGGAGATTTTTCAAACATGTAATTTCACATCTGTGCACTGTTGTGTGTGTGTGTTTCTACACAGATGGGCAATTACAGCTGCCAACACTAATAACCACTTATTAAGTGGGAGCGTGATATACAAATGGCTGTGTTCCAAGTCTGCTTCTTCTAACCTTGCTAGGAAAAATTAAAGGTTAGTAAAACTTTGTGATTGTTGTATTGCGTCTCACACTGATTATTCCTCTGATTGCATTTTATTGTCTCCTTTCAGCTCATGAGGACATTGGCAAGGGAGGCAGTTTTTCGATTGAGAATAAAGCTAGTGTGTTATCTGGTTATCATCACGTACAACACATGCCACACGCCTCTGCAATTCAATTTAAAGTTCAGTGAAATAGTTACACTCACTTGATGCCTGAACTCCCTTAAGGTCCCAAGGTAAACTTTGATGTTGCATAGCTAAAGGTCAGGACCTCATTTACACACTGCTCTTTTCATGGGTCATTAAAAGGAGAATTCCGGACAATTTTTATGTTAATCTTGATCGCTATAAATATGCGAGTACTTTTGATTAAAAAAAACAGGCAGGCAACACTGAGTAGCTGCAGCTACGTGTGCAAGCTTCCACTGAGCTAAAACAGTAGTTAATGGGGCAAGTTTTAGAGCCTTTGTGCCTCTTAACAGACACACGATGCAATTAATATGTCTGTACAACATGGACAGGGCCCTTACGTAACATCAAGATGCGTTTTCAACTCAGACATTGTTTTAATTCACCTACCCTGTCTTGATCTTCCCAGTGGGTAGCTTGGTTAGCAGCTAGAGCTAGCTAGCTTTTAGCTGCTATTGATAAGTGTATTTAGCCAGGCTTTTGTGAAAATCATAATATATACTGTATAATAAAATATAGATATAATATAATAGATTAACATTAACATAATAATTGTCCGGAACTCTCCTTTAATATTGAGCTTTTGGTAACGCTGTTATCTTTTACATATTTACATATATATATATACACATATTTCTCTGCATCAGTGACACACTGATAGCTAAATAAACAACCGCATTAAAAGACATATCATTTGATATTTTACATTTATAATTAAAGGAAGTTAGCTCCCCTCCCCCTACACACATACATTTCTTAAAATGCAAGGTTATGGTCAAGGTGCACTTATAGTTGTTTATTTTGATATCTTATCTCCCATTTTTATTGGAGTTTTTCATCTGTATATTAAATCAAAACTAAAATGATGGGCAAAGAGCAATTTGAATAAGTAGTATGTTGTGTGCAATGATAACAAGTGAGTGTGTCATTTTCTTTTGCCCTTTCATGTTGCATTTTACACATTATTCACTGCCAAATACATTAGATGTAGTGATAGGTCAGAAAATGTATTTGTATTCATTTGATATGCTTGTAAGATTAGCTCATCCGTGATAATAAAATCACAAATACAATCTGTGAAATGCAAAACTGGCCAGGCATGAAATTCCTTTCCGAGACTTGTGAAGCGAAGCGTAATAAGCGGTGTGGGGAATGAAATAACCCTGTGAACAAAGGCATCATCACTGATGGAATTGAAACTGTGAGATCTTAATCTGATGCCTGAGGCAGTGCCCTGGACTGTGAAAGCCTTTCAGATTTAGCCAGACGTGAGGACAATGTTGTGTTATTTCCTGTAGTCTGAGGTCAAGGGATTTATGAAACAATGGAGTCTCTCATACCTTTAAGGTGAGCGTTGCTAAAATTCCACCTTAAGAGCAAGACGCAGAGCCAGAGGTCTTGTTTTGGTCCCTGCTAGACATATTGCTAGATCTTAGACAAACCTCCACTTTGACAATCTGCGCTACAAGTGAGTGACTTGTAAAGTTTGTTGTCAAGACAAATGACCTCATCCTGCCACCCATAGTCTTGCGATTTGCTTCGAAACCCTGGACAACAAGGACAAATGGACAAATTTGTCATCATGGGAACCATGCCAGCTTCTATTAGACTGGCTGGCCTTAAAAGCTCTGCCAATGTCACACGGGTTGGGGCAAGACAGAGATGAGCCGTTTGACCCTGATAGTTAGAAAAATGAGCTACACTTTGGACTTAGTGATGGACAAAAGCTATTAGGAGCAGTAATTTAAGTGCCATGACTCTTTGTCTTGGTGTTATTTGGACTTCTGCCACAACATTATCTGCAGTGATGCATAGCTTTGAATAAAAATAAAAATGAAGTCTATCATTAGCATAAAATAATGCTGTAATTTGCAATGTAAGAATTCTAAGAGTCTACAGCAGCTCTGTACTTAAGCAGAGAACAGTTAAGTGTGTTAGCATGCTAACATTGGTTAATTAGCAGTAGAAGTAGTTGAGGATGATGGGAATGTCATCAGTTTTGCCGATATGTGGTCGTAAATTAAAGAATTTGAACAATTTGACCTGGTGGTGCTAGATGAAAAATCATGGGGATTACATGACCAAAGCTTAGGAAAGTTAAATGTTTGCACCAAATTTCATGACAATCTATTCAATCATCAATATGTAATATAAATTTTCCTCAACCTCATGGTGAGAGAAAAGACGTGGAGAAAAGATATTTCACTGGTTAAGCGAAAACTTTGAACAAAGTGGTGGACCGACAGGCCGACCATCCAACTAACTGACCTTACCATCCCTTCAGTGGGATTCCTAGAGCGATCCCACTGGAGTGGCTAAATATAAAATGCATTAACGTAAAAAAAACAGGGATGGTGTCTATAAACATATGCAAGATTCTCTCCCTCAGCGTTAAGGGAAGTCAGGCAATGTGCGGCACAAATTAAAGGCCTCATTAGTACACTTCTTACCTCTTACTCTGTCTCAAGTGGAAGTGGACTAATGGGCAGGCTTTGCAGGGACTTGACTGGAGCACAGTGCAGGCTCAACAGGAAACTGAAGCCCCATGGGAATTCCTCTATCATAGTACTCCTCTCTTTCATTGCCAGACAATTTGGGTTGAGTTAATTCTGGGTCATCTCATTACGCCTCACATCAGAGGTGACAATGAAGTGAGGTGGTTTGATATGGGCTGCTCTGGAGGACTTTGACCTGATTGCTCATTAGAAATCTTCCACAATTTCTTGGCGATATGACCTAATTATCATTGGCACAGTGAACAACGTAGAGAAAGCACAACAACATTTAGTGCACAATGTAGATGAGTCAGAAAAATCGCATTCATCAGATGCTTGATTATTATCAATATTATAATTGAATGGATGCAGAATAGTGATGAGAACTAGAAGGAAGTGGAGCTGTTGAAACGTTTAGGGGCCATTCACATTGTACGTGGCATGCGCTGTGCTCGCTGCTAGGTTGCGTCCTATTCCCAAAATATGTTTGTTGTACTTGCCGCCAGGCTCAGTGCAAAATATGCATTTTCTACATTTCCTCCTACATGCACGTCTGCGTCCGGTGTTTACATCAGATTTGTAGTAGGATTTGGTGGAGAAGCAGTTTTGGAGGAATTAATTTCATATATGCATTAAAGTGTTTTTCAGAGTATGAATGAATGCACCACTCATTTAAGAAATGCAAATTAGGATTTGAAAAATGCACCAAGGTAACTGAGAAAAAAATTTAACATAGTTATGATTGTATTTCAGTGGAGACATGTTCATGTTGATTTCACACAGCTAAAACAAACCTGAATGATATAAATTCAGAGGCTACAATAAGCTACACATCTGGCATGCCTATTATGGTGGAAATATGCACCACAGCATAGTTTTGCAACCAAGGTCTCTGTGCGACCTCAAACTTGTGTTTTACAGCTCTGGGAGACCGCTGATGGCCAAAATCATCCTCTTGTCCATGTTCCCTCTGTGGATCCACGTTTATTCTGTGTTTCCTTTTTTTCAGTTTTTTCACACACCTGAATGCATGTCACTGCGCAGCTCTTGTGCGTGCCACGGTCAAAGTTTTGACCGCGGCACGCGCAAGAGCGGCCAAGTGGCAAAATGCGCAGCAGCATGCTAGTTCTTACATGTGTAAGCAATTGACAATAATGGGTTTCATAGTGCAGCACTGCCGCTTGTGCGTACAATGTGAATGACCCATCACACTGCTGTCAAATACAGAAAATTGGTTACAGAAGAATAAATCAAATCAAATCAAAACCTGTTTATGTCAAATAGACAGAGATGTACATTATGTATGTTGCTTACATTCTTGAAGCCGCGGTAAAGGATCTGTAGCTCCTTTCGGGAGAAACTTGTCTGGGCTTCCAGTTGCTCCAGGCCCTCGGGGCGATGGCGGACTGTAGACAGTTCAAGCTCATCTTCAACGCTGTCTGGAGAGGAGGAGGAGGAAGAAAGTCAGATATGAACAGATGCTGCAGAGTCTTTGCAAATTAGCATGTTAATGCTAGAATTTGAGATATCACAATACACTGCCAAATATCAGCAAAAGTAAGCAAAGAAACCTAGATGTTTGCATCTTTTATATCCAAAATGTCCCATTTTGGCATGCAATGGTTACAAGTTCTAGATAACCTTCTTGACAATAAAAAAATCCATTCGGAAGCCCTGTTTTCTCATTGTTATATCCGGTCCCTTTATCTGCAAATGTTACTTCACAAAATGAATAAAAGACAAAAAGCCCTTTTCTTCTCTACACCAAACACAACAGCAGAGATAATTAGTGTTACTGAACAAAGTTCTCGTGGCAGGATGCCTCTTAATGAACCCTGTGGAACTTTTTAATGGGCCTGTAATGATGGCAGCTGCTGTCTGGGCCCTGTCAACGACAGCACTGTCCTCGCAGCACTGCGTTTGACTTGTCTTGTTGGCGCAGGTCCTTTCACATACCTGAAGTCTGACACAGTGTCTAAATGCCTCATTAGCTCCAAGGGTATTATTGTGGTCCAGAGCCAAAAGGCCACGGCTTCTCACCGACCACAATTAACCTGATGCTATGGAGCTAATGCTTTTTATTCATAGGTGATGATAACTGATAAGGAAATAAAATAGCTGCTTAATCTTATTCTGAAATTAGTCCAGAATTTGTAGATGTATAGCAATCGTTACATAATCACATTATCTGAATGGATTATGAACATTTTAATATATTTATATAAATATAATATATTCTTTCAATTGTAACAGAATTCATGTTGAAAATCAGGAAAATTTTTACTTTTACTTATTCAACTGTAAAACTAAAGCTTTCTATTTGAAATATTTCTACAAAGGAGTGTTGCTGTACTGTAGCTTAACTCCAGCTCGAGCAATCATTTGTGTCTAAAGCCTACATTGAGTGTGTGCCGCCCATACAAAGAAGAGCCACAGAAAGGAAAAACATTTTAGTCAACAACAAAAACAAAAACCTCATCACAGAGAGAGACAGAGAGCCTTGGAAGAGCCACTTGCTTTGATTAGTGGAGGATGGCTTTTTGGCTGTGGAGCATGGAAAGAGCCTCATGAGTCGAGCTCTCACCCCGCGCTTGTGGACAATCTGAGGGTATCCTAGGAAATACAGCATTAGGTCTTACTGTTACCCAGGCAACTAGCAGCCTCAGTACATTCTCGGAAACTGGACATGCAAGAGGTAAGGGTCTATTAAAGTGCATATAGACATAAGGCATCCTCACAGTTGGTTCTTCAGGACAACAACACAGTATTTTGCACCCTATTAGTTTAAAGCCACAGCTCCAAAAGGCAGACTTAAACATGATTGTTTGGATTTTATAATGAAACGTACCAGAAGTAAATTTAAAAAGCACAGGAACCTAAACACAAGCACACAAATCTGGTTTATATAGAACTTGAATGGTTACAACATCTGTGGTATACGTGCTGTAAGCTACTGTTCCATCTGTGTGCATCTACATGTAAACCTGTAGCAGTTCAAGGTATCACTGCAAGTTCAAAGATTCAAAATCCTTTATTAATCCCACAACGGGGAAATTCACAATGTCACAGCAACAAGGGATCCATTACATCACTGCAAGTTCTAGGTATTCCTGCAAGACATTACTTATTAACAGGTTTCCTAGCACATTGTAGGTCAGGGTGTAATACGACATCTCATTGGGTGTCAACTGTTTTCACGAGTTGTCCAGCATTCTCCTTGGCACAATCTTTCCCTCTTGTCCGTTTACCAAAAGCAGCTGTGGCTGTGAAAAATGACATCATAAATCTGCAACCTGGTCTGACAAAATCATGGAGGTCCAGTGGAAAATTGGCTGTGAAACGATGAATGACTCAGTGTAAAACTACTGGGCAAGAGAAAAACGATACCTGACAAAGGTTGTTGTGGTTTGAGTGTAGGTCAGTCTAAGTAGAAAGTAGAGATGGTCCATTTTTTTGCTTCCCGATACCGATTCTGATACCTGAACTTATGTATTACTACGTATTCTTTTTAAGTTTTATTATTATGAGCACTGATCCAATACCAGTGTGTCATATATTTTATTATGTTTGAACAGCTGTATACTACTATCCCTGTATGGATTTGATTTCTATCTATGTTGTCGGTCCGGCTCAGGTTAAACTCTCTGTGAAACACAAACAGAACTTTATTTTATTATCCAGTTTGACAGTCAGTTATAACAAAAAAAAAAATTCTTTAGGGCTTTATTACATGGTATGGTGGATTGTTGCATAAACTACAGTTCTTCCCAATACCGATGCCAGCGTTTTAGGCAGTATCGGAACATCTCTACCTTAAAGCGCACTACATTATATACAGTGAGTTCACACAGATCATAAAGGTATGTACCATGGCTGCAAATATTGGCTAACTATACTATTAAATAAAAAGGGACGCCTACTTGAGCATAATGCTGATCTCAGCGTGCTAACATACTCATGTTTACCATCTTAGTTTAGCATGTTAGCATTTGCTAAATAGCATGTACAGCTCAAGTTAATAATAATAATAATAATAATAATAATAATAATAATAATAATAATAATAATATTTAGTAGGGCTAACGATTTTGATGAAAATATAAAACATTTTTATTTTCTATTGCAATATTATCTGTGATATTATAATGAATGATAACTTCTACATCATTATTATCATTTTCATTGAAAAACATAGCATAGCATAACCTAACATAGATGTTTTCTTAAGTCTGTAGAATAATGTGTTGGCCAGGTCATCTCTGCAGCACATTATATTTAAAAAGGTATTTTGACACAAAGTTTGCCTTTAACAAATATTGTGTCTCCTGCAATTTCAACATTGCAGTAGGCCATATTGCGATTTTGAATTTTGATTAATTGTTTTGCCCTAGTATTTGGTCTTATACCCATAGACCAAATAAAATGTGACCTGATGATTAAAATGCTCAGCAGAAAGGGTTAAGTTGGAGAAAGCTTGACCAAACGTGAATTTAAGCAAGCTTTTAAAATATTGCCAAACACTTCTGCTGGCAAGGACCTCTGACAGAAAGGTTGCAAAGAGAAAAGCCTCATCTGGTCCCAGTCCTTTTACCGTGACGGTGTGCAGAGTTAAACAAAGCACAGATACAGAGCAGATGGAAACGCTCCTGGCTCAGATCTGTCACAATGTACACAATAACCAACATTAAGGTGCATGACAAAGCTCTCATAAAAGTTACTGTTGATTCTGTTCTCCTGCTGTCAGCTCAAGACCTGCTCCGGTTGCCCTTTATAATGACAAAATAACTTTGAGATTTAGAGGATGAAGAAACAAAGTTCAACTCTCATTTGTTCTTGTTACCTGCTGCCTGACACACACCTTCCTTCCTAAGTGGGGAGGAGCCTTCTAAGTGTCTTCCCTGATCATCAACTAGACAGATGTTGCTTTTGTTTCCAAGGGATATGGTTCTTGACAGCAATCTGGCTTTATTTAGAAACATTACTGTACATACAGACGTTGTTTCTAGCTTGAAACTCAAGGACAATGTGCTGGGCTTTAGTGTATTCTTTAGCACTTGAACAATGAATGCATTGGGGATGTTGTGCAAACATTACGACTTAAAAAGCAAACCATCTGTACCATCACTAATACAATTGAAAGCATGGCTTTTGGTGAAAAGGTGAACAAACAACAAAAAAAAGATCTCTGAAGTTGAATAAAGCAGAGCGGGAGAGACACAGCGCTTAATCAGGCAGGAAAAGAGCATGCATGGCTGTCTGATTAATGTTTGCCCTTTTAGTTTGTTGGCAGAATGGATCTGACGCTTGAGTGTGATAATGTAGCGAGCTGCTCATGCTGTGCTCTGGTGGCCTACCCAAAAGGTCAAAGGTTACCATTTTACTGGTTAAGAAAAATCAAACATAAATGGGTGTTGTTGTCCTGAAGAATCAAGTATATCAAGCAAAACTGGAGGATTCTCCAGTCTAAACATTTTACTGATTCAGTCATTACATGCACACACAAAGCCATGCCATACTTTTGCCTTTCTTGAAAGAACAAACCTGACCTCAGCCTGCTGCTATAATGGCAAGTTGCAGCTGACTGTGCAGCTCATCAGAAATGTAATTCATAGACGTCTCTAAGTAACAAAGCTGCCATTTTAGCCTGCAGCAATACAAGAGAATGAGATTGAATGCCTTATAAGGGTTACAAACAAAGAACAATGCCTTAGAAATCTAATTATAATGAGACATGGTCTATTGCACAGTATATTCTTCATCAATAAGCCGACAAAGCCGCAAAAATATTTAAACCCGGAAAAATGAACGTGACAATATTAGCCCCAAAATGCTTCAAAAGAACATCAAGAAGAAAATCAATCATAGTTCAACTGCTACACTCCCATTAGGATTTGTGATTCAATAGTCATTTATCTCAAAGGTAAAGTCAAGCTGGAGGATAAAACCTCACTAGCCCTAAATCAATTGGATCAAAAAATAATGGCTAATGAATATTTGATAAATCTATGTCATGCACAAACTACACTGTCTTAGTTAATGACAAATGGCTGCTTGAAATCAATAAATCTTAGGGTAATTCTTGTGCTGAAGGACACATGGACAGTGTTGACAAGCTTGATGCTTCTTTGCTGTGGTAGGAGGGTGTATGTGCAGTAAGTGCTACACAG
Organism: Percina caprodes; assembly: GCA_013375575.1. NCBI lineage: Eukaryota > Metazoa > Chordata > Actinopteri > Perciformes > Percidae > Percina > Percina caprodes. Next base: position 501,691 of record JABXJD010000370.1, read on the forward strand.
AAGCAAATGATGGCCTGGGGGTCCACATGGGTGTGTGAATTAAATTAAAATGATTAAATGGATCTATGATGGGGGAAGTTGAGGTTTAATCCGTGTGAAATTTGCCGAGACAGTTTTAATTTTAGGCATTGATAACATTCATCAGACATCATGTATTTTATTTCTTCTCTTGCTTAGTTATTACAAGCCATTTTCCCCCATTGTTATCAGACTTAAATAGTGCAGTGTGTGCACCATGTGTCTTTACGAGCATCTGTGTATTCCTGTGTGTGTCTGAGACAAGGTCTTAACTTATACAATTTAGCACCAGCTCCTGGCTGCCCCTTTATCACTGTGGCGCCAAGAAGGCGGGGCTCACCAAAGTAGGCCATGACTCCAACCGAGCACAACTTATCTTCTGACAGCTTTGATGATAGTGTTACAGTCGGCAGCACCCAACATGTGAGCCAATCCAACTTCAGTAGTGGTCTGAAAATCTTTGACAGTGGCTCTGAGTTACTGTAGGCCCTGATCAGATAGAGAGGGTTTTAGCAGCCTGGGGCATCATTTTGTAATTGTTTACATTGAGAGTGAAGCGTTTTCCTTATTGCTTTTGCTTGGCTGAGCGCGTCACTCGTTTTACCGGAGCACCCTGAAAGCCTTGAGTAGATGAATCTTTATAGTAACTCAGAGTAGAAAAAATGCCCAACGTCATTTAACTCCACAGCAAGTGAGGGTTGAGTAAGAACGGGTGATTTGATGGTTGCCTAGTGAGAATTACCTCAAATCGGGGCATCTATAACAAGAAAGGCAGTGCATGCACATTGTGTTTTGCAACCTGCAAACGCACTTTATCTGAAAGTGGCCCTAGTCTGACTGAAGGTCTCTCAGTGACCTCTCTCGGTTTCACTTAATGCTTAGACTAGAAAGGGCTGTTTAAACAAAGATAGAAGATGTGAAAACCCTTTTAAAATATTAAAACAGCTACAGCCTGGTTCTTTTTTGATTTGAAAACATTACCTAAGTACCCTCCTATCTTTTTCCTTTTAGTGAATACCAATATCTTCAAAGATACACTAACACTTTGTCACAAGGTAATTTATCCTTCTTCCAAAGGAAATGTAGCTTAGTTAATTGAAAAACTTTAACCGTGAAAAGATCCAGTAATAACTTTAGTGAACATCTCATCATTAGTAATCTTTGTGACCATACATGATTAACAGATGTATGTATAGTCTTAGATGTATAGTATATGCATAAATATAGACAGATCAACACATCAGTATCAAAGTAAAATTTAATTGATTTTTACCCCCTGCAAATCAGATTGGTCTTATAGTTACATGACACTACTGGCATAATCTTTATCACTTATATTATCATATCACTTAATAACTTAACTCTCATTACATATTAATGTAACATTGTTGGATGTGTTAAATAGATAAGCTGTTCCTAGAGCCGTAAATCACTGATAAGCTAATGTGTGGCTGACTGACCAGAACATCCCTAACTGTCAAATGAAACTAACACAAATCAGATGTCTTCCCTTAAGCTGACGCTACTACTGTCAGGCTTCCCATCAATAAGCTTCCACTGTGGTGACATACCATCCTCACAAACTTAACACCTGAAACAAACTCAATACTGATCTTATGTTAACGTGAGCTCACCCTTAATATAGCCTGCTCCAAGTACTGGCAAAACAACACAGGACAATCAACCACCAATCTTAGCGTACCAAGGGCATCACAGGGCTGCACTTTGTCCGCTGCTGTCCATTTAACGGCTAAGTATTCAAACAGTCACAATACAGGTATGGATAATTGCAATGGTAGACCAAAGCAGCATTAGTTGGACAATATCATAAAGTTACTTTTAGGTTTTAAGCTGATGGGAGTATTAAATATCTCAGGAGAATTTAAATTGGAAATTAAATTATTGGGCTTCAGTTTGAGATTAACATTGCTTAATCAGTCATTTTCTGGGACATTTCAAGTCCCCTGTGTGAGTGATTTTATCTTGCAGTGGACACCATTGCTGCTCTCCCATCCTTCTACATCTTAATATGACTCTTTGGTTGATGTTCAAACTGGTTGCTAGTTCAGAAGTCATTGCTGCATTTTTGGAATGTACAAGGATACAGGGACAAAAAAAGAATATCTTATTCTATGAGGGGTTCCCTACCAGTTGAAATTCATAATGGTAGCTGTAAAACCTGCATGTTGAATTGCATGATATTTTGGTGGAAGTTTGGCGACATGCTATGCAGGCTGGTCGCTACCTCTTTCAATATTGAATTTAAACTATGTCATCATTCTGAAGGTCAACTCTGTATTAGTAAAATTGCAGCCTACGCATGGAGAATTTACAGAAAGTCATATTACCATGTGGTCAATTCCACAAATTAAATGAAATCTAAGTCAATATACAAGAGCCAGGGGGATAGGTGAGTCCACTTAAGCCAAATATTTATAACACATCCAGCCAATGTTTAATTCCCAAGGTGGCATATTGTTTTAAAATGAAATAGGGACAAACGTGACAGACACTTTGCAGCTAGCCTTCAACTGAAATTACATCCAGCGAGACCGAAACAAGGACGGCAGATGAGCAGTGTCTGGCAGCCTGGCCAGTGGTGGATTTTATCCATGCTGGCATGTTTCCCGAAAAAAAGGCCAGTGTGATATCAATCTTGCACCGGCATGAGTTGTCTCTCAGCAGAGTACTAAATTGGCAGTATCGTGTGGCTATTTACTACTGCACATACTGTAGTATGAAGCAAAATAATTAGGTTGCATTAATTAATGTAATACCTGAAGGAATGATTTTACTGTGCTTTACTGGAATGGGATATTTTGGATATACACACTCTGCAACTCAATCTGTTAGAAACTTTCACGGTATACGTACAGTAGAAACTAATTGGAGGTGGGTGGGATATTGTGAACCTACACAGAAGCACGTTTAAAGAAGCTGCTAATACCATGTGTATTGGAAAAGACTTGTCTGTTTACACCCTCCGACTTCTTTCAGAATAATAATCCCAATAGAAAAATGCAAACTGATATCAAACAAGTGAACTGTAAAAAGTTTAATATTAGTGAAACAATAAAAGTAAATCCAGATAATCCTGAGAAAAAAAAAGTCTTGCTCCGTTGCAATGGCCAACTTTGCCTTTCCTCGGTTAACATGGTTTTCCCAACATACCAAATACTTTTTTTAACATTATTTTTTGGGCATTTTGACTTTATTTGGATAGGACAGCTTAGACTTAGAAGGGGTTGAGAGAAGGGTAATGACATGCAGCAAAGGGCTGCTGGTCGGAGTCGAACACGCGGCTGCTGCATTGAGGAGTAAACCTCTAAATATGGGCGCCCGCTCTACCAGATGAGCTAACCAGATGCCCAGCTCCAAATGCTTTCCAATGCTGCAAAACAAATTACAGCCGACATCCAGAATACCAGAGCTGCCAAAAGTGGACATCTGATTACACTTCTGTTTTTGCAAGTGTTAGATCTGTAGATCTGTGTCAATAAAACAAAAGTAATTCAAACGCAGTCTCCACTGTGTAATGAGAAAAGCTTATTTGATATCAGATAAATCACATGGAAGATGAGGGAGGTGGATACAGATATGCCATTTGTTCCCATTTGGTGTGCCCAAATACAAATAAGCCCAACAATAGGAGTCGGCAAGAGCGATATGTCATTGCTGTTATTCAATAAAACAGCCTCCAGTTCCTTTTGGCAGCCAGGAAAAATGGCTTTGAAATCGACTTATGGAAAAAGAAAAAGAGGACGGCAGGATCACTGCATGGCCTCTCTTAAAACCAAAAGCCAGTTTGACATATTATTTAGTCCACAAAGTCCAACACAACCAAGTCCAATAGTCCTGAATAAAAAACACTGTTTTGCATTTTAAAGCTTTCTGCTGAGATATAAATTATCCTCATGACATCAAGTTTTGTGCTTCACTGCCAAAGTTAAGAGGCAGATACAGTCCAAGCAGACGGGGAATAGACCTGTGTACACAGCCAAATGGACCAAAGCCTTGATTATTCCCCTCAGGTTAGCTGTTGCAAGACAGAAGGCAACATAGCACAATCTACAGTAGCTATTCACTGGCAAAAAGAACGCATTTGCCATCATTTGCCACCATAATCACTTTCTGCCATTAGTGCAATTTGCTACAGTGTGGTTTGGCTCATGCACTTACAGTAGTTATAATCAGTTTAAACAAGCTAAATTAGATTTATGGATATTCGTTCTCACAACTAGTACACTAACATACAGATATACACATAGCAACATACAGATGGCAACATCTAAATCTAGTATTGAGCATATGAAATTACAGTGGCTGGACGTTAACTAAAAGGCTCATCTGCTGTTCTGTCTGAGTGTGACTGACTGCACTGACTAGAGTGCTGGGGATTCAATGTCAAGGTTCTTTATGAGTGAGAGCATGCTCTCACGCTGGCCATAATGACACACCATCAGAGGGCTGAGGCATTTATTGGAATCTGGGGGAAAGAGCAGTTTATGCTTTTAATTGCAATCATTAGTCACTTGGAAGTATTTCAGTAATAGTCTGTCACACAGAAAACCATGGTCCGGAATTAAAGGTAAAGGTACTCTGCCTTTTCTACTCCAATCATTTTGAAGATTATAAGGTTAGGACAAGGGACACAAGATACTATTTATATTTCACACAAACAGCCTGAGATCCCAAAACAAACACTTTTGAACTAAAATATATTTTTCTCTATGTACTGTAGCTCTGCCAAAGACAAACAAAAACTCAAAACTGAGGCAATATGGCATCTGTTGAGATTTGAGACTGTGGAAAAACTCCTCATGAAAATCCCCTAGTAAAACTAAATTGGCTTGGAGTATTGATTACTGTTGAAATGACCGAGGAGTCCATGGTTTATATCCAAGCCAGATGGGTTTATTTCATAAACCTCAGTTAAGCATACTAAACTTACTAAACAGACCATACAGATATCATGGGCGGGGGATGCACACATAATGGACTGCGCATGCACACTTCCTCAGGTACGGTGTCTTTTAGTGTCCATTTGGAACGCAAACATATTCACTAGAATGATCTACAATTACCTTTTTACCTTACTTTACTTCATAACTGCCACAACAATGATGCTTTTACTCACAACTGTGATGCAAATGTGCTAGCCAGTTTTGTGACAGAGCTAATTTCACTAAAACAAGTAAAGGGTTTATGATGTTTTTGGACTTCCTTGTATCATTTGTTGTTTACCTTCCCAATGTAGATGTCCTTTGGATGTTTAGAAAAGTCACATTATTTTTTGTGTTAGGACTGGCTGGCTTCACAGCTGCTGCTGATGTCTGATATTTTAATCACATTCGGTGCAAATGAAATTAAAGCTCTGTGCAGTTAATGTTTTCGATAGTCTACAGAAATCACTGCTAATAAGAGAGGTTCACTATCAGTACATATCAGCAATTTCCATCCCAGTGTCCCAGTTCTCTTTGCATTAGTACTGACAAAGTTTGCAGAGAGACCAGGCTGTTTCCACCACTTTACTTTCATCAGAATCAGCAGTTGGGATGAATGAGCTCTTGCAGTCTGGGTAGAATCCGAAACAAAGCAGATCAGTCTGAACCAAGAAGACAATATGCAGACTTCACAAAAGAAACAGTCCAACAACTTTTTTTCTCATCTATTGAAACTAGAAGGCATTATAAAGCATTGTTCATGCTTAACCCAGCAAAAAAAGGTTGCAATTAGAACTTGTTAGTAAGGAACTACTGCATTATGCATTAGAATCTACGTCCTTGGTTTAAATATAGAAAATATTTTTGCTGCATTCATGTGGCAACACGATTATTCATATTGTTTTCCAATTCAAGTCATGAACATGCTGAATAAGTATACTGGTTGTGTAACCTTGATTTAAAAAAAAAAGTGCAGCATCAAAGCACTAGAGATAGCTCAAGGTTAATGAAAGAGTTTTTAACAAAATAAAGCTTTTATCCCAAAACTTAAACTTATATGCAACATTTTCATTTAATAAACCCTTCACAATCTGCATTGTATAATAGCGTTGTAGTTCACATCACAATGACATACTGTATATTTAAATATATACACTACCGTTCAAAAGTTTGGGGTCACCCAAACAATTTTGTGTTTTCCTGAAAAGTCACACTTATTCACCACCATACGTTGTGAAATGAATAGAAAATAGAGTCAAGACATTGACAAGGTTAGAAATAATGATTTGTATTTGAAATAAGATTTTTTTTACATCAAACTTTGCTTTCGTCAAAGAATCCTCCATTTGCAGCAATTACAGCATTGCAGACCTTTGGCATTCTAGCTGTTAATTTGTTGAGGTAATCTGGAGAAATTGCACCCCACGCTTCCAGAAGCAGCTCCCACAAGTTGGATTGGTTGGATGGGCACTTCTTGGTACCATACGGTCAAGCTGCTCCCACAACAGCTCAATGGGGTTCAGATCTGGTGACTGCGCTGGCCACTCCATTACCGATAGAATACCAGCTGCCTGCTTCTGCTCTAAATAGTTCTTGCACAATTTGGAGGTGTGTTTAGGGTCATTGTCCTGTTGTAGGATGAAATTGGCTCCAATCAAGCGCTGTCCACTGGGTATGGCATGGCGTTGCAAAATGGAGTGATAGCCTTCCTTATTCAGAATCCCTTTTACCCTGTACAAATCTCCCACCTTACCAGCACCAAAGCAACCCCAGACCATCATATTACCTCCACCATGCTTAACAGATGGCGTCAGGCATTCTTCCAGCATCTTTTCATTTGTTCTGCATCTCACAAACGTTCTTCTTTGTGATCCAAACACCTCAAACTTGGATTCATCCGTCCACAACACTTTTTTCCAGTCTTCCTCTGTCCAATGTCTGTTCTTTTGCCCATCTTAATCTTTTTCTTTTATTGGCCAGTCTCAGATATGGCTTTTCTTTGCCACTCTGCCCTGAAGCCCAGAATCCCGCAGCCGCCTCTTCACTGTACATGTTGACACTGGTGTTTTGCGGGTACTATTTAATGAAGATGCCAGTTGGGGACCTGTGAGGCGTCTGTTTCTCAAACTAGAGACTCTAATGTACTTATCTTCTTGCTCAGTTGTGCAACGCGGCCTCCCACTTCTTTTTCTACTCTGGTTAGAGCCTGTTTGTGCTGTCCTCTGAAGGGAGTAGTACACACCGTTGTAGGAAATCTTCAATTTCTTAGCAATGTCTCGCATGGAATAGCCTTCATTTCTAAGGACAAGAATAGACTGTCGAGTTTCAGATGAAAGTTCTCTTTTTCTAGCCATTTTGAGCGTTTAATTGACCCCACAAATGTGATGCTCCAGAAACTCAATCTGCTCAAAGGAAGGTCAGTTTTGTAGCTTCTGTAACGACCTAAACTGTTTTCAGATGTGTGAACATGATTGCACAAGGGTTTTCTAATCATCAATTAGCCTTCTGAGCCAATGAGCAAACACATTGTACCATTAGAACACTGGAGTGATAGTTGCTGGAAATGGGCCTCTATACACCTATGTACATATTGCACCAAAAAACAGACATTTGCCGCTAGAATAGTCATTTACCACATTAGCAATGTATAGAGTGTATTTCTTCAAAGTTAAGACTAGTTTAAAGTTATCTTCATTGAAAAGTACAGTGCTTTTCCTTCAAAAATAAGGACATTTCAATGTGACCCCAAACGTTTGAACGGTAGTGTATATATTTACGTTTAATAACCAAGGATATCTTAAACTGGTGTGTTACAGACAATGCACGTTATTTAATTAAATACACCTTTAAGAATACAATCTGCCTACAGCTTGCCTACACAGGGAGCCTTTAGGCACTCCAATCACCCATATCAAATCATTGGCCAAGAAGCCTGTCATCCTCCTCTCAGAATTTATTATCTGTGATGTTTTCATCAACATTGATTGCTTGAGTGATACTTGTCCTTACCGTTCTGACTCAAATTGACAGACAGAGTCCTCTTACATTCAATAAGCTCATCTGCTGAGCCCTTCTTCCTCCACAGACACCAGAGGGACCTATAACTTAGGAAGCTCAGGCAAAGGTTAAGTCAATCATGTCACCGCTCTCAATAGGTATCATGGAAAACAGCCAAAGGGTAATAGGGCCAGTTGGTTGTTGTCCTTTAAATGGATTGGCCCATGAAGAACTAATTATATTTAAGCAGGGAAGCTGCTCGCAAAATATCTCACATTTCACTACCTGTGTAACTCAAGTATTGTTTCCATATTTTAATCTTTCAAATCCTACTTGCTTTCTTGAGTAATATTTTTGATTTATTTCCCCAGTGGACATTGCCAATTGAATTAGCTGAACAGCTCTTAAAGGCCACAATTTGAAATCCTGATAAAAGATGCAAAACACTTCTGCTGAGTCAACTTTGATGATGGATGTGCGGCAACAAAGAAAACCATCCCATAAAGATGCAGTGCAGTTTATACCACACCCATAAACTAGTGTGTGTATGTGTGTGCTGGAAATGTAAACATTTCTGCACTTAACAAAATGAATAACATAATTCAATATGTTACAGTATTAGAATCAGCCATACATATATGTACAAGAAATGAAGACATAAAGACCACCATGAATAACACCATCTGCCTTGATCTCTAAAACGTAACTTTAGGACCAGCGTTATATCCACATGATGTCATAATCAGTGGCAGGCATGTCAGAACGGCTAGATCACAACGGAATGCCACCAGCCGCACAGCATACCGATCATTCAGAATTTTGTATCGTCCAAATTCAACAGGCTTGTTTGATGTTCAAAAGTCTGAGTCAACAGACTCAATGTTTTTGCCACTTCTAAATAGAACATCCATTTCCCCACATTACTCCAGTGACCATTCAAGTGCTGGATAACTCCTGAGACACTGACTTCCTGCATCTGATACTGGACAACAAGATGAAACTTGATCGATAGTGGAGTATAAAATCGGTCATGACAACTTGAGTGCAATGGCTTTAGCCTTGTATTAACAAGACAACTTTGGGGTGTCAGGGGATCACCAAAGTCATCACAAATCTCAATAAGTTGCTGGAATCCGATAATGGACTGGATAAAAAAAGATTACAAAAAAAGGCTATTACATTCATTATGAGTAATGAATGTAGAGTTTTGGTTATATTTTCCAGCTCTATTACTGTATAAGGTTTGGTTTACCTGTAGGTGGCTCTGCATATACTTCAAATACATGTTGTGGTTCAACTTTCAAGTAAAAAAAAAAAAACGACAACTGCTGAACCCGCCCAGGTCAGTGCTGACACCAACTCTCTCCGCTGCCGGGCCATAAATCCCCATCAAGGACACCGAGAACACAAGAACTTTGTTAGATGGATATCAGTGGTAAGACACTCTCTTCGCTCCAGCCTGATAATTGCAGACAGCGGGTCAAAATTGACACAGCGTTCCATCCCTGTTCGGTTAATGGTGTACTTGTGCATGTGATTGAGGGGGTATGAGGTTGGGGGTGTTGCTGCATACGGCTGAACCAGAGAATTATTTATCATTGTGTGACACAGTGATTAGTATGCGCCCCATGAGGCTTTGCTCAGCACTTTGCATGTGTGAAAAGGATCAGGGTGTGTGGATATCTCTGTGTATAACAGAAATTTGTTTCTTGTTATGGTGCAATGCATCCAAGCAAATCAGACTAGAACTTTCTACACAAGATATATAATTTCTAACAAGAGGGCTCAAATATTTTACTAGCCATGTTAAGCCAACACTTAGCCAGCTGTAGTGAATACTAGCTTTGGTAGAGTTGGCAGGAATACATGCAAACATCAGTCCAGCTAAATTCATAATTAAACGTTGAGTGGCTACCCATATGCTGCTCATCAGGCCTTGCTGACTTGCTCATATTCAGAGTAGAATACTCTGGTGATTGTGTATTGGCTGATGTAATGATCTTGTTATATTACTCCAACATGGAAGCATGGCATTGGCAGAGGGAGGCTGTTCATAAAAATTTTTTTCAGCTCTAAAGGCCTTACAATTTGCAGTATTCGTTTTTTGGGCATCCCTGCTAGCCAGACCCCCTCCGCTAGCAATGAGTTGTCTACTACGTCTTGATCTCAAAGCTCGTAGTTTCTCTTTGCTGCCAGCTGATGCTACAGTAAAGAGTGGGACTGTGTAAAATACATCCAGAGCACGCTCTCAGCTCGCATTCTCTCCTTCAATTACAAAGTTGTCATTTCATATGTGCAGCCCAGCTGAAAAACTCCTGAAAGGACTTTAAAACACAGAGGCTTTTAAAGCACAACCTTTTATTCCCCAGACACGTCAGTGGAGCTGCTCAGGTGGCCAGCAGTAGAGGGATGTGATCGTACTGGGCAGCTCCCAGCTGCAAACATGTCTGACTGTATGAATGTTAAGCAGAGCATGCACACTCCCGAGAGGTTTTATACAAAAACAAGGTGAAAAACATGAAAAACAACATAGTTATTGGAGAAGGTGACAGCTGCAAAAGGGGATTAGTGTTACTAAAAAGTAAACAAAAGGTAATTATTGTGACTGCTGGCTTTTTATTACAGTAAGAAAGGAAAGCAGTGCAGTAGCTCAGTGGACTGTCTCTTCACAGCAACTAGGTCCTGAATTGAAAACAAAATAGGCAATTTTACTAATTGAATAATCGAAAAAGTAATATATTACTTGATGATGAAAATGAGGTTGTTGCAGCCCTAGTCCGTGATCTGCATTCACCGGGTTGGGCAGTTTTGCTTTCAGAAATGCCTTAATTCTTTGCGGCATTGACTCAACAAGGTGCTGGGAACATTCCTTAGAGACTTTGAGCCATATTGACATAAGTATTGTGATGCAACTATGATGTGAATCTCCTGTTTCACCAACTCCCAAAGGTGCTCTGCTGGATTGAGATCTGGAGATCTGAATGTCATGTTCAAGAAACCAGTCTGTGAAATTCTGCATTATCCTGCTGGAAGTAGCAATTAGAAGATGGGTACACTGTAGTTATAGAGGGATGGACATAATCAGAAGCAATACTTATTTAGGCTTATTTAATGCTCATTTGTTACTGAGGGGCCCAAAGTGTGCCAAGAAAATATCCCCCACACCATTACACCACCACCAGCCTGAACTGTTTATTCAAGGCATGGTAGATCCATGATTTCATGTTGGTTGAGCCAAATTTTGACCCTACAATCTAAATTCCGCATCAGAAATTAAGACTCATCAGACATTTTTCCAATCTTCTATTGTCCAAGTGTGAGAGCCTGTTGCAGCTGTCGCCTCAGTTTCCTGTTCTTAGTTGACAGGAGTGGCACCCAGTGTGGTCTTCAGCTGCTGGGGTTTGTCCAGCTTACATGATTTTAAGGCTCCAAATTACTCAAAGCTGTGAATGCCAGTTTTAATATGTTTAGGAAGATCTGTGATCACTCTTTTTCAAGACTATTTCCCTAAAAAGACTTCAGACTTATTAACCACCCACCACCACCACCCTCCCTTGTGGTATTCCTTGCCCCCCTTCCTCTCCTTAACATGACTTCAGCACAACGTCAATAGCTGTATTGACCGCTCGTCAGGTAACAAAGGCTCAGATAGAAGATATTCTGTAAGTAATTACACTCTGAGACACCTTAGTGAAATACAGATCACACCATCAGGGAAATGGTGCTCAACACACTGGTTTGACATCTCACTATGGAAAATAATCAATGTCATGTCGGCTGCAGCTATTAATGCAGAGCGAGTTGAAAGCAAGTTTAGTGAAGCAGGTATACTGCTGAGCATGGGCTTCACAGATCCCCCTAATGAAAACACTGTTCCCATGTGCCTTTAAAATAACACAATCCCAGCCAATACACAGACAATAACACGCCGTACTCCATCTAAACACTTCTCTCAGGTCAGGTCAGCTTTTTCCAGCTACCCACTACTACACATTACCCTTTCTTACTGTATCCCTGAATATGCAAACCATTTTAGAGACTTCTGATTGATTATCCTAATTAAAAAATAAACCGTTTTTACTAAACAGCAGTCTGATGGATGGGCTGGTTTTGAGCTCAAACTGCTTACTATGCTGCTCTACTTTATTTAATGAGGCAACTGCAGTAGGTCCAAAATGAACAGTTTATTTAGGCCTGCTTAGTAAGGCTTTCTCTGCCCGTACAGTATGCTCTGTTTGAGTGCACAATAACATGCAAGAACACAACAGAGTTGTAATTTGATTGCATTTTGAGCTAATCAACATGCATGTACTATGAACTAAATACACAAAAACAGGGAAACCATCCCCACAAACCAAGAAAAATTATATGACATATGTATGTCATATATATGTTTCGATGTCTAATAGAGCAATCAGAAGTTGCTTGTCAAGCCTTTTGAGCTTTCTGAAATGACACATCTTTCCTGCTCCATACATGTATCTTCCTCCCTCCAGCCAAATCACAAGCTCACACAAATTTCTGTCACATATTCTGTTTTCAGAACTTCAGCTCGTAAGATAAGACACTCCATTTGTTTTTTCTGAGTCACAGGGTCCTGCATTGGTATGGTGACCTCCATTACATGTCACATTTTCAACTGGCTGTCTTAGAAACAAGTATCAAGTATGTTCCAAAAGAGTTCTAGCATTTTCACAACACATTTTATCAGTGAGCAATTTTTATTTATTTCTGCTATGATTTCTCTATTTCTGTGTCATCCTTCTCCTCACATATGTCCCTCTCTCCCTCAATCTCCCGCTGTGTCTTACCTTCTGAGAAGCTGATGAGCCCCAGGAGGTGCAGCAGCTTGATTGATGCAAACACCAGCACAACAATGCCCACCGTCTGTAGCCCCTCTGTCTCCCAGATCGCACTCAGCATTGCTCCACCCTCGGTCCACTCTGTGCCACCATTCCCCGACCCGAACCCGGAGCCCGAGCCGGCCTCCTCGGCCTCTGGAACACCGCCAGGACCAGGACCTGCGCTGCCACCCGGCCCTGCGCTCCAGTTCCCCTGCACCCACTCCAGCGCTACACTGACCCACACACACGGGCCGGGTGCCTCCTTGCACCCACCTACTGCCCGATCACTCCCTAAATCCAGTCTGGGTTAAGCTAAAATGGGATGAGCTTCAGAGCAAGAAATATTGCCCTCAGGTTTGTGAGGAACCTGAAGTCATTAAGGATCTCTCTGATCTTAAGGGGGTCACTGAGAATTAAGAAAAGCTGATTCAAAAAGGAATAAAGTCCACACAAGCTGATCTCAATCCTTCCTTCGTTTTCTTTCCTCTCCTCGTAAATGAAAAGACGTGAAAGCAGTGGAAAAGCAGGCAGAGCAAACTCTACTCTGGTCTGACAGTTTGGGGCTCTCTCTCGCTCTTTCAAGCGCACTGACTCCCTCACTGCAAAGTAAAGGGAGGGAAGATGAGAGGGAGTGGATATGAGTGAGTAGGGAGGGGGGATGAGACCGAGGCAGTGGGGAGGTGTGGTGCTACAGTGGAAGATGCACAACCTCTCATGAGCTACACAGGTTCACATTAACTTCATACATACTAGAGACACATCCTAACATGCCAATACAGCACTTATTGACAGAACAGGGTATGGATTTTAATAGTATACACCAGTTTTGAATTATTCCATGTTTTATATGTCTGTGTTTAGACATTACATTTTTGTCATATCATTAAATCATTACTATTATACCATTTCCAGGCTATGCAAAGGATTAAAGTTGAAGACGATGAGAAAAAAAAGAGGGAAAAATAATGCCATTCAGAAAAGTTTTTTTTTTAAAGTCTTAAAACTTAAATGCATACAATCCACACATACAACAGTGAAAAAAACAGAATGAGGAAAAAAAAGAATGCATACTTTATTGGCAACTACAGGGATCACTTCAAAAAATGTCCACCTATGTACTGTACGTGTGAATTGTGCCTTCTCCATTCCCCCAAAGGGTTTGATCAGAAAAGGGAAATAGGTGAGTGGGGGGAGTCCATATATGTCTTTACACACACTATTGAACGAGTAAGGGGTGAAATATTGATCCACACCACTTCAATAAATGTAACTGCTTGTTTTCAAAAAGAGTGTGATTCCACTGAGATGTAGTGGGCAGTTGAAGGGACCAAACAAAGTGTGAGTGTGTGTATATGAGAGAGAGAGAGAGAGAGAGAGAGAGAGAGAGAGAGAGAGAGAGAGAGAGAGAGAGAGAGAGAGAGAGAGAGAGAGAGAGAGAGAGAGAGAGAGAGAGAAAGAGAATGAATCATGCAGTCAGTGTTGGCAGAAGTGAAGACACCACCATCTACTGCCCCTCTGTAGTCATAGTCATTATCATCCACCACCATATGATGTATTTTTTCACAGTATATAGAAAACAGTGTCTGAAATAACTGAATTTATTAACAAGAACTATTATTTATGTTCAAAACAGCCAAAACACTATTTAAAGCTCATAAATCTTTTGAACCATATGCATCTGTAAACAGTTTTTTTAGAACTAAAATGGACTATTCTGAGCCACAAAAACAGACTGCGGTGCTTTTTTTCTTCTTGTGTTATTTGCATCTACAATGAAGTCAGCTGTATATCTTTGATGAAAATGCACAACGCCACCTTAATGATCAATGATTACGGCAGTGTATCGTTTTAGCACCGTAACAGAAACAGTAAATCACCTCTTACTCAGTTGCTTTATGCAGAATATTTCAGTGAGGGAAAAACTAATATGCATTTATTTATATTTAGTCCGTCTGATGTGGTACTTTTCTGAAAAACACACTGGAAATGAGGGATGTAATCTGGTTTTGAAACAAATAAATACATCATTGTAAATCATTTAGAATAATGCCATTTGAAAAAGAAAATAATATTAAGCAGACAGATCCTACTTAATCTGGATGACCCTTGGCAATGTGAGGAGTCATTGTCATGTGGGTCTTATAGAAAGTGAAAAATACACGCTTACAATAAGACTGCATGGACAATTTAAGTGTCTGTGTGTGTGTGTGTGTGATGTTCTTGAAATCAAATTATAGAAAATTGTGCCTTTTCCAGAAAACAATGTAGTGACGTATGCTTCCTGTTTGGACACTAAGCTTGTTCCAGTAAAGAGTGACTGCAGAGCCAAATTTGTTGTTTGTCCAAATTGCCACTTTAATGGACCTTCCATTGTAATTAATTCACATTAGCAGACAGATTTTTTTTGTCTATCAGCCAGGAAAAAAAATATTTCCAGATTTTGTCACTATTAGCCTGGATCACCTGAACTACAGTTCCAGGATAAAGCCCAACATCCGGCATAGGGCTCATGCACCAAAACTTGACTGGTTTTGAGCATTTAGAAGCAGAGCCACATACTTTTTTTTACATAGTTAGATACCAAAACAAGAATTCATCAAGGGGCCAGCGACATCACTACAAATCAATGTTAATATTACACTGTGTTTGCTGGATGTGTAAATATGCAACTGTATGCTAACATATCAACTTTAAAGATGATAATATGTTAGCACTGTGTTTACAGCTCGTTTTTTGCTGCCCCCAAGTGGCTAAAAGTTATTGCAAAGTAAACTTCTTGTGATAGCAGATAGAGAATAAATAAGCATTCATTTCAAATGCTTAGAGTCTCTTTGAAACTGCACTGTTAATTATATTTCAAAAGCACCACAATAGTAAGTTGATTAAAGTCAATAACAAAATCCCATGAGGAACAATGCTGGGTTGGTTCAAAGCATCACCCAGCTGTCATGTCATATGCAGTGTCGTGTACCGAGTGGAAGCTGACCTAAATGTTGGACACTTCTGTAACTCCTGGGCTTTAACACCCAGCTCACAGCAGTGCTGCTAACATGTGGCCTCTGGGACTACATCAATGAAGCCACAGTCACATCACATAGCCAATCAAGCCACATGAAGAGGTTCCTGAAGGAAGCCAAGTTTCCAAAAGCCAGAGGGATGCATTGCCTCTGGCCTTACTCTGCCAGAGTGTTGGTTGATAAAACATGTAGGAGTGATTGACCAATCATAACCTTTCGCCAGTACAAAGATACTATATCCCCCCCAATAAATTATTGACACAATGAGGGTGGAGGTGAGAGAGTGAGACATATGAGAGAAAAAGAGTAGGGGGGGGGTAATGTTTGTGCTACGGTGCATCCATCCAACTATTACAGAAGCCATGATTCTATCAACGCTGCTGACAGGTAAATATAACACCCCACATCTTTCTCCATTAATGTCACACAAACTCTGGACAATCACGATTCAAACACTGTTACAGCATGGCAGTCTGGACAGATAGAGAACGCAAATATTCAGCTTTTATGGACTTAACAGGGCTATTATGTTTCGGAAGATTAAAGTCGCAAGAATGTTTTTGTATTTATATTGGAAAAGAAAATGGAAGCTGTCGAGTGTTGACATTGCTGTGATGTGAAACAAAGATTTAAGGGGAAAAAGAGCCCTTGTGTGAAAGGCTATTCAGAACATTGATGACTCAATGTTGCACTGATCTGATGACTTTGTACTGGTGGTTTCACACATAACATTACAGTGCAAACAAAGTTTCTAAAATACAAATTCAATCTGGCACAACAAGATTCCCTTCCTGAAAGACAACTCAAGTTTCATATAATCTTCCTACTAGGAGAACTCATTTGAAAACAAGGACACAAAATAGACTTCTTTAACCTAAATCATAAAACAGAGATATATTCCTTTTAAAAACACAAATTGGTATACAGTATGTTAATCATTTGAAAAATTAACCATTTAACGGATAATAATTCATTTTTTAAATTTTTAGATGGCCACACAAAAAAACATCCAATCACTTGATGACTGTTTTTATCGTCTGTATCACACCACATGTAATAATGTTTTCAGAGAATGGTTTCACACAGACCTCGTCCATCCTCCGTAACCTTTGGGGGGGCGGCAGCTCTAAGTGATCAGAGTCTGAAATGTCAAGCTGCACTCAGGTCTGGCATGTAACCATCTCTGGAGTCCTTATCGGTGTAATGAACAGGATAAGTCTGACAGACAAACCTACAGCCTTTGTGTTCATATGCCTCAGTAGACTGATAGACATTGATCTTTGGAAAGATTACATATTCTTTCTCATCACTGTCACCTGTCTTGTCACTTTCCATCCTCAGTATTCGCAAGGGAGGGATCTTATCGCTTCTTGTCTAGGGAGAGTGGACACAGAGGACACAAGCTGATGACGTCAATAAATCGCTCTCACCAACGGGGGTAATGTTAAATACAATATATAGAGAAAGGAAACACAAACTGATCAATTTATCACATGCAAACAAGCCTAAAGTGCTTACCATTACCACAACACGGTCGGCAACGGCAAGGAAGAATTGTCTTCCAAAGTGCTTAGACTATTAGGTAAATAGTTTAGAAGAGTAAACTGTGATAAAAGAAAATTGAACACCACAGGTGCAGGGGTAATTTAAATGAGTCTTTTCCTGAGAATGCAACAACCTCTGGTAAGCAGCATTTGTCGCTGTGTGGGGGAAAAAACATAAAATCCAAACAACCCTTAAGACCAAATTTTCCATTAAGGTTTGGATGTGTTATCTTTTTTTGAGGCACCATTGGACCAAGAGAGGAAAGCCGGCTTCGATGCAACCGTCATTAATCAAAGTGACGGCAAAAGGTGGATGGGGAAAGAGGCGAAGATGAGATCACCCCGCTGTTTACAGATCAGCTTAGGGTACAAGTGGGTGATATAATTAGGCGACACCTGCAGCGATTTGCTCAGGCATGCAAATCAGCATTAGTGTTTGGGTTGTTTTTTCCAAGGCACATTAAAATGAGGCTGTC
The DNA here is from genome assembly GCA_013375575.1 of Percina caprodes. Taxonomy (NCBI): domain Eukaryota; kingdom Metazoa; phylum Chordata; class Actinopteri; order Perciformes; family Percidae; genus Percina; species Percina caprodes. The sequence goes on from JABXJD010000370.1 coordinate 519,530, forward strand.
ATATTTACTGAAGCGGCACCTGGGAAGGGAAAGGCAATTATAAGCTGTGAACTGGGGAAACCCTCAATGAAGCTGCATGTGCAATCAACCATGTAGTGCCACGGGGTGACTCTGATATCGAGGACTCACTTTGTGGACTTTGGAGAACACAGCCTCACTATTCCAGGTGTGTGTGCATGCATGCATTTATAGGAATTTGCAACCGTTGACCATTCAACCTCAATATACTCAGAAAACTCAACCCCCAACCCAATTCATCAAAGGGAAAGAGAGCATTGCTTTCTGCTTCAAATGGCAACTTTCATTCAGTCCATTGAATGTTATCAAAGATTATTAGATATATGTATTTGTAGTCTTATCATTCTGGGTCAGATGGGTAGTACTGCAATCATCTATCATTTTCCCACTCAAGTCTGTTTATCCAGTCAAGTTTACCCATTTGAAAGTTGCAAAAGTAATGGGTCAATTCAGGATGTACTCTTAAAATTATTTGACAAAATGCATTTGTCTTGTGCTGTGTGTTGGGTAAATTACAGTTAACAACCAGTACGCTGTTTTTTAAAGACATGTTAGCCTCCCTTAGTGAATAGGTTGGGCATTAGGGACCAACAATTAATGTATATCTCTGTATTTTTCTGCTGAATGGCTATACACATTCTATACACACTATAATGTTCAGTTTAAGTCAAAACCACATGTCTCAAGCACTTTTATTTAAACAGACAAATGCAAAGACAGGGTTTCCATCCCTGTTTGAAAACATAGAGCTGTAACACATGTTAACCAAAATGTATCTAGGGCATATAAAACAAACACAACAAAACGTAACCAGCAAAATATACAGCTGCGCAATTAATAAATAAAAATGTAGTCAAATGTCAGCAGTGTGCGCCAGCGCTGTGTCTTCCTCCATGTGTCAGGTGAGCCTTTGAGCGAGTGTGTAACAAAGAAATTTGTTATGCAACGCAACACTTATATATAACTATATCAATATCAAATCTGGTTTGAGAATATACGGATATACCTTAAAAAGTCAATATAGCCCTAAATTCCATTAATTTTCACAAGCCAGCCTTCTCTCTACAACAAGCCCACTAGATTTGTATCAACATCCCAATTCATTCCAGATGATTAGTTCAACTGTAAAAGGAAACGTCAATGGCGCTGTCTGTCAATAGACGGTCCCACAAAGCTCAGGGCAGTGTGCTGGAGCTGATAACATTGACCTGCCTTTCTCCTCCATATTACCTGTGATCTATCTGACAGCTCACTGTGGACAACATGTAACGGCAAAGAGCAGGACATGGATTGCCTTTGCATGGCTTGCCTGTCATTTGATTTACGGTGCACTATTCTTCAGCAGTAAAGTGCCAGTCAAACTAAAACTAAAGTGCAAAGGTCACGGGAATATGCATTAGCAGGGGCAGTAAAAGGAGAAAAGACAAGGGAGACATAAAATGGCAGTCAGAGTACAGGTCGGCGGGAGCCACTGTCCAGAGCATGAGATATAGCAAGCAAAGTACATCAGCAAGAAATGTTGCTGAGAGGAAATCAATACAGGTGGTTATATATTAAAGGAATCATGAATGTGGGTATCAGGGTATCTTTAATAGATTAATATCACAAGACACAGGTACGTCATGGTTTATCTTATAGCCTATTATTGGAGAACTGTACATTTTCTTCTATCAATTAGTAGAAAGGTGCAGCATACCCATTAAAGCAACACCCTGAACACAATCAGACTTTTAACTTGCCATAATCTTGATTTTAAATGATGAAATGTAATCTCAGATCTAAAATTGACACTACTATATGCTATAGGGCAAATATAATCATTTGATTGTACCCTGCCTCACAATGTGAAAAGAATAAAAACTATTTACTTTTACCCTTCAAGCAAGGGCAAACAGTAAATTTTGGTATTTGATGCAGGGGGCGTTTGGATTCGGTGTTAATAATCTCCCACTACTAAATATTCCAGTTTTCAGTACCGCTTCATTTCTACTTAATTGTTTGGAGACATCCCCTGCCATAACCTTATTTAATCTCAGAGACAATAATTTATTGGAGTAATTTTGTTCAGAGATCTATGAAGCGGATCAGATATCATTTAGCAGCAGATCAGGCAGTAGAATAAACTTTTAAAGACCCTAAATAGAAACACATACATTACAAAAACCACACCTTGAGAGACTTTGCATAATTATAAAAGAATAAATAGAATCAAGAATATATATACACACACACACACACACACACACACACACACATACATGTACATACACATATATATACACACATACATGTACATACATATATACACACATACATGTACATACACATACATACATGTACATACACATACACGTACATACACATACATGTACATACACATACATACACATACATGTACATACACGTACATACATGTACATACACATACATGTACATACACATACATACATATAAATACACATACATACACATACACATACATGTACATACACATACATACATATAAATACACATACATACATATATACACATATACATACATATATACTGTATATATACACATATACATACATATATACACAGATACATATACATACATATTATATAAAGCTTTTAGTTAGGGCATAGAATTAAATATTGTTAGGGAGTGAGGAGTCGCAGCGTCCGCCTAACCCGGCCCGCCTGCTTCTTGTCATAGTTGTCAGATCTATCTATCATATAATCAATAATATAATAAAACTAGAGGGAGGCAGGGCATACAGCCCGATCCGGTTGGGGAGAGTTCTAGCCCGATCAGGCTCCTCTCTTTACCCTGTCTCTCCTAGTTATGCTGTAATAGTTTTAGACTGCTGGGGGACTTCCTTTGACACACCGAGTTCCTCTCTCCTCCATCTTTCCATTTGTGTGCATCCATGTCCCAGAAATGCTTGTTACTAACCTAGCTCTGGGGAGTCATTCCCCGGAGTCCTTATGTTCTTTTTCGCCCAGCATGTTTCCTCAGGGAGGCTCCAAAATCATGGTAGCAGCTGTCGCCATGGTCCCGCTACATGTCCTGTGATGCCGTGTTCATCCTGCTATGCCCTGCTACGCCCTGCTACGTCCTGCTGTGCCTTGTAATGCCGCACAATTCCCTGCTATGCCATGAACTACTACAAAGAACTACTACAAAATATTATTTTTTGTGACTGTTATTGCCACTCTTCATTCCAAACCCCAACCGGTTGTCAGACACCGCCTACTAAGAGCCTGGGTCTGTCCGAGGTTTCTGCCTAAAAGGAAGTTTTTCCTCGTCACTGTCGCACTGTTGCTTGCTCTGGAGGAAACTACTAGAACTGTTGGGTCCTTGTAAATTTTGGAGTGTGGTCTAAACCTGTTCTATCTGTAAAGTGTCTCGAGATAACTCTTGTTATGAATTGATACTATAAATAAAATTTAAATTGAATTGAAAAGTAGCATTGCGAATTACAAAACTACCTGGACCAGACAGGTGTTACTAGAGAGCACGCTGAGAAACTACAGTGGACATGGGAAAAACACTCTTTATATGCCATTGCTTACATTTTAAATGTCTGTCTGCCAGTAGGCTTAAAACATATAGCTTATTTATTATGACAGAGACTGGGACTCCAGCTTAACCCTTGTGTTGTCTTCCAATCAACCGTGAAATAAAGTTATGGCTTTTTCTGACATTTTTGTCACTTTTTCAATGTTGTGGTTGCTTTTTTTGATGTTTTTGCCAAAGTTATTTGATATTTCTAATGTTGACATTTTTTTAGGTTATTTTGAAGGCCCATTTTTTGTGATGAAAAAAACTGAAAATGGGTCAAATTTGACCCAAGGACAACATGAGGGTTAATAAGATTCTGACCGAGTAGCAAGATATGAATTCAAGTGTGATTTTGTGAGAAGTCTGTGTATATTCCCATCCAATTAGATTCAATTTGGTATTGATGACACAAAAATAATAACTAACTCCAGTAAAATTATTTTAAACTTAGTGAGGACTAGATTAGGACTGGATTTAAAGCTGATTCTGGTTCCAACTTCGGCCCATGTGTGTCTGATAAAACACGGACGGAAACAACTTCTCTCTGTTGATGCTTTATTACAATCAAGCATCAGGATAAACATGGGTGTGGGTAGCTCTGCTATGGCTGTGTGTGTGGTAATAAAATAAATAACATTGTAAAGGCTACCATACACAATGCATAGGAATCATATATGCTAGTAGGCTAAATACTAACAATAAACCCATTATTAATTACATTATCTTAATGAGCAAGGACGTTCAACAATCGCCATTATATCGAATCAACAGCCAGGTGCAACACAGGTAACAGGTGTAACCTAGGTAACAGGTGACTCAACAGCCAGGTGTAACCTAGCTAACAGGTGAAGAACACAAACAAGCTAACTTTTAAATTTGCCAGAACTATAGACCAATACAACAACGGGCTTAAATGAACTGACAACATAAGTCATATGACTTACAGTTCTCAAAGACGCACACAAGCTCATGTCTCAAGCAAGTCAAAGTCTCTCTGAATGCAAGAGTCTCCAAAGTCTCCAAAGAGTTATGACTGAGGTCACATCCCTTCTGGGGAATGTCAAAATCAGTTCTAATTTGCATAAATGACTTCACAGAATCAGAAATCAATAGGCCTGTAGGATCCGATAGGCCCTTGGAAGCCATCCAACAGACCGATACTCCTGATCTGCTCCAAAAGATCAGTAGTACAGAAATAGAAGAGGCGATATTTAAATATTTTCTCACATCTTTCAAAACCTGTAGTGTGTTGTAAATAATTAAATTATTGTTGAGAGGATTCATCTAATCTATATTTGTTGATAAAGGGGAGATAACACGCTACAGACTCTAGACCAATCCATAAAGACTTGTGCCTATTTTTAAACTAATCTGTCATAATTTTAAGTCGAGCAGACCAATAGTAGAATTGTAGGGTGGGAAGGGATAAGCCTCCCAATTCTTCAAGTTAGTAATTTTAGAAAATCAAACTCTAATGTTTGTTATTCCAGTTATAATGACATATAAAAGAGTTTAGTGCAGGGTTGTAACTTGATATACAGTCATTGTCCTTTATAGGCATGCAATATTTCATGTAAGGCATGTCATATTATACAATTAAGCCTTTCCAAACATTATTCATCATAAAAAATACAGAATCTATAGCATGATAGCAGTACCAAGTAATGGCAGTGGGGGAAGTTAAACCTTGCAACAATTAATAGCACCATATTTTGGTGTGGCACACAATCTGAAGTGTTATATTGGGAGGTGTCAAAATAAAGTGTGAGAATTGTGCACTAATGCAGAAACTGATAAAACAATACAAGTAAAAGTCTACATTTTTCCATGAGCTCATGCTTGGTACTATGCTTTCACACATCTGTGAATCAAACAAGTTCCTGAGACACTCATTTACCTATAGTCTAATGGCAATACGGTTTGATTGTATCAAATGTCAGTGTTACCAAAAAATATATTGTAATACGGTTCCCATAAATGCAATCATAATTAACCAAAATTAACATTTCACTCCAACAGTAAGTGCAAGTATAGCACATGGAGTTAGAGATAAACAACTAGTCTTTATGATTGAGGACAGACAACGCAATATCTGTATACTGTGCAATATCATTACTCCACACTGCATATCACACTGTTTATAAAACCATTTTTATCTTTTTATTTTTATTTGTATAGCGTCTTAGAACTGTGCACCTTAACCTCCTTTTTTCTTCTTTTTGCACTACTTAATTTATTCCATGTTACTTCTATTTACTTTACTATGTACTTTTCTACGTACATGTTGGCACTGGAAAAGGAGTTGCTTTTAATCTGTGTTAATGTGTTTTTAATGACAATAAAAGGCATTCTATTCTATTTGGACCAATCAAGTTTGGAGAGCACTTCCACTTCTTGAGTGTTTATAAATCAAGGCAGAAAACAATATGCCCTTTCACAAGCCAGGCTGCAGAGAGAGTCTGAAACTAATTACAGCACGGTACATGTGGATTCTGAAAATCAGTCACTAGTAGCTCCCTGATCATTGCTGTGATTGATGATAGAGTATGGCTAATGCCTGTGTAAACACCACTAACACGGTTTAATTCAGTGGAAAGCTATGAGGCGCATTACGCCTGTATGACCTGTCTGAGACTCCAGGCTAATATCAAAATGTACAATCAATTGTGAAGTTTTTAATATTTCTTCAGTGAACAATATCCAACTAATTTGTTTAAAGTGTCAAAAGAAGACAATAAAGAGCACATTAGCTGTAACATGAATAGGAATTACAGTACAACTATTAAAAAGAGACAGATGGGTTTGAGTTCTTATTTAAGAGATAAATGGACATTCTATTTCATAAAAGAACAGTGCCAAGATTTCTCTGTCCTATTTCTGGATTTTAGACACTACCGATGGTCAGGGAAGCCGTCCGACTGAAGAGGGACTCTTTCCGGGATATGTTATCCCAGAGGACTCTGGAGGCAGTTGCAAGGTATAGACGGGTCCGAGGGCTGCAGCCTCTGCCGAGATGTTCGGAGAAGACATGGAGAAGGACTTTCGGTCGGCACCAAGGTGCTTCTGGAAAACCATTCGCCACCTCAGGAGGGGGAAGCGAGGATTCATCCAAGCTGTGTACAGTAAGAGTGGGAAGTTGTTGACCTCAACTGAGGAAGTAATAGAGCGGTGGAAGGAGCACTTTGAGGAACTCCTGAATCCAGCTAACACGTCCTCTGTGATAGAGGCAGAGCTGGAGGATGATGGGGGATTGTCGTCAATTTCCCTGGTGGAGGTCGCTGAGGTAGTCAAACAACTCCACAGTGGAAAAGCCCAGGGATTGATGAGATCCGTCCAGAAATGCTGAAAGCTCTGGGTGTGGACCGGCTGTCTTGGTTGACACGCCTCTTTAACACTGCGTGGAAGTCTGGGACATGCTTAAGGAGTGGCAGACTGGGATGGTGGGTCCCCTCTTCAAAAAGGGGGACCAGAGGGTGTGTGCCAATTGTGCCAAGGGGCATCCAATCTCTGTCTGACCAAAGCAAGAGCTGTGTCCGGGTTCTCGGCAGTAAATCGGACTCGTTCCAGGTGATGGTTGGTTTACGTCAGGGCTGCGCTTTGTCATCAATCCTGTTTGTAGTATTTATGGACAGGATTTCGAGGCGTAGTCGTGGTGGGGAGGGTTTGCAGTTTGGTGGGCTCAGGATCTCATCTCCAACCTTGCCTGGTCAGCCACATCCATCCATCAATCACAGTTTACAATGATACTTATAGACAGCATGCAATTAGGAAGGGGCATTTAACTGCGCTAACTGAGCTTTTAGCCTACCTCATTTACTCCTCCACTCAAACAAAACTATTTGCAAGATTTTGCACGTGTGAATGATGTATCTGCACAGAACTGTTTATTTAATTTTTTTTTTAGTCCTGCTATTAGTTATTGTTAAATATTTATGCTGTATACATAAATGAAAAGTTGCTCATATTAGCTCCCCACTTTAATAGCAGACCAGCAGCCGGTGTGACTTGTTGAGACTGACAGGGCGCTGTGGTTCCCTCTGCTGGCACATCTGCTAACTCTCAGATGTACTTCAATGAAAGAGAATGTTTGCAAATGTTAGCTGGGCAGCACTGCTACCGAGAACCAAAACATAATATTTTTTATAATATTCATATCCAACCTAAAAAACAGCCCTTCAGCTTTCAGAACAGCATACTTGATATACTTATGAGCTTATAGTGATGAGCTTGAACTCTGAACTCTGTTCTTGCTGGTATTGTTTGTGCAAATAATGTTTGGGCTCCTAGCCTTTGCGGTATATATATATTATATATATATATATATATATATATATATATATATATATATATATATATATATATATATATATATATATATATACACACACACACACACACACACACACGTGTAATTAAGGATTTAATCAAGATTATTTTTCTCACGAGTCATTTGATTGACCTTTTTGGTATTGTAAATCATTTGAATCTATTGAACTAAAATCTATTTTTTTCAAAGCTGAAATCTGCCATCTTTCAAAACATCATTTATTATTCAAAAATATGTATGGATTCAGATATTTCAGACCACCACTACTAACAAACTGCTAAAGCAGCTTTAGTGGGATTTTCACAATTCCATGTGTGAATGTGATTGTTGCCGTTTGTTTAAGTAGGCGTTCTTATAAAAACATGGTTTTGGATATTACACCAAGAAAACAGAATGACATCAGTACAGTCAAAACATATAAGGAGGCACAGTTTGAAAGAAAAAAAAGTCATAACTACTGATTATTTATATATATATATATATATATATATATATATATACACTACAAATACAATTAAAAAGAGCAAATATTAAAATTTTAAATGATTTAAATAACTTTAAGTCTAGCTGGTTGGAAGATGTTTGTTTGCATCTCACTTATGAAAGCCCAGGCATAAGGCTTAAAGCTTGGCAGCCTACACAAAGTCGAGCATATAAATAACACGTGGTCTTCAGTGCCAGGGAGACCTGAAGACTGAATATTAGATTCATAGATTTGAGGGAAACAATCTTAGCGTACAGCACTTCAACAAATCTCCAGTGGGCCCAGGTTCAACCATTGTTCTCTCGACTAAGCTACATGGAAAGCATGGAAAAGAAGGTAAAAACCAAAACAAAGTTTAAAAGGTGCCCTGCCACACGTATTTCATGACTTTGTGGTAATGTCTGAAGTTGTACCATGGACTCTGTAACTTGGTTACCTTATTTCAAGCTATTCTAGCGTGGTATAGAAAGCCTGCAGGAAGACTCAGCTCCATTTGTGCCAGTTCTCATTAATATTCAACGAGCCAAGATGGCTATCAGCACCCTTTACCCAGCGCAACTGGGCAAGCTCATGAATAGTTATGAGCTCAGACAACATGACGTCAGACTGACCAGCTTCTGTAAGTGGCCCGATTATTCTTCTTATTTCTTTTCAGGGGCTAGAGCTGACAGCGGAGGTAGCAGTTAATATTCACATTCACCACATAATACACACACACACACACACACACACACACACGGACCTAACATAGTCCAAAAAATGCAAGGGACAATGTTTTTGTGTGGCAGGGCATCTTCTATCAAGAAGCAGAGGTCCTGCATTTATGCGAACGCAAATCAGTGCATTACCACTTAAGAGTGACATAACTTTGTGCCAACTTTTCATCATTAAAACGAGCCAAACATCCCCACTCTACCTTAACAACTTACTCATTAACACTCCAGTCTCACAAAAATAATTTCTGAAGGAACAACATATTACCTAATCTCATTTTAAATTTACCGTTTCATTCCGAAGTAAAAACAAATGTCATCATAGCAATGTCCAGCTTCAATGTCAAGATTCCAGCTGCTGTAGGATTACATTCAGTGCTCAACTGTCTCAACTCTCATTTGGATGAACAAGTTAGCCAACCCACCAGCTCTCACATTCAATCTAATCCAATTCAAATGTCATAAAGTAACCGTCAAAGTGGAAGCAAACTGTCAAGATGCTACAAAGACGATCTGATGTCAAATGAAATTTTTAGATGATTTTTAGATACAGTGGAAAGTCAAATTCAAAGGATTAAAAGCGTAATGTCAGATGAATGTCTTTGGCCAACATGAGTGTTCAATTAGTAGCAATGTCAGGTGAATCATGCAGAGATAGAACTTCTTAAATTAAAATGGCATGAGGCACAGCTGCAGAGGCTTCTGTGTGATGAGTGACAGACTGAAAGTTGACCGTACAACGGGAATAACACGCCGCTGTCGACTTATTTGTTCGAGGCCACAAAGTTCACATAAGGTCTAACTAAAACGCTCTGACATTTTGACAACCTTTTTAATGCCAAGTAGCTCATAGCATAATGTATCTTTTCAGGATATTTAAAAAGAAAAAGAAAAAAGGTCACACAAAGACAAAGATGAGAGCAACAGATGGGAGCCCCTGAATCACGACTAAACCGTTGAGAGGCACTTTGTCTTAACACTTATATAGTATAACCACTGCAGACAAACTCACAGTCCGTATATAGTCCCAGCAAACTATATTACTATATTGTGTTAAACAACGTGGTTGATTACTACGAGGAAAAAAAAACACTAAAAAGGAGTTTGGCGTTTCCTTACCGTCATATCCTGCTGCTAACAAACCAAACCGCTCCAGCACCTTAACAAAGAGGACCACAACCACCAGCACAGCAATCATCTCTATTCCCTCAGAGTTCGTCAACATGTCGGACGGGTCACAGACTACCCATGGCCAGAGACCCAGAGCTCAGCGTGCAGCACTGTCTGCAGGCCATTAAACTCCACTTAAAAGCGTTGCATCTCTAGGTCTGATGAGAGACCAATACAAGTCAGGGAGGGAGGGAGAAGAAGTGCGTGGAAGAGGGAAGAAGGAGGGGGGAGACAGATAGGCAAGGATAAAGACGAGGAGGTGTGAGGAGAGCATGGAAAAAAGAGGCAAAGACGCAAGAGTGAAGAGAAGAAATTAACCTGATCAAAGAGGAAGAGATATTATGGACACTTTAAAAAAAAAAATGTTAAAAAGAGAGAGAGAGAATATAAGAGGATGGTGATCCACCAGCTGCTAGGACATATTGAGTAGTGTTTGGGTTCAGGTGTGTGCAAAAGGTCAAAAGCACCAAAGTCAGGATTTCTTTTCTTGTTGACATCAGGCGACAGAAAATTATTATTCACCAACACACTGTAATTTAAATTCACTCACGTTCATGTATCAACATCAAATGTTAGTATGCAAACAGGCTAAAATATGATGGTGAACATGGTAATCAGCATATTAGCATTTATCACTGTAAGCATGTGCACCTGCTTACATTAGCATTTAGCTCACAGCATTACAGAGCTACAAAGCATGGCTGGAGACTCTTAATCTTATTGACTAGACAAACTTTTTTCAAATGAATATCTATTTCTTGATATGTGATTTCATCTTTATTTATTTCCATATTATAGTTTTACTCTCCCTTTCCTAGTCTGATGATAATAAAATCATCCCATTTAGCTCTAACATTGATTAGGGCAAAGAGGCCACTTCTCCAATCAGCATGCTTTTATTATAAAAGTATTAATTATAAAGAGTTTAATTAAAGTAGTATACTAATGAATTATAAATACCTGTGTTAAAGGTCACAACATATATACATTAGATGTTTAAGCAGTGGTAACATTTAGCCATGATGTTTCATAAAACAAATTCGTGACCATTTTATTTCATACAATAAAAAAAAGAAAGAAGAAAAATAAAATGACAAATAAAAGAGATAAAAGACTGTCCGGAAGCACAGCTTATCCCAAACATAACATTTTATGTATGAACAGTGGCAAATCATAGACAATTTCTGTAGTTATTTCACTGGCAGTGACTAGAATAACACCATGGGACCTCACCATCACCTTAACTTAAGATAAAGCACACAACCTTTACCCTCATGTTGTCCTTGGGTCAAACTGACCCGTTTTCCTATATCAATGTTCTTTTTAACTACCCAATTTTAATTCCCAATTTCTGCCTTTCAAACTCAAACATTAGGTTTAATTTCTTCTAAATGAGGTTTATTGACCATGCAGAAGAGAGCATGGCAGAGAGGAAAGGACTCTGAGGTTGCAAGTTAAAATGGATAATATAGAAAGGGAACACACACCATGGTACCATGTAGTGAGGGCTGATCACAAGAGGTAAGACTGCCTATTGGAAGAAGGCCTAAGGGCCAGAACGTCATCAGAATAAATAATAATATGCATATAGAGCCAGATGGTGTGACACTTTCTTTTTATGTATGCCTGTCGTCAGCAGAAGGTGGCTGCTGGACCCAAAAGAAAGGAATTCATCTCGTGTCTCCCGATTGTCTCAGTTAATAATGCTATTTGTTTTGAATTTTTCAATATCCAGTATTAAACATGATAGGGTTTATTATAAAATTATCCGATTTTACAGATACAGTATTCAGTTTACCTGTCAAATCCAGGAAATTCATTCATTTCCTTCACAGCGTCACATCCTATACTAAAACAGACACTTCCATGTTTGACAATGTGACCTGGGTGTGTTGTTGGCTGCCAAAAGGAGATGAAAGGAGCTTGAGGTATCATTACATTTAGAAAATGAAAAAGGCTAAATATTTCATGCCGAGCAATTGCCACCACAGCATGGCATAAAAAGAAAACACAGAAAGATGATCCTTCATTCATCTTCACAGCCCATCACCTCAAAGGATTTGTTAGGACATTGATTTGCCATGGGAACAACCTCTGTGCTGTGCAAGCAATTGGGCGGCTCATTTAGCCCCCTATCAGTTACTTTTCCTTATTCGTGGCAGCTGAACAAGGGCCAAATATAGCTACCGAGCCCCAAGAGAAAGAGAGGGAGAGAGAGAGAGTGTGTGTGTGTGTGTGTGTGTGTGTGCACACTGTCTGTGGACATGACAGGGCAGGCAACTGTGTAGGAAGCTCCGAGAGAACAAGGGTTGTAAAGGTGATGAGGAAGTGTGATATACATCTTGCAAGGAAAAGATGTACAGTAGCTAGACAGAGGGGAAAATAACTTCCAGGTGTTTTAATTTGACTGTTTTCTGAGGTTTTCTAATCTACAGTAATATCAAAACATGACCTAATCTTAAAAAAAAAAAAACTTTCTGCACTTTCTAACATCTGCTCTCCAATCACCTCTTGACTTTGCATAGGGTGTAATCAAGGCCCATGGCTAAATGGTAATATAAATAATTAAGGTCTGTGCAGATCATCAGCACACAGTATGCTGTATCAATCAGTGTGTGATTGCTGATGAAGGTAATTGCCAGTGCGGCGCATTGCGTTGAGTTGGTTAAAGGTGGGAGCATGCACTGTACTGTGGGTGGCAGAATACGTCAGCAGCACCTGCTAACTGACAAACTGCCGCGTAATGACAACACTGGGTTATACGAGTATCACTTAAGCAGTGTTTCAGTCCAAAATAAGTTAAATAAATAAAATGAATCATCAATGCCCACTGGGAATTGTGATAATTATGATAAAACACAAACAATGTTAAGTGCCTAAGGGTTGATACATATTTGAACATATTGATATTTGGAGAAAAAAAAGGCTGCCATTTCGCTTGTAATGATTGTCCCTAATGACTTTTTGTTCTTTTCAAAAGGGTAAGACTGTTATATTTTCTTATTATTGTGAGCAGATCCCATTAAATGACCAAACAAAAACAATGAATTTATCTTAATAACAAGTATTGCCTGTGTAGCCAGTGATATCGCTGTGCAGTGATACATTATTCCTCTGTGCCACTGAGCTCCATTGTTGCCCCAAAACTACTAAAATAATACACACTGTTGCACTGGGTGATATGTTCCTTCAAAACAATGAACATGAACATTGTAGTCTTTTTGACTTGATGCCACATACACCAACCTGTTGCTGTAAATACTCACAAGAGCACCAATTTCCTCCTATTCGAGTAACGTTTGCTAAAAACTACAGTGCCCAGCTGTAATAGGAAATTATTCACCCTTTTTTATGATCCAATTATAAGATCTATATCTTTGGAATGAATTAGAGCTGAGAGCCATAGACAAACTGGGTAAATATGAAAGTACTGAGATACTTTTCATGGCATATGTTGACGATAAAAAAAGAGTAAGAGAAAAAGAGTATTGCCAGCCTTCCCCTCTAATATATTCAACTTATCGATTTCACAAAACTCAGCCTGCAGCTGAAAGCAATTCTTTTCTTTACATAATGCCATCCTCTGATTTTCAAAGCTTGCTTGTCTTCATTATACTAAATGATGAATGCTGGCCATCTATAGTATCATCTATCACAAGTAAAAAAACTAAATGAAAATCTAATACATAAGACATAGAATAGTGCACAGTTAAAATATAGAAATAGAACATAACATAATAAAATGTGAAATAAGGTAATATAAATTTGTGGAAGACAGTAAATGATCATAAGTGCAATGTTGGTTTTAAATGCATTGCATTTCACCCAATCAGCCATTAAAATGTGCTACCGTCTCTCGCACCTCTTCTTACTGCAGGATGCTAGTTTGTTTGATTTTGCTGTCATCAAGTGGAAATTGCAAGAATCAACACTTCAAAGCTTGGAAGTAGAAAGCAGAATAACTACTGCAAATACAACTAAATGTAAAATCTTTTTGCATTGCAATATTGGCAATAAGTTGCATAACAACAACTATTTTCTTAAAAACATGTGTTAAAGCAAACCAGGACTGCACCCTGGGTTGACACCAAGCACTGTGTCTGCTCTGCAGATGTCAGTATGCGCTGTCATGACCCACTGTAAACCATATCACCATCTGTGCTTGGCTATGCCCACTTCCCTGCACCTGTGGAGCTTCTCTGAGCAGAATGCTGGGCATTAATCCACTTCTAAGTGAGCTCTCCTAATGCTGGTCACAGTGCCCTTATGGGAACAGAGTGATTCATTTCACAGAACAAACTGCTGCACTGAGTGCATGCCATGAAGGGAAACCCACACCAAGCTTTCATCACAAAAGTCAACTGATGCTCTTCTTCTCTTTTTCAATTTAAATGCTAATTTGGAGAACAGAAAAAAACAGCACAGTATAATGACACAGGGACTTTGAAGAGCTGATAAAGAGGAAATAGAAACCCAAAGGGCAGTGGGAGCTGTAAGGTGACCCCCTCCTCTTTTCTGCATGTAAGAGTAGCCTTTAACATTTGCATATCGTATATGGATACCTGAAGTCTTTTACACGCCATGTAATAAATTCCAGGACATATCTTTTAACTGTTGGGACAAAATTTTCAAGTAGGAGACATCGTCAATATGCCTTTTTTAAAATGCAAGGTAAGCATTACTTCAGGAGCATGTTGGAAAGTACAAGACTGGTCTTCGACAAGTGCTGCTCTGCAATCTATCAGAGTAATTCATAAAGGATAATTACATTCTGAACATCATGTACCATATATTAATTACCACTGGACATCTACCAGAATCCTTGGAGAACTTTTCATTGGATAATAATGTGATATGAATCAATAGACTAGCAACTGAGGTGAGATGAGAGTGCTATAAGAACTATGTGCATACCAAATGTTCTCTCAAATCTCTCTGTCACATTGTGACATCCAGCCGGCACTTCTGAACAAGACGAGTAGTTCTGTGAAAAATGCTGCATGTGACAGATGGGTTGAATGCATTTGAGCGAGCTCAATTCAAAGTGGTTTGGGCATATGGTTCATTTTTACAGTAATTATGTGCCTGTGACAAAGAGACTTTCTATGAATACAGATCATACAGTGAAAACTATGAGACTAAAGAAGACAAGCATTAGTCAAAGATTTTGTCTGATGGATGGCGGTAATGAAACCTGTTTACAAAATGATGCTGCAGTCTTCAGAGAAAGTTGACTTTGGTTTAAATACATTTATCTGCTTCTATTATACTCAGCGAGTGCAACTAAAGCTCAGAGATTGCGTATTTAAAGCCTATGGATGGATGTTGGTTTTGAATGTGTTTTTTCATGCGATCAGACTTGGCGTTGAGGGAGCATGGCGATTGGTGGCATGGCTACCCCGAAAAAATGGCAGCTGCTCTCCCTGTGATCGGCTGATGTCTCCACTCAAACGGCAGAAGGCCTGGATGAGACCGGGCCAGCAACAAGAACCACACTGGACATCTCCATCACCCCTTGTGTTAATGTCACGAGAACCCTTACACAACCCTTAGTGTATCTCAACTTAGTTTCATTACTTTTTAGTAAGAAAGATTTAATACAGCAAAGTATTGCAAAATGTTCCGTGGCAATACCGTATCCATACAGGGATGCCAAGTATCAATCATTATTATATAGTATATATGGCACATGAGTATTTAACTTTCTGGTATTATTATTATTAATTTAGTAGCAATGAAAATAAACTTATCTTAAAACAGATATTGTCAGTTTGCCAGTCAAAGTTTTTCTTTGGGCACATCATTTAAAGTTAAAAAAAGTTATTAAACTGCAATATATCACAGAAAATCACATTATGTTTTAAATCACATTAGGTATAGTGACTTAAGTATCGTGATAAAATGGCACCTGTGACATAAGTATTGTGATAATATCGCATCATGACATAAGTACTGTGATAATATTGTATTGTGGCATACGTATCGTATTGTGACATAAGTACTGAGATAATATTGTACCATGAGATAAGTATTGTATCGTGACATAGGCATTGTCATAATATTGTACCGTGAAATAAGTACCGTATTGTGACATAAGTATCGCGTTTTGCATCGTGACAATATTGCATTGTGACAAAAGTATTGTATTGTGACATAAGTATCGTAACATAAGTATTGTAACATGAGTATTGTGATAATATGGTATCGTGGGGACGCTGGTGAGTCCCCCCCTGACTTATTAGTTCAGCTAAGTGACAATAACCAATAGTGCTTTTTATCAGGCAACCATGTCGAGGTTTTGTACTCTTTTCGGTGATTGAAAGGCATCAAAAACAGCATCAACATTCATTTACCAGCTGGTAGCCTGAGTCATAGTTAATGCTTTGCTGATTCCATTAGAACAGCTCTAGTACTGAGTGTACCTATCTCACTCCCACACACACTCTACTCATAACAGCTCCTGACAACACAAACAGGCAAGACATTTAAAATAATGTTGACCGAAATCAGGACAAGGCGAATACCAACATAATGAGGCTGACACATCTCTTATCCTTGGGACATTTGAAACACTCAAAGCCGAGCCAGGCGAGTTTGAAAAGGAGTTGGAGGGCAAAGATCCTATGGGTACTTATTGGACCATCATCTCTTGTCATGTAAATGAGTACAGCTACGAAAATTAATGGATGGCATTAGAGTGGGTAGTAGAGTAGCACTTAGGTCTCTCAGATAGTGCATGCTTTATTATTTTGGCGTTTTTCTAAAGAGCATGACATAGTGTGAATCTTCATGTTACATGTTCATGATTATCTAAGAAAAGAAAACGTTTAAAGCTTTATTTTTTACAATAAACTCATTTAATTTGACCCTCAAGGACGTACGAGTTACAGTTTTTTTTTTTCATTATCAATACATTTTTGGATACTTTCCTCAAAAAAATTAAACATACTTTCCAAGATCTGAAAGTGACATCTTTATTTCGCAGTTCATAACTCAAAGATATTCACCTCACAATGATAGAAAAAAGGGAACAAGCAAATGTTTGGTGTCATCTTAATAACTTACTTAACTGTCTGTTGATTAATCCACAGACAACTATCTGGCAACATACCAATTAATTGGCTAATTTAACTTTCACTAAACCCCTCTCCCATAAAGCAATTGTCCAATCATAGCTTAGCAACGGTAACTAGGAACGGCAGGCCTGTCAAGTTTTGAATTTCTTATAATGCTTAAGCTGCGTGCATGGAATAGCCTGCTGGGCTCCAGAACCTAACCCAATGGGCCATTCTTAGGCCAACTAAAGACTCATCATTCAACAAACACAATGGTTAATGCTTTTTCTCTTCCAATGTTAAAAGTGAAAAATACTGCGTGGAAATACAAACAATAAACTGTAACTCTGACATCTTGCAAATAGTGTTGTGTTGGAATTAAATAAAAGTCTGTTATTTGAAACGATTCTCTTATAATTTTTAAAATGACTATGAATTTTGATGGTCCATCTGCCACCCTTATTACTGTAAACTGGAAAAAAAACATGACAGGGGTGGCTAAAGTACTTTGCGTTGTCCTACTTTTCCTACTTGTCCTACATACAATCTGTTTCACCAATGCCCTTTACCTTCACAATATTAACTGAAAACAATTCATAGGTCCATGACAATATGATACAGTACGCGTTGATGACCTACTGTGTGCATCCGGTTTCAATGTTCTACTTTCTTGGTCCCTGTGAAATGTGCTTACAGTGCACACAACTTGCTGCTCTGTGATCTATTGCTTGAGCAAGTTACAAAGAGACCCTCATTCATTTTGCTTTCAAAATGCTTTTTTTGCTCTGTGAAATATGACTTACTGTAAGTAAATGTTTAAGTGTCATCCATCCTGTCTGTCTCCCACTACACCACTAAAAATAACCTCAAACTGTTATTGTCCGCTGGCCACCCACTACATATTTTATTGTTCTTTAATAAAGACCGGACTTCCAAGTCTTTTGTTACAGTGAGAAGCTGTGACAGTGATGCTGATCAGCACATTATTGCAGGCAGACAGAGATGTAACATAAGCTTGTGCGACTGTTGGCAGAGAGTCGATGTGGCATGCTGCGAGTGTGTGCTGCCACTGTAAAATCAATATTGGGCATAGCAAATGGAAGAAGTCAAGCAAGTTTGGGGAGTTGAGACCGAAAAGGTGGCCGATTGCGAGACAATTTCATGGACTGCTGGTGTGGCAACATGAATTTAGATGGGATTATAGAGAAAAGAGCAGATTAATGGGGAACTTTCTGGATGCTTTAATCCAAAAACACAAACAGATATTGATGTAAGACATTCTAAAACCCAGAAAGAACAATTTATCTGTGCGAGAATTGAACAATAATTCCCCTGGCTGAAGCACAACATAAAGAAAGACCACAAATCTTTTTAAACAGGCAATTACTTTTCTTTTTAGACAATTAGTTCGGCTGCCAACTTGTGAAAAATGTATCAAATTAAACCGTCTCCCGTTCCCATCAAGCCTACCTGTAGTCTTGCGTCTTTGTCTCGGCTGAACAGAGAAGATGACCATCAAAGCCCCCATTACGCCCTCCAGACTTTCTCGCCTAGTGATCTAGAAGTCCTGCTCGCACACTTTCACTCCCACACTAGGACGGCTTGAGAGGGAAAATCAAGAAAAATAAACAAAGAGATGCTGGGAAGATGTAAATGTAAAATAAAGTCTGTGATCCAAACTTCCCTTTATATTCACTCCGGCTAGGTGGGCAGCACAAAAAGCAATAGGAGTGGGAGTAAAACATGCGTGCCTCTGTTGAGTTTTGAATTTTGACGCGCACGTTCCACAGCCCCCTCCCTTCCCCTGTTTTCCCGCCCTGAAGTGAGAGCTTGCTAGCTGAGCTCTGCTCTGAAAAGGCTACGTTGTACCAGTTGAGCACCTAGATTAATGGAGCACTCGGAGAAGGAGCTACTGACATACTGGGGAGGGTGGTACTGGTGCCCTTTTCAGCGGATCTCTCCTCACACTGGGAGGGAGAGATGGAAGCAAGGCGAGAGAGCTCCTGCTGGATAGATAACAATTATTCCATAGTAGCAGCCTTTTAACTGCATCTCCTGCTGGGGACAGAAGGAGACATCCATGCTGTAAATATTTAAATAATGTACAAGCAATCACTGGTGAGCATCTTCAGTGAGCGTCTCTTTTACCTACTAATTAAGACTCTATAAACAGATTAATGAAACTGTTGTCATATCTAAATTATTTACCCATCTACTGTAATGGAAACATTTTTAAATCCCCAGATAATGATAATTATTTTAAAACCCAAAGTCCCAAAATACATTTCAGCTTAACTCAATAAAGGCATCCATCTGATATAGAGTGTAAGGTATGCCAGTCATATAAAAAGTACATTGCCAAGGGAAAATAAACAAATAATAAGATGAGTTTGACCCCTACACTCTCTGGAAAAATCCATCAACATTGTATTTTAAGTGAGAAAGAATATGTTATTGCAATATTGATTCAGTCTTCTTAACCTCAGAGAAAATCTGCTGCCTCCATGTGAAAGTTCCCATAATAAAACCCATAAAAAGTGATTGTATCTGCAGAGTTGATCCTGCTACTGCTTATTTAGCAGACTTAGACTGACTTTGAGGGAAAATCCTCTGGAGTATGGGGATGGTCTGGAGGTCAGAATAATCTGAAGGCACCCATATTTCCATCCTTTGGTCTGAGCGGGGAAAAAATATCACAGAAATGCTAGGCTGATACATCAAAAGAGGAAAATGGAATGAAAAATACATCCACTAACTGTGCCACCCACGCACAATTAATTTAATGAACTGAGTGACGGCAGTCCAAAACCAATCACTGATTAAGTATCAATTTGCACCCACGCTTCCCGACGGTCACGTGTACTTGCCCTGAGGGCTCTTACATTTGTCAGACAGCAGGCAAGATACAGCCTGTAGGGCAGACTCTGTAAACTGTACGCATAAATGGTGTAAACAAACACGCACACTCACACGAAGGAGTTGCCGCGGCAATTCAGGTCAAGGACCTTTACCTATTACCAATGTGCACCCTTTTTTTTTTTGTTATTGTGTTCTCCTAAAAGAGTCTGAGCAGCAATGGGTGCAAGTACTTCAGCATGACACCTACATTATAACAACCACCTTCAAAAAAGCCCTTCCTTGCCTGCAAACCGCGGCTTTCTAGCTGTATCTGGTACCTGTGTTGATTCAAAGCTCAACGGGGATTTAGAAAAGACGGAGGTCATTTCACAGACTGTACACATGGCTACAGACTAGAGGAGGCTGGTCTGAAGAGGTTGCTCCTCCTCTATTTTTGAGAGGCAAGAGGCAAAATACTTATTAAAAGAGTATTTGGTTGTTATAAAACATGGTAAAATTTCAGTATCATTTATAAAATACATTTCTATATATCATCATGAAAAAAATGCATTATTGGGATTCTGATTAAAATGCCTTAACGGCGACACCTGCGGGTAAGAGGGGAAAGGGCAGTCTGGGGACAGAATTTTACTAAAAGCCACAAAATACGCAAAGACACGCAAGATGACAGAAAAAGACAGAAAATGACTATAAAAAAAAACAAAATGACTTTAAACAGACATAAAACGACTATATGGAGATGCAGACAGACTGTAAAGACATGGAGATGCTAAATAACTTTATTGTCATTATTACACTGTTGTGCAAGAGACACAAAACAAAAGTGAGAGCCGTTTTGCATCTCTTTCACTCCGGGGGTTTATTTAGAAGGGTTTGGGGGCCTTTTACCTGAGTGTACCGAGGGGCTAGATGCCTAATAATGTGTCCATTGAGTTATCACTTATGTCCTACACAAACCACTTGTTTGTGGTAGAGCATCCTCTCCACATCTAAACCATTTCTGATTCATTGCTCTCCATCAACTGCTATTCACAAGCTTCCTGTGGCGATGGCTCGTCTACATTTCCATTTGCCTTTGCACATCGTTAGATCAAAAGACTGTAGGGGCAACTATCCATCTATGGCTCCCCAGTCTGTGTCTGAGTCACAAACACCTACAGACTAAAAGCCTTTTTATGAAGTGCTTTATATGGCATCACATTGATTAACAGCAAAAAGGACGGAGGATGAAAGGTTATATAGTCGGGAAGGGAAAAAAGGCTTGAAGCCACCCACTTAGGATAATTGACAGACATCTCAAGTATATAGGTAATCTGTGGGCAACAAAGCACCTACATGCTTGCGATGTACAAGTATTTACATTTTCAAGCAGATGTTTATGTGAAACATTAGTACTTTAAATGAGCAGGCCTAACTGTTATTGGAGATGTTATTGGTCTATGATGATATTGGTGTTCTCTATGCACTTACAACTTTTTTTTTTTTTTTCAAATCCCATATAGTTAATCAGTTTGTTTTCCTGAAGTGGTGAGGAATAAGCCTCAGTATGTGTGGAGATGGTTTACCCCGGGGGCATTTGATTATTCCACTCTATTCTCTGGAGTGCCTAATTTAATGAA
The DNA here is from genome assembly GCA_013375575.1 of Percina caprodes. Lineage (NCBI taxonomy): Eukaryota > Metazoa > Chordata > Actinopteri > Perciformes > Percidae > Percina > Percina caprodes. Next base: position 541,322 of record JABXJD010000370.1, read on the forward strand.
AAATCATTACTGCTCAAACATAATTAGGCTACCCCTTGAAAAGCCATGCTCAGCTGATTTGGACCGATCCTGAAACTGGGACTACAGCTTAAGAGGTCATGCTAAATGGCTATGCTGTTTTCACAATCTCACATTGCGACTTTTGTACAGTTACAACTTTTTTCACGTTGACTCTCTCACTGGGATTTCCTTTCATATACATACTAGTATATACATGCCATGCCTGGATGAAGTCATTTATACTATCTGTTGTGTTGACGGTGCTATACACGTTCAGAACCTGCTAAACAATAGAATGTTGACTTTGTCATTGTGAGCATGTCAGCATGCTGACGTTAGCATTTAGCAAATAGTGTTGCTGTGCCTAAGAACAGATCACAGAGCCACAAGCATGGCTGTAGTTGGTCTGTTGACACTACCACTTAGTCACCAAAGTCCGATATCTTAAGAGTTTAAGAGAAGAAGTTAGATATTTTCAGAACAACCACCACATTTCTCTGTATTATAATCTAAAACAAAGACAAATGATAATCAGCTAGGAAAGGTTCATCTTCATGAACCTGAATGAAGGTGATAAGAATCGACGTTTGTATCAGTGGCGGCTGGTGACTCAAAAATCTGGAGACAGGAAGAAAACCAACTTCCGGCGTCATGTTATTTCATACAACTTGGCTTCTTCTCTGTACTTTGCGAGCTAACAGACACTAACTAGCACCAACTAGCACTGGTCACTGCTGTTGTCTGAAAAACAACACATACAGGACAAAATGTTGCGTTTACTGATATAAACCTTGAGACCGACGTCTGCTATCTGTTGAATTGTCCTCCCGTTACTCTGTGACTGTCTACATCTAAAAACTAAGCTGCGCGGTGCAGGGAACAACTCTGACTGGCTCATGATCACGCATGACGCATTTAAAAAAAAAAAAAAAAACGCTTGTTAGGTAAATTTGATTGTGGGAATCCAAAATCGTAATTAAAATTGGAATAATTGTGCAGCCCTAATCAACAATATTACATACTCAATAGATTAGGGCTGGAGGATCATGACGTGAGATGGCCGGGTCTAAAGAGGGAGGAGCTACGGGCATCGGCTGCACGGAGTGGAACCATTCATATGAATATAGTGCCCCTTTAATAACAGCACTTACATAAGACCATAGCAGAGCCTAAATATTTTTGGAACTCATCAACCACGAAAAGCAAGCAGTCAAGAAACGAAACTAAGTGACGTGTTCTGTTTCAGCACCACACGCACAACACATACACCCTTTGGCGCGCACACACAAGCCACAGTGCTATGTACCTGAGAATATTAACTAACAATAATTACATTTGAGGCATAATGAATAATGTTAAATTACTATTCTTTATTGCAACGGTCGAAGCTTAAAGCATTCGGGCCAGCCTTGCACTAGATGCATGTGTCAAATCCCTGATTTAAATAGTGAGTTTAATTCTAGCAGCAATGAACACAGGCCACTAGTAAATGGACAAACATTGTTTACAAAGATGCTAAACTGAACCTCTGAAAGCATGGTGATTCATAATGAAGTTAGTTGAGATGAGAATACACCTGCACCTTGTATAGGCTATTGTCTGTTATATCAGCCCCCAGCTGCATTAAGTACTGCAGTGCATCACCGCCTCATGTACTGCACCAGACTGGCCAGTTCTTGCGGTTGTTTTTGCCATCCAGTATCTGTCCCGCAGGAGTGATATTCAGATGTACCGATCCTAAGACACTTTCACAATGACTAGCAGGGACCCTGGGCGTCTTTCTTTTGGTGTTTTTCAGAGTTAGTAGAGAGGTCTCTTGACTTTCCTAATTTTCTAACTGTGACCTTCATTGCCTACCGCCCTTAAGCTGTTATTGTCTTTTTGACCGTTCAACAGGTGCGTGTTCATAAATTGTTTATGGTTTATTAAACAAGCATGGAAAACAATCCCTTACAATGAAGCTCTCCAAAAGATATTTAATTTTTACAAAAGTATCTTTAAAATACAGTGTCCTGAAGAAGGGGCATTGTGTGTGTGTGTGTGTGTGTGTGTGTGTGTGTGTGTGTGTGTGTGTGTGTGTGTGTGTGTGTGTGTGTGTGTGTGTATTGTAAAGAATTGTATTAATTACTCTAACGAAATAAAAATGAATTATACTTTTTTGTTGGGGTTTTCTAATATGACTTATTTAATAGCTAGCATTGCTTTTAGTTATGACTCAGCATAACTCAGCAGACTTCTGTTGCTATTAGTTGTGGTCTTGCACTATACTTTTGGTATTTGTAGTAGGTTTATTCTCATGTATGTTTGTCTTGTGTGCTTTTAAAAAAATTCACAAGAAGGAAAGAAAAAATTGACTTATAAACCAGACAAACAATCAAAAAGCTGACCTCAGCCGGTTACTGCGGTCAAAGTGCTACGCGTATGGCAAGAAGTTAGAGCAATCAAAAAAAGATGAACAAGTTAGAAACTTCTAGACCTGGATATTAAATTGTACATGCCTCTCTTTTTACATATAATTGGCCCACTACTGTACAATTGTGATCTATGATTATCTGCACCAGTGACATTATGGTTTTGGTGTGCAGGAGGTGAATGAGTGCATGTAAACCTGTGGCTTAGTCAATGGCTACAGCCAAAGAAATATAATAATAATAATAATAATAATAATAATAATAAGAGTAGAACAGACATTGAACCGTTTTCCGACTCAACACTGTTGACCATTGACCATAGAAATAGAAAATACTATTGATATGAGCGTGCAATTGAAGCCATTGTATTTTTTAGATATGTGATGTGGTTTGCATAGTACAACCTTTTATGTCATTATTGCATGCAAAAAAGAAGAAACAGAAAAGTAAAATATTTTCCATTATAGTTGTGTTTTTGTTTGCATTTTAATTACAGCAACTGGTGAGTATGAAATGGAGATGCCATGTTTTGGACAGAAGAGGGTGCAATTGATTTAACTTGAAAAACCAAAGAAGCAATACAACAGCCTTCCACATCTCAAATTAGAAATACATATCTGGGAAAGATATCATCAACTTCAGTTTTAGACTGTTTATTCAACAACGATCTCATGTTATCTTGCTCAAAGCATGCTTGCTATGAGTCCATGTTTCCAATCTTAACAGTATATAGACCAAGACCACTCTGCCGTTTAACAACTGAACATCACATGCAACATAGATTTTATAACAAAGGTTAGGGGCCCTTGAAGAATAACGTAAATAACAGAGAGCAGACATGCCTCATTTTTCCATGACGTAATACACAGCCTGCCAAAAGCACATGGCAAGGTGTTAAAACTCTTTCTAAATCAAATCTTCAATTTCCTACATTAGAATTTACATTGGATTTTCCTGTCAGCTTTGTGTTGGAATCCAAATGCAAAAAAACACATCGCACAAGTGATGATCCTGTTTGTGCGCTGCTACCCAGCTACATTTTCTTTTGCATCTCTAAAACCTGCAAGCAAAGCAGCACGGTAAAAGAGTGTAGGAGAATGCTTCATATTAGGCCTGTTCAGTGGCAAGTCATCAACATGAGACATAATGTGAAAATTGTTAATGAATAGCGCAAAATGTCCCTACGTAGGAAGAAAGATACTGAAAGCAGCAATACAGGCAATGGTATTGTCTGTCACAGCATATTGGGAAAACAGAAAAATGGCTTTGTGGTTA
>JABXJD010000533.1:0-12500 GCA_013375575.1 Percina caprodes
AATTTGAACTTCTAAGTTTGACATTTTCGACTTAACGTCGGCCCTTGACTCCTGATAATTCCAGTTCCCTAAAAACTCCTCCTGTAAAAACAAATAGATTTAAAAAAACAAAAAAAGAACATATAACTTGTGTCTTGTCTTCTAACCGGTCAGCGAGTGTGTTTTGAGTCACTAACGATTATTGTCGTTGAAGGTGGCTGCCGAGAGCTGCAAGGCGGACGTGGTGGAGCTCCTGCTGGCGCACGCCGACTGCGACCAGCGCAGCCGCATCGAGGCGCTGGAGCTGCTGGGCGCCTCGTTCGCCAGCGACCGCGAGGCTTCGACATCCAGCGGACGTACCACTACCTGCACATGGCCATGACGGGCGTCACCGCAGCCGGACAACGTCATCGCCAGGAGCTGCTGCCGGCCATCGGGCGTACGGCGGCGCGCCAAGGTGCCGCCGCGCTCAGGAGCTGGAGGCCATCCGCACCGACCGCGACGCCCTGCACATGGAGGGGCTGATGATCCGCGGCGCGTCCTCGGCTCGGACAACATCGGCGTGTCGCACCCCATCATCTACCGCGGCGCCGTCTCGCCCGACAACATGGAGTTCGAGCACTGCATCAAGCTGTGGCTGCACGCTGCGCCTGCGTCAGAAGGGCAACCGCAACACGCACAAGGACCTGCTGCGCTTCGCCCAGGTCTTCTCCCAGATGGTGCACCTGAAGGAGCGTGTGGTGGCCTCCCCCGTGGAGCAGGTGCTGAGCTGCAGCGTGCTGGAGATCCAGCGCAGCATGGCGCGCGTGGAGGCGGCGGACGAGTCCGAGCTGCCGCAGGCGCTGGACAACTACGAGTCCAACGTCTTCACCTTCCTGTACCTGACGTGCATCTCCACCAAGACGACGTGCGGCGGCGAGGAGCGCGCGCGCATCAACAAGTACATCTACGACCTGATCCAGCTGGACCCTCGCTCGCGCGACGGCGCCTCGCTGCTGCACCTCGCCATCAGCTCCAACACTCCGGTGGATGACTTCCACACCAACGACGTGTGCAGCTTCCCGAGCGCGCAGGTCACCAAGCTGCTGCTGGACTGCGGCGCGCAGGTCAACGCCGTGGACCACGAGGGCAACACGCGCTGCTGCGTCATCGTGCAGTACAACCGGCCCATCAGCGACTTCCTCACGCTGCACGCCATCATCATCAGCCTGGTGGAGGCCGGCGCCCACACGGACATGGCCAACAAGCAGAAGAAGACGCCTCTGGACAAGAGCACGACGGGCGTGTCGGAGATCCTGCTCAAGACGCAGATGAAGATGAGCCTCAAGTGCCTGGCAGCGCGCCGTCCGCCTGCACCAGATCACCTACCGCAACCAGATCCCCAAAACACTCGAGGAGTTTGTCGAGTTCCACTGAGAAAATGGACCCAAGGACAAAAAAAACAACTCTTTGTTCTTTTTAAAGAACTTTCTTATAATTTTCTAACAAATTCAAAGGTGCTGACGATGATGGTTTAGTACTAAAAGAGTTTTTGAGTGTTTTTATAAAGAAGAGGGTTGGCTTTTTTCTATTTTAAGTAGGGTTCAAAATTAGCGTCATCCACCAGCCGAGTGCTCAGAGATTTCAACTCACCAGCCAAAAAAACATGGTGATTGGGAGACTGCTGACATTTGAACATGCACTCGCCATCTGGCTAGTGGATACAAACGTTAATATTAAACCCTGATTTTAAGTATTTAACTGCTAAGTACTAGAGATGTTTCGATACCGGTCCTGATACCTGATACCTTTCGTAACAGCTGTTCAAACCGTCTCTGGGTAAACTCTTCACTAGAGCCCGACCGATAAAGGATTATTAAGGCCGATACCGACGAATATTTGGTTATTTAAAGATCCGATATATTGGCCAATATATATATTTTTTAAATCCAGAAACAAGTTACAAAACAAATGGATGTCCCAACATTAGTTATTTACAGTTATTTATGAGTTCTCACTCAAAAAATATAATTTGTTTTATTGTCACACCAGAACATCAAAATATATTAAAGTTCTGATAAATAAAATGTAGATGCAACGCCATCACTAACAGGGACGTTGTAGAGCGTCCTCTGGTGGACAGACTATGCAACGCCATCACTAACAGGGACGTTGTAGAGCGTCCTCTGGTGGACAGACTATGCAACGCCATCACTAACAGGGACGTTGTAGAGCGTCCTCTGGTGGACAGACTATGCAACGCCATCACTAACAGGGACGTTGTAGAGCGTCCTCTGGTGGACAGACTATGCAACGCCATCACTCATGACATGGTTGACCGTCCTTTTTTATTTTATTTTTTTAAATATTCTTTTATCAGAATCATTTATATTTTTTTAATCGGCCATTATAAATGCCGATATCGATAGGTCGGGATAATATCTGCCGATATATCGGTCGGGCTCTACTCTCCGCTAACGCACCAAAACCAGAAATCACTTCTTCTATGTCTGCAACCAATGATTGTTTTCATTATTGATTAACCTGCCGATTGGTTTCTACATTTTGGATTATTAAAAGGCAGAAAAAAAGTCAAAAATGTCCATCTTAGTTTCTCAGTCCAAGGCGATGTCTCTAAAGTCTTGCTGCTGTTTCTTTCCGGTCTCCCAAACTCTATTATATAGATATTCAGTTTCTATGATAGGAAATTAAAGACAGAGCAGGGAATCTCCATTTTTGAGGGACTGAAAACTGCGTTCTTCTGACTTTTTTCTTTTTTTTTGCATGAAAATTATCAATCAATATAAAAAATTATCAATTAAAATAGTTGATTTTGCCCCAGCAACGTTGCTTTTGAAGTTAATTTCTTTAGCGCAACATTGAGTTGGTATCGGCTCGGTGCACAGACTCGTTGATACAGCATGTTAGGGAGCGTGGGGGGGCTTTTCCCAGATTGGTATCGGTATCGAAACAACTCTACGTCCGCCTGTGTCCCGGGGCAGCGAGGCGTCGAGAGGAAACTCTCTGGGCAGGTTTGGGCTGCGAGAGAAGAGAGAAAGTTGGTTTGCCTTTGTCACCGCCCAATGGGAGGAGAGTGCAGGTTAGAGTCACGCATGCGTCACTTTGCGGCAAGTAGCATATAAGATGCTAACGAGAGACTTCTGTAACGTCTGAAGTAGCCTCCGAGATGCTAACGAGAGACTGTAACGTCTGAAGTAGCCTCCGAGATGCTAACGAGAGACTTCTGTAGCGTCTGAAGTAGCCTCCGAGATGCTAACGAGACTTCTGTAACGTCTGAAGTAGCCTCCGAGATGCTAACGAGAGACTTCTGTATCGTCTGAAGTAGCCTCCGAGATGCTAACGAGAGACTTCTGTAACGTCTGAAGTAGCCTCCGAGATGCTAACGAGAGACTTCTGTATCGTCTGAAGTAGCCTCGAGATGCTAACGAGAGACTTCTGTAACGTCTGAAGTAGCCTCCGAGATGCTAACGAGAGACTTCTGTAGCGTCGAGTAGCCTCCGAGATGCTAACGAGACTTCTGTAACGTCTGAAGTAGCCTCCGAGATGCTAACGAGAGACTTCTGTAACGTCTGAAGTAGCCTCCGAGATGCTAACGAGAGACTTCTGTAACGTCTGAAGTAGCCTCCGAGATGCTAACGAGAGACTTCTGTATCGTCTGAAGTAGCCTCCGAGATGCTGAGAGACTTCTGTAACGTCTGAAGTAGCCTCCGAGATGCTAGCGAGAGACTTCTGTATCGTCTGAAGTAGCCTCCGAGATGCTAACGAGAGACTTCTGTAACGTCTGAAGTAGCCTCCGAGATGCTAACGAGAGACTTCTGTAACGTCTGAAGTAGCCTCAGATGCTAACGAGAGACTTCTGTAGCGTCTGAAGTAGCCTCCGAGATGCTAACGAGAGACTTCTGTAACGTCTGAAGTAGCCTCCGAGATGCTAACGAGAGACTTCTGTATCGTCTGAAGTAGCCTCAGATGCTAACGAGAGACTTCTGTAACGTCTGAAGTAGCCTCCGAGATGCTAACGAGACTTCTGTATCGTCTGAAGTAGCCTCCGAGATGCTAACGAGAGACTTCTGTAACGTCTGAAGTAGCCTCCGAGATGCTAACGAGAGACTTCTGTAGCGTCAAGTAGCCTCCGAGATGCTAACGAGAGACTTCTGTAACGTCTGAAGTAGCCTCCGAGATGCTAACGAGAGACTTCTGTAACGTCTGAAGTAGCCTCCGAGATGCTAACGAGAGACTTCTGTAACGTCTGAAGTAGCCTCCGAGATGCTAACGAGAGACTTCTGTATCGTCTGAAGTAGCCTCCGAGATGCTGAGAGACTTCTGTAACGTCTGAAGTAGCCTCCGAGATGCTAACGAGAGACTTCTGTATCGTCTGAAGTAGCCTCCGAGATGCTAACGAGAGACTTCTGTAACGTCTGAAGTAGCCTCCGAGATGCTAACGAGAGACTTCTGTAGCGTCCGAAGTAGCCTCCGAGATGCTAACGAGAGACTTCTGTAACGTCTGAAGTAGCCTCCGAGATGCTAACGAGAGACTTCTGTAACGTCAACACAGTATAAATGGACCTTCTTAACGAAGTCTGTTTACTGCTAGCTTAGCTACAAGTTAGCATCAAACACAACAACGGCTGTCAGTTGAATGGTGTTTTGAGCTAACGTTAGCATAGATAGCTACGTTTCTGAAATGATTCCCATCTTCTGTTATTGTTCGTAATGAGAACTTTATTATTTCATGGATTTTACTAATTTCAGTCTGACAGTTATGTCGCAAACCGATTTTAAATCTGAGCGTGCGCGACTCACATCTGCACTCTCCTCCCATTGGGCAGTGACAGCCTTATCTCCATGACGACGAGCCGCCATGTTACTGCTATCCTACAGTCTGAGTGTGACGGAGAGATAAACACACCGAAGGAACGACTGTCTGTAGAACCCCCCCCACCCCCCCTTCCCTGTTTCACATGCATTAACTCCACACATCGGCCGCCTCACATAATTGTTTTTTAACAGGAAACACTGTTTCCTCTGGCTTAAGTTATCACCGTGACAACGGGCTGAGAACAGAGTCCGAATACAGAGACATGATGTGTTATACCAATATCAGGCTTTCAGTTCGTTGTTTGGTTTGATAAATGCCTTCCTGCCATCATTAGTTGTACGACTGGGTATCGCCACTGCAGCGTTCCCCATACTTAACCATGATTTATCTGTGGTGGCCCGCCACAATATCAGTGTTGACCGCCACAATGATGATTGTTTGATGATTTTCTATTTTATTAATATTTTAAATGGGTAAAACTTGTCATTATAGAGCTGTGCACAGCATATTAATTTACTCAGCTGCTCCTTGACCGCATTAAGTTTCTGGTTTCTACCGTGGAGCTACAGTAAGTCTGTTTCTCTCTGCCGTTGTTTCTCACATGTAGCCTAGCGGTAGCTAACGCTAGCACTTGTTCCAGAGGAGCTCTGGCCAGCATAACGTCCGTTAAAGGTGCAGTAGGTAAGAATTATAAAACTAACTTCCTGTCATATTGGCTGAAACTGGCCCAGTGTTCCAGTAGAACTACATGAAGCAGGTCATAAAAAACAGACCTGGCTCCTCTGGTGCCATCTACAGCCTGTAGTGAGATTTCCAAAAATCCACCGCGCCCTGTTCAGATGCACCAATCAGGGCCGAGGGGGGTGGGGGTGTCTAACTTTGTGTCAATCACTGCTCATGCACACGCATTCATTCTCCCTTGTGGGGGAAGGGCTTAGGAGACCATTTGGGCTTTAGCAGAAGGGGGGACTGAGAAGTGGTCCTGGATCTTCCCAATCCTACCTACGGCACCTTTAAGGTTGACTTGAGGAACCGGCGGGGTTCTCCCGGTGCAGAGAGGAACAGACCTACCGTAACGTACTTGCTGTCTGGGAGTTCCAGGTGAACTCATGGAAGACACGCTACCTGTGACATAAGTCTGGAAATAAACTCAGATTCTGTGGGAAACACTGCGCTGATTTCCTCAATAGATCCCAACCAGCGGTGGGAAGTAACCGAGTACATTTACTCCAGTACTTTACTCCAGATGTAGTCTGTAGTCTTTTCATGTTACTTTCTGCTTCTACTCCACTACATTTATCTGACAGCTTTAGTTACTAGTTACTTTAGTTACCCCACTACATCCATCTGACAGCTGTAGTTACTAGTTTCGGTGCGGCTCTGGTACCGGTGCAGCTCTGGTACCTGTGCGGCTCTGGTACCTGTGTGGCTCTGGTATCGGTCCCCCACAGATGAACCGTCAAATTAGTTTGAGGTTTGTCTTTTTTATTTATTACGCTCGCTCCGGGTCTGGGAACACAGAACACATCCGGGCTGCTTTTAGTTACCTGGACCCTGGTTTCCTTTTTCAGTGTAAGCAACTAAAGGATCTCTACAGAGAGACCTTTAAAACCTCTTTAAGACCTTTATGTTAGAGCAGGACCCGGTCTGAGGTCGCTGGCGCTAACACACCAGACTCCATGTAAAAAAACACCTTTAACGCGTACAGAGCCGACATATCTTCACATGGAAATCAGTAAACTGAGTTTATTTTAACTAAAACTAGAGTGGTGATGGTTGGAGACGACCCAGAGGACCCAGGGGACCCAGGGGACCCAGGGGACCCAGGGGACCCAGAGGACCCATCTCCATTCACTATTCATCCAGAAATTATCTTAGTTTGTGTCAGCTCTGTATATGAAGCACAACATAACGCACATTAATGTACATTTCTTGGCTTTATTCCAATATCAACAAACAGTGAACAAACCAATCAGCTTCCTATCAAACAATAATGCCACAATCCTTTTTATTAATTCATACATATTTACACAAAAAGTTCAAGTTTGACTTTCTACAACAAAAGTGCATCAGGTATAAATTGGAAAAAATATAAAATATGTGTTCCACTAGTATGAAATCAGCCATCTTAGGTAGTCTGGTGTTGTCTTGGTAACGGATGCTGTTGGTTTACGAGCAGGGGGCGGAGCCAGACGTTAACGTCCCATCACGTCCTGCCCTGCTGAACACTGATAGCTGCCCCCCCCCCTCGCTCCACCCCTGTCTGTGAGTACATCTTTTTAATCTTCCAACCTGTGTATGTTCTCTAAGCCTTTCTCTTCTATGTACCTCCTCTGCGTCGGCGTCGAGATTTGAGCGGCTTCATAACTTCACCATGATGTCATCTCCATCATGATGTCATCTTAAGACAAAAAAAAAAGACACATTGGCTAAAATTTTTTTTTTAAAATGGCGCATTTGTTTTCCGGACACACACTCCGCACTCTTGTCTGCTGATGACGCAGCGATTAGAGACGATTCTGTCCGACCAATCAGCAGTCTGCAGTGATTAGAGACAATTCTGTCCGACCAATCAGCAGTCTGCAGTGATTAGAGACAATTCTCTCCGACCAATCAGCAGTCTGCAGTGTTTTAGACGATTCTCTCCGACCAATCAGCAGTCTGCAGTGATTAGAGACGATTCTCTCCGACCAATCAGCAGTCTGCAGTGATTAGAGACGATTCTCTCCGACCAATCAGCAGTCTGCAGTGATTAGAGACGATTCTGTCCGACCAATCAGCAGTCTGCAGTGATTAGAGACAATTCTGTCCGACCAATCAGCAGTCTGCAGTGATTAGAGACAATTCTCTCCGACCAATCAGCAGTCTGCAGTGTTTTAGAGACGATTCTCTCCGACCAATCAGCAGTCTGCAGTGATTAGAGACGATTCTCTCCGACCAATCAGCAGTCTGCAGTGATTAGAGACGATTCTCTCCGACCAATCAGCAGTCTGCAGTGATTAGAGACGATTCTGTCCGACCAATCAGCAGTCTGCAGTGATTAGAGACAATTCTCTCCGACCAATCAGCAGTCTGCAGTGATTAGAGACAATTCTCTCCGACCAATCAGCAGTCTGCAGTGATTAGAGACGATTCTCTCCGACCAATCAGCAGTCTGCAGTGATTAGAGACAATTCTCTCCGACCAATCAGCAGTCTGCAGTGATTAGAGACAATTCTCTCCGACCAATCAGCAGTCTGCAGTGTTTTAGAGACGATTCTCTCCGACCAATCAGCAGTCTGCAGTGATTAGAGACGATTCTCTCCGACCAATCAGCAGTCTGCAGTGATTAGAGACGATTCTCTCCGACCAATCAGCAGTCTGCAGTGATTAGAGACGATTCTCTCCGACCAATCAGCAGTCTGCAGTGATTAGAGACGACTCTCTCCGGCCAATCAGCAGTCTGCAGCGATTAGAGACAACTCCCTCCGACCAATCAGCAGTCTGCAGTGATTAGAGACAACTCCCTCCGACCAATCAGCAGTCTGCAGTGATTAGAGACAACTCCCTCCGACCAATCAGCAGTCTGCAGTGATTAGAGACGATTCTCTCCGACCAATCAGCAGTCTGCAGGTTTCCACATCACCTTTTGGTATCTCCTCAGCTCGCTTGGAACCTCGACTGAGGTAGTACTACATAAAGTACCTGGTAGCAGGTACCGGGGACTGTTTTTCATAATGGAAAACCAAAAAAGGCGAGTAGAGTCGATACCACGCGGTGGAAACACGCCATTAAGGACGTGTTGTCGCACATGTTGCTCACGTCACGCCACATTTCCCAAAGCACGTCACACAGACGGTGTCTTCGGGTCAAATTTGACCCCTAAAAAGTTTAAGAAATTTGGGTTTCTATGAAACAAATTTTCCAAAAAAGGTAACGTGGATGGTTCCCAACAACGTTAAATAACCAGTTCACTACTTTCAGTGAATTTGGGTGTTTTTTTCTGTCTATTTTATAGCATTTGGACAAAAAACAATTGGTAAAAGATTTTTAAGAAAAGTGTATAAAGTGACTAAAATGTCAACAAATGTCAAAAGTGACACTCGTACAAAAAAAAGCTTTAAAAATGTGGGGAAAAAACCCATTAAAATTTCAAAATTCACTGAAAAAGTCGACCAAATCATTGAGGGAAGTCACAAAAGGGTCGAAAAAGACGTCATAACGTTGATGAAAGGGTTTTCATTGGTCCAGGGCGGCGGGAAGACAACGCGGCGTTAACGGCGTCACGCGGCGGCCTTTACGCTGAAATCTGATGGATTTGTTGGCTTTTCACTGACTGTCCTTCACAATAAAACCAACACTGAAGACGTCACACGCAGCGCGCCGTATGCTGGGGCGCGGCTGATTGGCTGACTGGGGGCTTCAGGGTCCCTGAGTGGCTCATGATGCATTCAGGTGATCCTCATAAAGTTGGACATTTCTGATTTCAATACCAGGAAGTTACAAGTTAGACCACAGTAATTAATAAAATAAAAAACATTCTCTGGGAAGCCAGTAATAAGCTCCACGTTGTGATGATCAACAGGTGTGTGTGTGTGTGTCTCTCTCTGTCTGTCTGTCTGTCTGTCTGTCTGTCTGTCTGTCTGTGTGTGTCTGTGTGTGTGTGTGTGTGTGTGTGTGTGTGTGTGTGTGTACATGTTGACGAGGACCAGACAAGCGCAGCATCGGTGTCTCCCTCTCATTACAGCTCCTCTGCTGCCTTCCCATTGGCTACAGGCTGCTCGTCCTCTTCCTGTCTTCTCCGTCTGAAGAAGCCGAGCTGAGCGGGAAACAAACGCACAACGTTGACGACGTTAAACACACAACAACTGGATCAATTTCATCTGACGACAAACAACTGTACAAAACTTACAATATTACCTAAATACTTGCGTACGATAACACTAGAAGTTAAGTGTACTTCAGGAATGTTACTTTCCCTTACTGCTGGCCTGATGTGTGTGTGCGCGTGCGTGTGTGTGCGCGTGTGTTTGTGTCTGTGCGTGCTTGCGTCTGCTTGTATTTGTGCGTGTGTGTGCGTGCACACGCGTGTGTGTCTCTGCGTGCGTGCGTGCGTGCACATGCGTGTGTGTCTCTGTGCGTGCGTGCGTGTGTCTCTGTGCGTGCGTGCGTGCACATGCATGTGTGTCTCTGTGCGTGCGTGCGTGTGTGTGTGTCTCTGTGCGTGCGTGCGTGCGTGCGTGCGTGTGTGTGTCTCTGTGCGTGCGTGCGTGCACATGCGTGTGCGTGCGTGTGTGCACATGTGTGTGCGTGCGTGCGTGCACATGCGTGTGTGTCTCTGTGCGTGCGTGCACATGTGTGTGCGTGCGTGTGTGCACATGCGTGTGCGTGCGTGCACATGCGTGTGTGTCTCTGTGCGTGCGTGCACATGCGTGCGCGTGCGTGTGCGTGCGTGCGTGCCCGTGCGTGCGTGTGTGTCTCTGTGCGTGCGTGCACGTGCGTGCGTGCCCGTGCGTGTGTGTCTCTGTGCGTGCGTACCTTCCACAGGACCAGGACCAGCAGGCCCAGCAGCACCAGACCTCCCACTGAGCTGCCCAGGATGATCCAGACGAGGATGATGTCATCTTCATCTTTCCGGAGCTCCAACGTTATCTGCTCACACAAACACTCAGACTTCATATTTCATCATTTATTCTCCTCTGACCTTCTGAGACTCTGAATAAATTATCTCTAATGAAGAAAGAATCAATTCAGAGGTTGAATCCCAATTCATTAACCAGAGTTCATCAAGTATCTATAAATACTTTATGAATTAATATAATATCACATAAAACATCAGCTTTAGACCAGTGGGAGTATATTAGTGTGTGTACTATAAAATATACTGCTTTATATGCTGGAACACTATATATATGTGTATATATATATATACACACACACACTCTAAAATATACATGTGATTTTCTCCCACTGCAGCTGATTATTGTTGTTAGTTTGTTTATCTCTTCATCTTTGGTGCATACGGACAAAATAACAAGAACACAACGAGGACCGGGTTAAAGGGATATTCTTTAAGGGAAATTTTAACAGTGTGCCTTCTATTGGTGCACATCCTAATAAACTGTTCAAAATCCATTTAAGACCTTTCTGTTTCCCAGGAACAGCTATGACGTAGCTAGCCTAGCGCTGAACCAACCAGACTCCATGTAAAAAAACAGTACTTTTAGCGTGTATAGAGCCAACGTATTTTCACATGTAAATCAGTAAAGTATTTGTTTATTTCATCCAACACTAGAGTTAGGATGGTTAGAAAAGTGTAGAGAAGACAAAAAACAGCTTTTCATAGTTGAATATGGTTTCTCTTGGCTCTGAATGAAGTGTGTGTTACGATGCTAAAATGACTGTTTATTAACATGGAGTCTGGTGGGTGTGGTCCAGCGTGACATCATGTTAGCTGACAGACAACAACTCTCCTCCTTCCTTCCTCTCCTCCTCCTCCTCTCCCAGTCTGTCTTCTATGAAACAGCTGTTGGTGTTGAGGCCTGAAGTCGTTTTTGTCAATTTTATTCCTATTTTTTGTCACTTTTTGGACATTTTCTTAATGATGTTTGAGTCAATTTTTAACTTTTTTTTTTTTTTTACAATTTTCTTGTTGCTTTTTCTGTCACTTTTTCTGTCACTTTTTCAGCATTTAAAAAAAAATGTTATCTGATGTTATTGTTGTAATAACGACGTCTGACAGCAGACGGCAGCAGCATTCCTCACGTTCACTTCTAATATTCAGACTTTAACCCTCGTGGTGTCTTCTGTTAAAATGAAAATCAACACTATAGTTGATGCTTTTTATCGATGTGTGTGTGTGTGTGTGTGTGTGTGTGTGTGTGTGTGTGTGTGTGTGTGTGTGTGTGTGTGTGTGTGTGTGTGTGTGTGTGTGTGTGTGTGTGTGTGTGTGTGTGTGTGTGTGTGTGTGTGTGTGTGTGTGTGTGTGTGTGTGTGTGTGTGTGTGTGTGTGTGGGGGGGTCACCTGTCTCACGGCGGTGTCCTCCTGCAGGAACATGGGGCTGGACGCCTGCAGCTGGACGGACGCCGCGGTCAGGATCTCCAGGGACCTGAAGCGCACCTGAAACAGGAAGTCAGCCGTCCATTTTAATGTGGAGCCCCATTAGCTTAGCATAAGCTAACAGCTCTCCTTCCTGGGTCCTTCAATCTGTTCTTGTGACTCTTTATGACATCACAGACATCATAACAGGAAAATACAAATAAATAAATCTTACAGTTAACGCAATTAATACAGAATACAGATAATATTGTCCAGTTTCCGTGTGTGTGTGTTGTGTGTGTGTGTGTGTGTGTGTGTGTGTGTGTGTGTGTGTGTGTGTGTGTGTGTGTGTGTGTCTCACAGCGAGCAGGGCGGGGACATGGAGTCGTCCTCTGAGCGTCAGCTTCAGCTGTCTGGAGGGAGGCAGGGTCAGGCTGCAGTGGACCTCCACACTCACACTGTTACTGTGGTTCTACACAGACACACACACACAGAGACACACAGAGACACACACGCACAGACACACACACACAGACACACACACACAGACACACACACACAGAGACACACACGCAGACACACACACAAGACAGAAGAACAGCTGTCTATAACAATGTCTGATGTCTCTCAGCTTCCAGGATGAAACCTCGTTGTTCTTACCAGCTGCGACAGGTGAGACAGGTCCTC
>JABXJD010000533.1:17500-52500 GCA_013375575.1 Percina caprodes
ACACAAGACTTTCACCAGGAAACAGGTGTTCATGTCCTGGAGAAGTTAAGGAGAAAACACAAGACTTTCACCAGGAAACAGGTGTTCATGTCCTGGAGAAGTTAAGGAGAAAACACAAAACTTTCACCAGGAAACAGGTGTTCATGTCCTGGAGAAGTTAAGGAGAAAACACAAGACTTTCACCAGGAAACAGGTGTTCATGTCCTGGAGAAGTTAAGGAGAAATGCATGCGAGCACCTTGATTATGAGGCTGGAGAAGAGCAGGTTGGAGGAGGTGGAGATGTTGATGGCGGCGCCGTAGGCGTTCTCTCCCTGATTCTCCAGGTGAGCAGACACCACCAGCCTTCTCCGCCCGGCCTCCACCACGTGCAGCGAGGCGTCGGCCGGCCGGCGGCGGCGGCAGAGCGACCAGGCGGCTCCGTCCCTCCTGCTGCAGAACTGCCTGCCGGAGAAAACACACAACCATCACCTGGGCTCTTTATGCAGGATGATGAAACGTGCTTCTGAGGATCGGCGTCACCAGCTGAGTCTCCATCCACCTGTCAATCAAATCATCTGAAGTTCGGTAAAAACACTCCTGAGAATAAATCTGGTGAAAGTGTGTTTGCATCCGACGGCTTTACAGCCAATAAAAACCTGGTGATGACGTCACATGACGCTGTTTTAGGGTCAGACTGGTATATCGGATTGGTTGGAGACATTTTACAGTGTTTCTATTCACTTTCACTGAATCGCACAACATTCACACATAAGCCGAATATTTTTTTTTTTAATTAAATCCAGAAAAGTCTTTCGTCTCCTCGTCCGTCCACGTCCATCTGCCTTTGTTGCCCCCCTCCCCCCCCCATGTGTGAGACAGAGAGGAAATACTGGGGGACATCAACAACTTCTTCTTCTTCTGTGTTTTGTGGCGGGTTGCAACCATAAAATGACCTAAAACTTAATCAACTCACTATTTATTCTCCAAATAAGGTTTCCATCAGCGTTCATCTCATTAAGAAGAAAATCATCGAGATAAAATCAGATGAAACCAACTAATTTAATTTGATTTTAAATGAAATTCCATCAAATGTTACTGTTTCCAGAAGACATTTTTCATTCGATATCACTTAATTCAGATAAAACGTGTGGATGGAGACCGAGCTACTCACTCAACATCCAGCAGGTCGGTGTGGCTGTGGAGGACGAGGTCGGGGACGCAGGTGTCCTCCTGCTCACAGCCGTTCCAGAACGGAAGCTAAACGGCAGAAACAGATTATTTCATTTCTCTTTGATAAGACAACACCTAAACTCAGATTTAGTTCTTCAGTTAGACAAATCTCCAAGAAACTCCGCAACAAAACCACGAGTCCTAACAGCTGGTTTACAGGTAGTTTAGCAGTGGCATGCCCCCCCCCAGGAGAAAATCTCTGGCTTTTAAAGTCCAGATTTGGGATCTTCTGGCTCATTCTAATGCCCCTTGTTCCATTATAAACACCTTAGTTATTGCATATTAAACCCTCGAGGTGTCTTCCCGTCAAAATTGAAAATCAACACTTTTGTTGACGCTTTTTAACTTTTTCTTACGTTTTTGTCATGAAAACATGAGGACAACATGAGGACAACATGAAGACAACATGAAGACAACATGAAGACAACATGAAGACAACATGAGGACAACATGAGGACAACATGAGGACAACATGAAGACAACATGAAGACAACATGAGGACAACATGAGGGCAACATGAGGGCAACATGAGGACAACATGAGGGCAACATGAGGACAACATGAGGACAACATGAAGACAACATGAGGATAAAATGAGGGCAACATGAGGACAACATGAGGACAACATGAAGACAACATGAGGATAACATGAGGGCAACATGAGGACAACATGAGGACAACATGAGGACAACATGAGGACAACATAAGGACAACATGAAGACAACATGAGGACAACATGAAACATTTATTATGAGTTATTTATTTATTTATTGACTCCTTCAGAAGAGCTCAACCATAACCCAACAACAGATGTGACCACAGCTGTCGGATGCAGGGGACAACCTCTCACCTCGGTCTTCAGGACGCTGGACCAGTCGGGGTCCAAAACCGGCCCCTCGTCTGGGCTCCTCAGCCCCGTCTCCAGAGACACCGCGATGGGACGCCCGTAATCAGTCGTCTCCTGTTCAGAGGAAGGGTCGGCAACATGTCAGAGACGGTTGGTTGGTTTTTAGGGGGTCACACGGACTGGGACTCACTCAACCTTTTGGTTACTGGGCGTTAAAGGGGAGCCATGCAATTTGGGACATTTCTTTGCTGTTCTCTCATTTTCTGTGGACAGGTTTCTCTACAGAGCCCCCCTACAGGTTTCTCTACAGATCCCCCCTACAGGTTTCTCTACAGAGACCCCCTACAGGTTTCTCTACAGAGCTCCCCCCTACAGGTTTCTCTACAGAGCTCCCCCTACAGGTTTCTCTACAGAGCTCCCCCCTACAGGTTTCTCTACAGAGACCCCCTACAGGTTTCTCTACAGAGCTCCCCCTACAGGGTTCTCTACAGACCCCCCTACAGGTTTCTCTACAGACCCCCCCTACAGGTTTCTCTACAGAGACCCCCCTACAGGTTTCTCTACTAGAATTAAGCTGAAAAATCTGCATAGTTCCCCTTTAAGGATTTTTGTATTTCCTGTGCATTGTGTGTGATGCGAGGGGGGGGGGGGTGGGGTCTGACCTGGATGGAGAAGCTGAGGCGTTGGCAGCTTTGACCTCCGATCGGCAGCAACAGACTCCGGGGCTGCTGTCGGTCTGACTCGTCCAGAACAGCTCGGGGGGGGAAACGCCTCTCATCCAACGCCAGGCTGTACCAAACCGCTGGGGGGGGACATTTTAATGGAGGCAAAACCTGGTTCAAGAGCCATCCATCCATCACCCATCCATCCATCATCCACCCATCCATCATCCATCCACCCATCCATCATCCATCCACCCATCCATCCATTTATCCATCCATCCATCATCCATCCACCCATCCATCATCCACTCATCATCCATCCACCCACCCATTCATCCACCCATCCATCATCCATCCACCCATCCATCCATTTATCCATCCATCCATCATCCATCCACCCATCCATTCATCCACCCATCCATCCATCATCCATCCACCCATCCATTCATCCACCCATCCATCATCCATCCACCCATTTATCCACCCATCCATCATCCATCCATCCATCCATCCATCCATCCAACCATCATCCATCCACCCATCATCCGTCCATCCATCCACCCATCCATCATCCAACCATCATCCATCCACCCATCATCCATCCATCCATCCATCAACCATCATCCAACCATTTGCATAATGTGCACAAACCTCTATCTTTCTTACTATTTTATACATGTATGTATGTATATATATATATATATATATATATATAGTTTTTTTGCACTTCTGGTTGGATGTAAACAGCATTTCGATGTCTTACACAGTGACAATCCAGTTGAATCTAAAAAGACTAACGTAGAATAATCTAGAGATTTCTCCTGTAGTGAACGTAGTGTTGTGTGTACTGCGTGTACAGTACTCAGTACATTTGTATTACTTCATGTCTTGGCATTGTTTTCCCATCCAGGATATAAAGTGAATATCTGACCTCTTGCAGCCCAGTGAGCCTGTAAACCAGAACCAAAACCAGAACCAGAACCAAGTTTACAGCTCTTACAGGAAGCAAAGTGACATCACCTTTCGCTCATTAGCTCAACTTCTGATGTTTCCAACTGCTGTTGGAAGTTTGAAGGGAATTTATGAACAGTTGGCAAAATAAAACATGAATTATTATTAAGTTTTTCCGTTGATTATTGTTATGTGAAGATTACGTAACCAGGCACCATGTAACTCTTGCTCTCTGCCTCCAATTTTTCTTATTTTTCTTGTATTTTCTTTACTTTTCTTGTCTTTAGGGGGGTTGAGGTGCGTGTCGTGCCCGGTTGGACTCCCTGACGCACCGTCCTCTGGAGGGAGCTGACGCCGGTGCAGAGGAAACCCATCAGCCAAGTGGAGCAGTCGGGAAGGATGGAGGTATTTTAACCCTCGTGTTCGTGTTAACCCTTTTATCAACGTTACGTCGTCTTTTTCGACCCTTTTGTGTCTTTCCCCCGAGGATTTTGTCACTTTTTCCAGTGTTTGAAGAACAGAACATCTGCAGACTCTCCCCTTAAGTTACCAGCTAACGCTAGCGGGAGCTAGCTAGCTAAATGCTTCTAAATGAATCCAGTTGTAGTCTTGCGTGACCCTGCAGGATCCCAGTGTTTAACGTTAGATGGATTGTCTCAGAGGTGGGATGGGGTCAGACTTTACTGGTTTCAGTCTTCTGGTGGACTGTAGGCATTATCTGACAGCTCCTCGGTCCTCGGCTGGACCGGGAGTCGGTGTGTCCCTCCTCGGCGAGGACCGTCTCAAAGCTTTTATTTCTGCCGAGGAGGAGCGAGGACGGATCACCGAGGAGCTATAGGCGAGGAAACGAGAGCAGCTGAAGGAGTTGCTAACTCCACCCAAACTGCTGATGGATTCTAGTGATGCTCCTCCCTCTAAAACTCATCTCCTTGTTTCCTCCCTCCTCCCATGATCCCCTTGTGTCTCTCCCGTGCCTCCTCGGTGGGAGGGACTACGACGTGAGGAAAGGAGGCAAGTGAAGGAGTGGAGGAGTCACTATAAGTGACATGACAGCATCCCCAATCCTCTGTGCAGCAATGCATCCTGGGTATAGGATCAGGCTTTGTCATTTCTACCTCATGGCCATCTGCACACAGTCACTCGCTCGGTTTCATCCGCACGTTTTATCTGAATTAAGTGATAATGAATGAGAAATGTCTTCTGGAAACAGTAACATTTGATGGAATTTCATGAAAATCAAATGAAATCCGTTCGTTTCATCTGATTTTATCTCGATGATTTTCTTCTTATGTGATGAACGCTGATGGAAACATTATTTGGAGAATAAATAATGAGTTGTGATTAAGTTTCAGGTCATTTTATGGTTGCAACCCGCCACAAAACGCAGAAGAAGAAGAAGTTGTAGTTCATTTCCCCCAGTATTTCCTCTCTGTCTGCACACATGGGGGGGGACAGATGGACGTGGACGGACAAGGAGACGAGAGACTTTTTGGGTTTAATTGATCAGGAACTCGTGAAGGAAATGGCCGACAAAGGTTAGGACAAGCCGTGGGACGTCCTGGGAGACAATGGAAGACGCTCAGACAGAGAGACATGTCTCAGAAGAGAGTCTCACAGCGGTGCCGGGGGGGGGCAATAAAAGACAAGCTGCATCTGCATCGTCATGGACACGTGGATGGAAACGTAGCTACTGTGTGTGTCTGATAACAGACGTCAGGGTGAACAGAACCAAATATTTATCATTTATGTTCATAACTACTTTTTAAAGTTGTCAATAAAGTTCTTCTGTTATTGATCAGTAAAGTTCCCTGCTCCTTATTGGCTGCTGCAGAGCTGATTCTCATCTGTTTTGACTTATGTGTGCACAAAGAGCCTGGGGGGGGGATGGAGGAGGGGGATGGAGGAGGGGGAAGCTGAGTCCGTAGGGTTGGAAACTGGAGGGTTGCTGGTTCAGGTCCCCATACGGACCAAAGTACCCTCCTGGGTGCTGCCAGGTGCTTTTGAGCAAAGCACCGTACCCCCTCTCTCAGGGCGCTGGTCCAGTTGGCAGCCGCCCCCTCCACTCTGACATTTCTCCAGTAGTGCATGTGTAGGTCCTGAGCGTGTGTGTGTGTGTGTGTGTGTGTGTGTGTGTGTGTGTGTGTGTGTGTGTGTGTGTGTGTGTGTGTGTGTGTGTGTGTGTGTGTGTGTGTGTGTGTGTGTGTGTGTGTGTGGTGATTTCTACACCAACCAGAGCGTACATTGTAATTTCATTGGGACAAATAAAGGTTTTTCTTATTTTTTCTTATCTTATTTCACACTGAGGGTCCATAAACACTATAAATTACAGTATAATTAATATAAATTAAGCTGCTTATGTTCATGTTAGAAACGCCACGTCTGCAAATGAATAATCAAAAGCGGTCGGTATGATTTTGGTTAACGATGGTTCCTGTCCTCTGTCCATGTGGCGTGTGTGTATGCACGTGTGTGTTTAATCCGGTCCAGATGATCCGGGGGGGGGGGAGGAGAGCGGATGGTATGAAGTGGCGGAGGGAGGGAGGAGTGTCACTGGCTGCCGTTAGCATGTTAGCGAGCTTTCCATGCAGCCGGCCCGCACATCTGCAGCCAATTACACAGAGACACGGCGGCGCAAAGCACTCTGGGTAATCTCTGCTGCGAGGAAGAGATCACGACGAGCAGACGTTGGTTGAAAACACGAAACATCTGGGTGAGTCTGTCGCTGCCCAATGAGAGGAGAGATATAAGTTCAGCATGCGTCACTTTGTGACAAGTAGCATAGAGACTTCTGTATAGAGGGTCTAGACCTGCTCTATCTGTAGATTATAGAGCAGTCTAGACCTGCTCTATCTGTAGATTATAGAGTGGTCTAGACCTGCTCTATCTGTAGATTATAGAGCGGTCTAGACCTGCTCTATCTGTAGATTATAGAGCGGTCTAGACCTGCTCTACCTGTAGATTATAGAGTGGTCTAGACCTGCTCTATCTGTAGATTATAGAGTGGTCTAGACCTGCTCTATCTGTAGATTATAGAGCGGTCTAGACCTGCTCTATCTGTAGATTATAGAGCGGTCTAGACCTGCTCTATCTGTAAATTATAGAGCGGTCTAGACCTGCTCTATCTGTAGATTATAGAGCGGTCTAGACCTGCTCTATCTGTTAATTATAGAGCGGTCTAGACCTGCTCTATCTGTAGATTATAGAGCGGTGTAGACCTGCTCTATCTGTAGATTATAGAGCGGTCTAGACCTGCTCTGTAGATTATAGAGCGGTCTAGACCTGCTCTATCTGTAGATTATAGAGCGGTCTAGACCTGCTCTATCTGTAGATTATAGAGCGGTCTAGACCTGCTCTATCTGTAAATTATAGAGCGGTCTAGACCTGCTCTATCTGTAGATTATAGAGTGGTCTAGACCTGCTCTATCTGTAGATTATAGAGCGGTCTAGACCTGCTTTATCTGTAGATTATAGAGCGGTCTAGACCTGCTCTACCTGTAGATTATAGAGTGGTCTAGACCTGCTCTATCTGTAGATTATAGAGCGGTCTAGACCTGCTCTATCTGTAGATTATAGAGCGGTCTAGACCTGCTCTATCTGTAGATTATAGAGCGGTCTAGACCTGCTCTATCTGTAGATTATAGAGCGGTCTAGACCTGCTCTATCTGTAGATTATAGAGCGGTCTAGACCTGCTCTATCTGTAAATTATAGAGCGGTCTAGACCTGCTCTATCTGTAGATTATAGAGCGGTCTAGACCTGCTCTATCTGTTAATTATAGAGCGGTCTAGACCTGCTCTATCTGTAGATTATAGAGCGGTGTAGACCTGCTCTATCTGTAGATTATAGAGCGGTCTAGACCTGCTCTGTAGATTATAGAGCGGTCTAGACCTGCTCTATCTGTCAATTATAGAGCGGTCTAGACCTGCTCTATCTGTTAATTATAGAGCGGTCTAGACCTGCTCTATCTGTCAATTATAGAGCGATCTAGACCTGCTCTATCTGTAGATTATAGAGCGGTCTAGACCTGCTCTATCTGTCGATTATAGTGTGTGTGTGTGTGTGTGTGTGTGTGTGTGTGTGTGTGTGTGTGTGTGTGTGTGTGTGTGTGTGTGTGTGTGTGTGTGTGTGTGTGTCCCACCTACCAACATCTGTCTTGGTCTTGGTCTTGGTCTTGGTCTTGGTCCTGGAGTCCAGACTCAGACAGACCGTCACAGACATGCAGGTGACGTCCTCCTCGGACAGTCTTTGTTGAAGACGTTTATTTTCTCAGGTTCAAAGGTCATCTCGGCCTGAATCCGCACCACGCCCCGAGACCTGGGAGGAGGAGCACCAGGGCGACAGTGTTAACATGGTGGGGGGGCAGACAAAGACTACCCCCCCTCCCAAGGTAAACCCACAGAAGTCAATGTTAACTGGAACATCGTGGTGGTCCTATAACTGACTTAGACTCTATTTATTGATTAATGCAAGGAAACTGACATTTCCAGTCCTTGTTGTTCCTTTGTTAACATGACTCAGCAAAAAACTGGCTTATATACGTCCCAGAGTGTAAGAGCGCCCCTTTGTTAACATGACTCAGCAGAAAACTGGCTTATATACGTCCCAGAGTGTAAGAGCGCCCCTTTGTTAACATGACTCAGCAGAAAACTGGCTTATATACGTCCCAAAGTGTAAGAGCGCCCCTTTAACATGACTCAGCAAAAAAACTGGCTTATATACGTCCCAGAGTGTAAGAGCGCCCCTTTGTTAACATGACTCAGCAGAAAACTGGCTTATATACGTCCGAGTGTAAGAGCGCCCCTTTAACATGACTCAGCAAAAATCTGGCTTATATACGTCCCAAAGTGTAAGAGCGCCCCTTTAACATGACTCAGCAAAAAAACTGGCTTATATACGTCCCAGAGTGTAAGAGCGCCCCTTTGTTAACATGACTCAGCAGAAAACTGGCTTATATACATCCCAGAGTGTAAGAGCGCCCCTTTGTTAACATGACTCAGCAGAAAACTGGCTTATATACATCCCAGAGTGTAAGAGCGCCCCTTTGTTAACATGACTCAGCTATTTTCGTATTGTGCTTTTTTGTGTTATCTATTTATTCTGTATTACAGCCAGACCTTCCTCCACCGCGCTGTGGAGGAAGGTCTGGCTGCTCCACTGTGTCCCTTGTGTGTGAGATGGTCTGACCAGACGATGACGGCGGCTCCCATCGCTCCCACGGCGAGGTCCACCAGACCGTCTCCGTTCACGTCCAGAACTCCGTGGACACTTTGACCGAAATACTGCAGACCTGCAGAGAAGCCAGCTGCAGACACACGCTGGAGAGAGAGAGACAGAGAGGGGGGGAGAGAGAGGGAGAGGGGGAGACAGAGAGACAGAGGGAGAGAAAGGGAGAGAAAGAGAGAGAGGGAGACAGAGATGGAGGGAGACAGAGAGAGAGAGAGAGAGAGAGAGAGAGAGAGAGAGTGAAAGAGGGATGAACTATAACTCTGCATCTAATCAGCCCACCTGTGAGGTGGATGGACACCTCGGCAAAGGAGAAGTGCTCACTAACTCAGATTAGGACAGATCAGTGAACAATATTTGAGAGAAATAATCCTTTTATGTACGAAGAAGAAGTCTCAGACCTTAGACCTGGTTCCAGATCTGTTACCTGTCTGTACTGGTGTTTGATGGTTTTGTCCTGGCCATGAAAGATGTAGAGCGCCCCCTGGTGGCCGTCCTCCAGCGGGGCTCCCACTACCAGCTCCCTGAACCCGTCCCCGTTCATGTCGGGTATCTGGGCCAATGCAGAACCCAGCCGGGAGTTCTGGGAGCGCTCGGAAACCTCCAGCGCCCCCTGCAGGATGAAGGATGTCTGGAGGGAGAACGTTAGGTTGGTAGTGCGTCACATCTGTACTCAGAGCTCTGATTGGCCGAGGTCCAGGTCTGGGTCACTGCCCAATGGGATGAGATGCTAACGAGAGACTTCTGTAACATCTGAAGTAGCCTCCGAGATGCTAACGAGAGACTTCTGTAACATCTGAAGTAGCCTCCGAGATGCTAACGAGAGACTTCTGTAACGTCTGAAGTAGCCTCCGAGATGCTAACGAGAGACTTCTGTAACGTCTGAAGTAGCCTCCGAGATGCTAACGAGAGACTTCTGTAACGTCTGAAGTAGCCTCCGAGATGCTAACGAGAGACTTCTGTAACGTCTGAAGTAGCCTCCGAGATGCTAACGAGAGACTTCTGTAGCGTCTGAAGTAGCCTCCGAGATGCTAACGAGAGACTTCTGTAACGTCTGAAGTAGCCTCCGAGATGCTAACGAGAGACTTCTGTAGCGTCTGAAGTAGCCTCCGAGATGCTAACGAGAGACTTCTGTAGCGTCTGAAGTAGCCTCCGAGATGCTAACGAGAGACTTCTGTAACGTCTGAAGTAGCCTCCGAGATGCTAACGAGAGACTTCTGTAACGTCTGAAGTAGCCTCCGAGATGCTAACGAGAGACTTCTGTAACGTCTGAAGTAGCCTCCGAGATGCTAACGAGAGACTTCTGTAACGTCAACACAGTATAAATGGACCTACTTAATGAAGTTGGTTCACTGCTAGCTTAGCTACAAGTTAGCATCAAACACAAAAAAGGCTGTCAGTTGAATGGTATTTTGAGCTAACGTTAGCATAGATAGCTACGATTCTGGAAGGATTTACATCTTGTTGTATTGTTCTATGTTGTTCATAATGAAAAAAATTTATTATTTCATGGATTTCACTAATTTCAGTATCACAGTTATGTCGCAAACCGTTTAAATCGGAGCATGAGACTGCTCTCTCCTCCCATTGGGCGGTGACACTGCTAACCAGTAACATCTGGTGTACCTGGGGGGTGACGGTGTAGAGGTAGACCTTCCCTCTCTCCCAGCCCTCGCTGTAAAACATGGGGGCTGCAACCACGACTACGTCCGTTAAACCGTCGGCGTCAACGTCCATCGACAACAACTCGCTGCCGAAATACGAGCCGATCTGGAAGAGAACTACAAGTCAGACAATAAACAACGACTATGTAGACTAACACAACAGGGACGGTGTAGAGTGTCCTCTGGTGGACAGACTATGCAACGCCATCACTAACAGGGACGTTGTAGAGCGTCCTCTGGTGGACAGACTATGCAACACCATCACTAACAGGGACGTTGTAGAGCGTCCTCTGGTGGACAGACTATGCAACACCATCACTAACAGGGACGTTGTAGAGCGTCCTCTGGTGGACAGACTATGCAACGCCATCACTAACAGGGACGTTGTAGAGCGTCCTCTGGTGGACAGACTATGCAACACCATCACTAACAGGGACGTTGTAGAGCGTCCTCTGGTGGACAGACTATGCAACACCATCACTAACAGGGACGTTGTAGAGCGTCCTCTGGTGGACAGACTATGCAACACCATCACTAACAGGGACGTTGTAGAGCGTCCTCTGGTGGACAGACTATGCAACGCCATCACTAACAGGGACGTTGTAGAGCGTCCTCTGGTGGACAGACTATGCAGCGCCATCACTAACGGGGACGTTGTAGAGCGTCCTCTGGTGGACAGACTATGCAGCGCCATCACTAACGGGGACGTTGTAGAGCGTCCTCTGGTGGACAGACTATGGTTTAAAGTCCGTTTTTATTTTTTAAATATTCATTCCTTACAGGTATGTGTGTGTGTGTGTGTGTGTGTGTGTGTGTGTGTGTGTGTGTGTGTGTGTGCGTGCGTGTGTGACCTGCTCTCCCAGCAGCGCCTGCAGGATGGTCAGGTTCCCGGTGTTCCTCAGGGAGAAGACGATAACCTTCCCGGTGTGGTTGAACCTCGGAGCCCCGGCCAGGTAGAGCTGAGAGCCGCGAGCCGACACCAGGGACCCCACGGCGTAGCCTGGGACCGGAACGACAACAGCACACGGACCCAGAGTCAAGGTCTTTCTAATTAGTCCCTCTCCCTAAGTCTGGTGTTGATATCAAGGTTAGGGGACCTTGGTGGTCCCTAATACTGTATCTGCAGTCTCTTTATATAGACCTTAGTGGTCCCTAATACTGTATCTGAAGTCTCTTTTAAATAGACCTTAGTGGTCCCTAATACTGTATCTGAAGTCTCTTTATATAGACCTTAGTGGTCCCTAATACTGTATCTGAAGTCTCTTTATATAGACCTTAGTGGTCCCTAATACTGTATCTGAAGTCTCTTTATATAGACCTTAGTGGTCCCTAATACTGTATCTGAAGTCTCTTTATATAGACCTTAGTGGTCCCTAATACTGTATCTGAGGTCTCTTTATATAGACCTTAGTGGTCCCCTAATACTGTATCTGAAGTCTCTTTATATAGACCTTAGTGGTCCCTAATACTGTATCTGAAGTCTCTTTATATAGACCTTAGTGGTCCCTAATACTGTATCTGAAGTCTCTTTATATAGACCTTAGTGGTCCCTAATACTGTATCTGAAGTCTCTTTATATAGACCTTAGTGGTCCCTAATACTGTATCTGAGTCTCTTTATATAGACCTTAGTGGTCCCTAATACTGTATCTGAAGTCTCTTTATATAGACCTTAGTGGTCCCTAATACTGTATCTGAGGTCTCTTTATATAGACCTTAGTGGTCCCTAATACTGTATCTGAAGTCTCTTTATCTAGACCTTAGTGGTCCCTAATACTGTATCTGAAGTCTCTTTATATAGACCTTAGTGGTCCCTAATACTGTATCTGAAGTCTCTTTATATAGACCTTAGTGGTCCCTAATACTGTATCTGAAGTCTCTTTCCCAAAATTCAGCCTTGGTGCAGAATTAAAGCCACTAGAAGTTTCTATATCAGAAATTTGGGTTTCTTTCAAACTAATTTTTGTCCCTTTTTGAGGAGGACAAAACTCTTTCGAGCTAATATTACAACAAAGACCTAACGTCCCCAGTAACGTCTCTTCTTGCACATATTGATATTTTTTAAGGCTGATTTTGATACTTTTTAAACCATAAATCCTGAAATGTGACTTGTTTGTCACAATAAATGTCAATTTTTTGTCCCTTTTTGACCCGGGAGGACGACACAATGTTAACTATTAGACAAAATAATTCATAATTTCTGCTTTTTTAACTCTAATATTAGGTATAATTCTATATAAATGAGGGTTATTGGCCATTAATTCCAAAAATTATAAAACTAGTAAGGTGGTGGTAGTGGAGACTAAAAAAAGTCTGAAAAAGGGACAAAAATGTCAGATTTTTTGTCCCTTTTGGCCGCGGGAGGACAACCCGAGGGTTAGAAGACGTAACGTAGAGACTCATACCCAGGTAGGCTGCGTGGTTCTTCAGCTCGTCGGGGAACTCGTCCTCGTACGAGGATTTTGGGGGAACCACTTTCCCGTGTTTGGTCTCCTTCAGCACGGCGCCGTTCCAGTCGTACGCACCCGGCGCCCCGAGCAGCACGCCATCCTGACGGGGGGGCAACGTCAGAGGAAGTCTAATGCTGAGGGGGTGTGTGTGTGTGTGTGTGTGTGTGTGTGTGTGTGTGTGTGTGTGTGTGCGCTACTCACTCTGACTAAATGGGAGGAGAAACCAGCCTGAGCCATCTGGAGACCAAACCTCCGACCCTGACTGCTGGTTCCTGCAGAACACACACACACACACACACACACACACACACACACACACACACACACACACACACATACACACACCCCACCATCATTGTCATCTTCATCATCCCGTTACTTTCACTTATGAATGAATCTCCTTTTAAGGGTCAAAGGTCATGTCAGTAGTGCAGCTCCCTGCAGCAGCCGTTAGGTTTCTCTTCGTCCAATCAGAGAGTTCGACCCATTCAATCAGAAATAAAACACATCCAACCAAAAAAGAGAGAAAAAGACATTCGACCAATCAACAGAGGTTCAAAGCGCTGACCTTCCAGAGAGAAGATCCTCTCTCCCAGCGCGTCCACGATGTCCTTCAGCGCTGACTCGTCCGTCACGTTGAAGAAGTGCTTCTCGTCCGGTCGCTCGCGATGAACTTGATCTCCTTCAGAAAGGCTTCGGGGTTGATTCCCCGGCGGTTATAGTAACCCAGGACCTGGAAGAGACGCAGAGGACACCCTCAGAGCGACGGTGGTAACCCTCCTGTTGTCCCCATGTTGACCTCATGGGACCTCAGGGACGTTGTAGAGCGTCCTCTGGTGGACAGACTATGCAACGCCATCACCAACGGGGACGTTGTAGAGCGTCCTCTGGTGGACAGACTATGCAACGCCATCACTAACAGGGACGTTGTAGAGCGTCCTCTGGTGGACAGACTATGCAACGCCATCACCAACGGGAGCGTCCTCTGGTGGACAGACTATGCAACACCATCACCAACGGGGACGTTGTAGAGCGTCCTCTGGTGGACAGACTATGCAACGCCATCACTAACAGGGACGTTGTAGAGCGTCCTCTGGTGGACACACTATGCAACGCCATCACTAACGGGGACGTTGTAGAGCGTCCTCTGGTGGACAGACTATGTAACACCATCACTAACAGGGACGTTGTAGAGCGTCCTCTGGTGGACAGACTATGCAACGCCATCACTAACAGGGACGTTGTAGAGCGTCCTCTGGTGGACAGA
This sequence comes from Percina caprodes, assembly GCA_013375575.1. Classification (NCBI taxonomy): domain Eukaryota; kingdom Metazoa; phylum Chordata; class Actinopteri; order Perciformes; family Percidae; genus Percina; species Percina caprodes. Next base: position 31,773 of record JABXJD010000533.1, read on the forward strand.
CTATGCAACGCCATCACTAACAGGGACGTTGTAGACTTATAACGTGGTTGACCGTTCTTATTTTTGAAATATTCATTTATCAGAATAATTTATTTGTCATTATAAATGATTCTGATGAATTAATATTTAATTTTTTTTATCGGCCATTATAAATGCCGATAACAATAGATCTGATTCTGTTGTCATGGTGATCCACTGGATGGCAGGGACTTCCCCTCTCGGTTCAGGGTTTGAAGGTGAAGCGTCTCGGACTCACAGCGATGGCGTACATGGTGACGTTGTCCCTCTCGCTGTCGGCGACGGCCTGCACCAGCTGGGGACTGTCGTGAGATTCTCCGTCGGTGATCACGATCATCACCTTCTGAGCGCCGGGACGGCCGCCGCGCTTGAACGCCTCCGACCTGCACGGCCGGGAACACAAACACACAAGACTCGCTTTACTAACCCTTCTGGGACGACTCCCGCAGGGAAGTGGAGAGTTCCAGCAGCAGTTTCCAGCAAGAAAATACAGTATAGAGAGATAAGAAGACAATATAAAGATAAGAATAACAGTAATAATGATAGATAGATAGATAGATAGATAGATAGATAGATAGATAGATAGATAGATAGATAGATAGATAGATAGATAGATATTGATCCAATAAAATGGGTAATGATAGTTTTCCAGCAGCAAAATCAGTCACACAGCACAGAATATAAATATAATGAAATACTAGAATACAATATACATGAAATAATAATACTATGAATAAAATACAAGAACTAATATTTGAATATATACAAGTTGGGAATACAAACATGTGCAACTGCTTAAATAGTATGATAAATATATAGATAATAATAATTCATGCTACCAGTCCACCACCATACCACCATACCATATCTGTATGAGGGACTTGAACCAGCAACCCAACTCCCTATGGACTGAGATATTGCCCCCCCATTATTATTCCAGAGGGAGGTGGTTTTGTGTCTCATACCGCGCCACGTTGATGCCCAGTGCCGTCCTGGTCTCCTCGCCCCCCCGCTGGTGGATGCTCCGGGCGGCCTCCACCACCTCCTCCACCGTCTGGTACTCAGCCAGGCCGAACTCATGGACCACCGTGGAGCCGTACTGGATTACCCCCACCTGCAGACAAGACACACCTGCTCAACCAACATCTGGATGTGGGTCTGGCTTGGGAGTCTGAATAGCTTCTTGCCAACAAATTCCAAGTCCGTCCATCCATCCATCCATCCATCCATCCATCCATCTTCATCCCCTTATCCAGTATCAGGTCTCGGGGGCAGCAGCTCCAGCAGGGGACCCCAGACTTCCCTTTCCCGAGCCACATCAACCAGCTCCGACTGGGGGATCCCGAGGCATTCCCAGGCCAGGTTGGAGATATAATCCCTCCACCTAGTCCTGGGTCTTCCCCGAGGCCTCCTCCCAGCTGGACGTCTCTCCACCTAGTCCTGGGTCTTCCCCAAGGCCTCCTCCCAAGTATTCCCTTTAAATGAACCCCTCTGACACAAGACTTACATCATGACAAGACACCAAAACTACACTTTATTTAGAATATATGTATTAATAACACACTGTTGGACAATTAACACATACATTAAAAGTCCTAGAAACTCATGAAGTAGAGGACATCTGATATATTTACCAAATATATTCATGATATAATAACATCCTGAGAAAATTTAGCCAAATCCCAAATAAACATGAAGAAGATTTGACTCGATCTTTGTTGTTATTCAGCGATGAACCGACCTGCGTCTGACCTGGGCCGATGTAGAACTTCTGCAGGACGGTGATGAGGAAGTCCTGGACCTCGTACCACGGATAGATGGAGTTAGAACCGTCCAGAACGATCACGATGTCCATGAACGTCTCACACCCTGAAAGATAGAAAGCAATACGTTAACATCAGATGGATGGATGGATGATGGATGGATGGATGATGGATGGATGGATGGTTGCTAGATAGACGGATGGATGCATGGATGGGTGGATGGATGGATGTTGAATAGATGGATGGATGGATGGATGGAGGGATGGATAGATGGATGGATGAATGATGGATGGATGGTTGCTAGATAGACGGACGGATGGATCAATGGATTTTAGATGGATGGATGATGGATGGATGGATGGATGTTGAATAGATGGATGGATGGATGAATGATGGATGGATGGATGAATGATGGATGGATGGATGGTTTCTAGATAGATGGATCGATGGATCAATGGATTTTAGATGGATGCGTGGATGGATGGACGGATTGATTGGATGATGGATGGACGGGTGGATGGATGGATGCATGGATGCATGGATGGATGCATGGATGCATGGATGGATGCATGGATGGATGGATGGATGGATGGACGGATGGATTGGATGATGGATGGACGGGTGGATGGAAGGGGGGATGGATGGATGGATGGATGGATGGATGTTGAATAGATGGATGGATGGATGAATGATGGATGGATGGATGAATGATGGATGGATGGATGGTTTCTAGATAGATGGATCGATGGATCAATGGATTTTAGATGGATGCGTGGATGGATGGACGGATTGATTGGATGATGGATGGACGGGTGGATGGATGGATGCATGGATGCATGGATGGATGCATGGATGCATGGATGGATGCATGGATGGATGGATGGATGGATGGATGGGTGGACGGATGGATGGATGATGGATAGATGGACGGGTGGATGGAAGGGTGGATGTGTATGATTACTCTGCAGGGCCGGGGTGATGGTGTGGGACAGTTTGAAGTTGCGGCTGACTCTGGAGCAGATCCCCGTGCTGTACAGGGAGCTTCCACACTCATGGGACCAGAGGGGACCGCAGGTCTGAGGACACGTCCACACAGAGACAAAAAGACAAATGAGTTCAGGTCTGAGGACACGTCCACACAGAGACAAAAAGACAAATGGGTTCAGGTCTGAGGACACGTCCACACAGAGACAAAAAGACAAATGAGTTCAGGTCTGAGGACACGTCCACACAGCAGAGACAAAAAGACAAATGAGTTCAGGTCTGAGGACACGTCTACACAGCAAAGACAAAAAGACAAATGAGTTCAGATGGCCCTTTGGGGGTGTCTCTGTGTTTTGGACTCACCACAAAGCTGTTGTCCTTGGGGTTGGACGTCAGCGTCATCCCCAGCCTCATCGTGTCTTTCCTCTCCGAGACGTTGTCCAGAGAAAGTTCCCCTGATTCAAACATCACTACACTTTATACACTTTATATACGCACATAATATACACTTTACGTATAAATACACATACTGTATATACACTTTATATACTTTATACACTTTATGCACTTTATACACTTTATATACTTTATATACTTTATACACTTTATATACTTTATACACACATAATATACACTTTACGTATAAATACACATACTGTATATACACTTTATTTACTTTATACACTTTATACACTTTATATATATACACACATAATATACACTTTACACATACACACACACCCATATATATATATATATATATATATATATATGGGTGGATGTTAGACAGATGGTTGGATGTTAGAATAGTATGTATATATAAATACAATATACATATAGACATACTGTACATACATATATATATATATATATATATATATATATGTGTGTCTATATATATATATACACAGTACAGATATACTGTATATATACATACATACTATTCTAACCCATGTGTGGCTATATTGTGATTTTTTTTTACTGTAATACTTAGACTAGTGTGATGTTGTCATGGCGACAAGGTTGTAATGTAACTTTACAGCATTCTACTGTAAAATCATATCCAGTAGTGTTACTGTGAAATCTAAAGGAAATAACTGGAGATTTATTTAATTTTATAGCATTTGGACAAAAAACAATTGGTAAAAGAAATGTAAAAAAATAGAGAAAATTCTCAATAAAAGGGACTAGAGGTGAAAACGTTGCTCACCCAGGTGGAGTCGAGTGCAGTTTGCAGACTTCCTGGTGTCCAGCGGACATTTGAACACATCACCGGTCTGGTGCTTCCCTGTGGATTCAAAGGGAGCTCCAACCAGCAACCTGGACACACACACACACACACACACACACACACACACACACACACACACACACACACACACACCTGAGGCTGACACAACGTAGGAAGCAGCACAGAGTGATCCACGTTATCTTTTTACAATTTGGTTGAAGGAAACCCAGATTTCTGATTTGAAAACCTTATGATAACGGGTCAAACTGGACCCCGAGGACACCAGGAGGGTTCACCGTGGTGTCCTCGCAGGATCCTGAGATGTACCTAATGAACAGTCTTTCCCCTCCTGCCCCCAGACCAGGTCAGACCGGCCTGCCCCAGCGTCCCGGGGTGAGCGGGTTATTAGCGTTAAGCGCCTCCACATGCGGTCTGGATGCTGGTTCTGGGAAGAAAGACTGAGTCACGTAGCAGAGACCCTCAATCGGCTGCAGACCTGATGGGTGTTCTGTCCACATCAAACATGACGCTGACAACCCACAGAGGCCACATCCTGCAGCCGGCAGCAGCAGACCCCCGCCTCTGACCTCACTCCTGCAGGCAGATAATTTCCTGAGCAGGTGCTGTCATTTACCTGCCCCCGCTACTGCTTCATTAGACCATTACTTACTTCACCTAATTGTCTTCCCGTCAACCATGAAAAGTTGTTTTTCAACGCTCTTATCACTTTTTCTGACATTTTTGTCACTTTTTCAGTGTTGTGGGTGCTTTGTAAATGTTTCTTCCAAAGTTATTTGATATTTTTTATTCTTATGGCCCATTTTTTGTGATAAAAAAACTGAAAATAGGTGAAATTTGAGGGTTAATTACTGCTTTCCTGCAGCTGTGACAGGCCTTTTCAACAACACTGAACACAGTTGGGACTTCATCACCCTGCAGGGAGTTCATATATAAAGGTGGAGGGAGTGTATATTGAAAGTAGAGAGAATATTCTGTGTTAATATGTTTTTGTTCAAAGGACTTTAAGTTTCATATCTTACTCCTCGTGTTGTCTTTGGGTCAAACTGACCTGTTTCAAAGTGTTTTATATCAGAAATATGGATTTCTTTCAACCAAATTGCCAAAAAATAACATGGATGATTCCATACAACGTTCTTCAGGTAAATTGATGATTACTTTAATTGAATTTTTGTGTGTTTCCAACCAGTATCGGGACTAAACTCTGACATCTACCATCTGAGATCCACTCAATGTCCTCTGATCTTAACTATTAGTCAAAATAATTCATCATTTCTGCCTTTTTAACTAAACATTTCTGTATAATTTGATATAAATGAGGTTTGTTGACCATGAATTCCAAGAAGAAGAATAATAAAACCTGTTATTAAACCAGCTCAGGTTTTTAAAAAAAGCACCAAAAGCTGGAAAAAGTGACAAAGACATCAGAAAAGCACAAATAAGTATAAATTTTCAATTTTGACCTAAAGGGCGAGTTCAGGGGTAACGGGGAGACAACACGAGGGTTAAGTTTGTATTTTTCTACATTTTATTATCAGAACTTTAATATATTTTGATGTTCTGTTGTGACAATAAAACTAATTATTATCATATTATTTTAGTGAGAACTCATAAATAACTTAAAGTAACTATTGTTGGGGAATCTATTCATGCTTTGTAACGCGTTTCTGGATTTTTTAAAATACATATCGGCCGATATATCGGCATATCGGATTCTTAAATAACCAGATAGTCGTATCGGCCTTAAAGGTCCTTCATCCATCGGCTCTTCTCTCTGCATACTGAGCTTCCTGAACAGTCGGAGTTAATAAGTTGGGTCTGATTAGAAAGGTGAGACTTGGATTCAATGAGCCCCATCCCCGGGTAAGCATGCCTCGGACCCCCCTAGGTTGGGGCCTAACCCTCCCATGGGTGGTGTTAGAGGGGGGGGGGAATAACCAGACTATATTGTCGTACGGTTTGAAACTCTTTTCTTTAGCTGGACCAGTTATATGTTGATTAAAAGAAACACAAAACTAATTATTGAACCGTCAGCCATGTGTTTAGCATGGTTTTAGTGGTTTTAGTGGTTTTAGTGGTTTTGGGTCTGCACGCTTGGAGAGACCCCCCAGAGCGAAGCGGACACCCCGTCACTCAGACACACATGGATCCCAGCGTGGAGGTTGCCAAGCAACATAAACACTCGTCTGGGTAAATTCGTACCGTGGGAGGTTTGACCTCAGAGGTCAACCCGGGTCACAGGGGTCAGACGCGCCACGCGACTCCACGCAGAGCTTCAGTTTTACAGCTTTATTTGTCTTCTTTCTGATAGTTTTCCAACACATACATACGTACGTTGAGCTTTAAAGGCTCCAACCAGTTTGGAGAAACACCATCTGTCTGTAGATGAAGCGAGTTTGGGACCAAGTTGTTGGTTCAATCCCCAGACCGACAGGATAAAACCTGGGTGGGGAATTTCTCTCAGTTGAATAGCTTAGCTACAAGTTAGCATCAAACACAGCAAAGGCTTTCAGGTGAATGGTGTTTTGAGCTAACGTTAGCATCAAACACAACAAGGCTGTCAGGTGAAGGGTGTTTTGAGCTAACGTTAGCATCAAGCACAGCAAAGGCTTTCAGGTGAAGGGTGTTTTGAGCTAACGTTAGCATCAAGCACAGCAAAGGCTGTCAGGTGAAGGGTGTTTTGAGCTAACGTTAGCATCAAACACAACAAGGCTGTCAGGTGAAGGGTGTTTTGAGCTAACGTTAGCATCAAACACAACAAGGCTGTCAGGTGAAGGGTGTTTTGAGCTAACGTTAGCATCAAATTAACCATAGATGATTCCCATCTTCTGTTATTGTTTACAATGAGAAACTTTATTATTTCATGGATTTCACTAATTTCAGTATGACAGTTATGTCGTAAACAGACTCACATCGGGGGGGGACACTGACCAAAGTTGAGCCAGGTTTTATGCCGGGCGACCCCGCGGCCCCCTCTCAGACGATCAGGCGACTAATCGATTGTTTTGGTCTTAGTCGACTAAGATGTCTTTAGTCCATCATCTAGTCCCTCGTTCTTTCATGTGTTTTCATGTGTTTTCATGCTGAAGAACTTGTATCCAGAGGTGTAGTGACGAGTTACATTTACTTGAGTATTTCTAGGAGTAGTTTTAAATCACTGTACTCTTTTATCCTGTTTTCCTTCCCCGGTTCCCTCCCTGATCTGGTGTTTTTTCAGATTTCTGAGGAAGAAACTCTTTTATACTTTGTTTTTAGAAGTCATGGTCGATAAAACTAATTCATGTTAAATTCTGCTTAAATGTTTTCTTAAAAGACCCAGAAATTATGAATTATTTTAGCTACTATTACAATCAGAAGAACATATGTTGATGCACGATTAGAGCCTGTTTCCTGTTGGTTTTTGGGCTCTTTGGTTGAAAGAAACCCATATTTTTGTAAGAGTTGGAGTAGTTTTAAATCACTCTACTTATACATGAGTAGATTTGTGAAGAAGTGTCCGGGGAAAGTTTCCAGGAGAGTTGGTTGTTGTTTTCCGTCCGTCAGTGACTCACGTTGAGGAGTCGGACATTTTCCACCGATGCGTCTGTAGAGTGGAAAGTTATTTATTATCCTCTCTGCTATAAATTAGGATTTAATAATCTAGCTGTTCTCCCATACGGACACGTCGATTACGACTCTCTCTGTGAACACTTTGTCCTTGGCTCTCCGTCTCCGTCTGTCTCGTCTCATCCTTCATCTTTATGTTTCCAGCCTGCTGTGGCTCAGCGGTAGAGAGGTGTCCTGCCAACTGGATGGTTGGTGGTTCAATCCCTGCCCCTGCAGTCCCATGTCGAAGTGTCCTTGGGCAAGACTCTGAACCCCGAGTTGCCCCCGATGCTATTGGAGTGTGAATGTGTGTGAGTGTGAGTGTGTATCTGATGAGCAGCTCATCAGATACACACTCCAATGGCTCATCAGATACACAGTGTATGAATGTGTGTGATGCTTCCTGTATGATGGAGAAGAGCTTTGAGTACTCGTTAAGACTAGAAAAGATATATAAATCAGCACATTTGCATTGCTGTTGGATTCTCCAGTACCAGAAGACACATTTCAGACGCAATGAGATCACATCGTTCTCTCATGTAGCGTCATTGCAGTTTGTCTTATCCCAACCAGGGATAATACGGTCGTAATACTAAGGTTTCAATATGAAATAGACATTTCTTTGGCTTTTTCACTTATTGCAACAAGAGTGCCTTGGACCTTTTTCCTCTTTTAAAACCTTTGTGTTCCCCTTTTCACCAGGAAACAGGTGTTCATGTCCTGGAGAAGTTAAGGAGAAAACACAAGACTTTCACCAGGAAACAGGTGTTCATGTCCTGGAGAAGTTAAGGAGAAAACACAAGACTTTCACCAGGAAACAGGTGTTCATGTCCTGGAGAAGTTAAGGAGAAAACACAAGACTTTCACCAGGAAACAGGTGTTCATGTCCTGGAGAAGTTAAGGAGAAAACACAAGACTTTCACCAGGAAACAGGTGTTCATGTCCTGGAGAAGTTAAGGAGAAAACACAAGACTTTCACCAGGAAACAGGTGTTCATGTCCTGGAGAAGTTAAGGAGAAAACACAAGACTTTCTCCAGGAAACAGGTGTTCATGTCCTGGAGAAGTTAAGGAGAAAACACAAGACTTTCACCAGGAAACAGGTGTTCATGTCCTGGAGAAGTTAAGGAGAAAACACAAGACTTTCACCAGGAAACGGGTGTCCGGGAGTGTTTTTATCCAGACTTGGAGAGCGCAGACCTCCGTCCAGGTCTGCTGTGAAGCTTTCTGTGTGTTTCTGTTTTTTTAAACCCTTTCTTTACGGGAAACAACAACATTAGGAGAAAATAAATGAGCTCAAATTGGGGGTCTGCAGCCCCGCTGCTGTCCTCCTGTCGTCTGTCTGGTTGCAGGTGAGATTGTGCAACCTTCCCCCTTCTCTGTGCCGTCTCTCTCTCTCTCTTTTATGATGAATACCTCTCAGTCTTCCAGGATTACACAATCTCTCGGCCTTTGAAGTTTCAGGTAAATAAGTGGAAAGTATTTGTCTCGATACGGCGGCTTCTCCTGCGTCCCGGAGGCTGAGGACCTGGAAACTATGTGTTGTGGTTGGTAATCCCCCAGCCTCCCTCTGGGAAGCCCATCACTCCGCTCTGTGTGTGTTTTTAGAGGGGGGGGGGGTTGACATTGAGTTGTTTTTCTACACAGCCTGGTGACATTAACATATCTTTGTCTGGGCTTGTTATGCAGACAGACTCGCTGGAATGATCCACATTCTCCGTCTGGTGGTCTCTCCACCCTGATCACCCTCAGGAATATTACCCATAAACCATCAGGCTCCAACACTGCAAAAAGAGGCTAAAAACAAGATAACAACACTAGATCTGAGGAAAAAGGTCTAAAAATGAGATAAAATACTAAAATTGAAAATTTAAATTGAAGTCAAAATTTAAACTAAAGTTTATCGACACTTTTTCTTTCTTTTCCCGACGGATTTGTCACTTTTTCCAAGTTTTTGTTCTTTTTTTCACACTTTTTTAAAATCTTTTTTTTTTTTGATATTTTGTCCATTTTTTTCAATTTTCATTAATACAGACCAGGGTACAGACTGGTTTCTATAGATGTAGACAGACCAGTGTACAGACTGGTTTCTATAGATGTAGACAGACCAGGGTACAGACTGGTTTCTATAGATGTAGACAGACCAGGGTACAGACTGGTTCAGATGTAGACAGACCAGGGTACAGACTGGTTTCTATAGATGTAGACAGACCAGGGTACAGACTGGTTTCTATAGATGTAGACAGACCAGGGTACAGACTGGTTTCTATAGCTACAGACAGACCAGTGTATAGACTGGTTTCTATAGATACAGACAGACCAGTGTACAGACTGGTTATGGGGGACTGATAGCGAACTGGGATTCTCACCACTGGCGTTGTCCCGCCTCGTGCTGCTGGACCGTGTAACCAAAGTGGTTTTCTTTGGACCCGGAGAAGATCTTGAAGTTCTTTGTGTCGAAGTTGAAGCAGAGCTGGAGATCTGAAACACATCAATGTCAACGTTACCCAGTATAACCAACTGTATATCCAGTATAACCAGTATAACCACCCGTACAACCAGTAGAACCAGTAGAACCAACCATACAACCAGTATAACCAGTATAACCAACCGTACAACCTGTACAACCAGTATAACCAACCCTATAACCAGTATAACCAACCGTATGACCAGTATAACCAGGCCTATAACCAGTATAACCAACTGTATAACCAGTATAACCAACCCTATAACCAGTATAACCAACTGTATAACCAGTATAACCAACCCTATAACCGGTAACCAGTATAACCAACCCTATGACCAGTATAACCAACCCTATGACCAGTATAACCAAGCCTATAACCAGTATAACCAACCCTATAACCAACTGTATAACCAGTATAACCAACCCTATAACCAGTATAACCAACCCTATAACCAGTATAACCAACCCTATGACCAGGATAACCAACCGTATGACCAGGATAACCAGCCCTATAATCAGTATAACCAACCCTATAATCAGTAACCAGTATAACCAACCCTATGACCAGTATAACCAACCCTATGACCAGTATAACCAACCCTATAACCAGTATAACCAACCCTATGACCAGTAACAGTATAACCAACCCTATGACCAGTATAACCAACCCTATGACCAGTATAACCAACCCTATAACCAGTATAACCAACCCTATAACCAGTATAACCAACCCTATGACCAGTATAACCAACCCTATAACCAGTATAACCAACCCTATGACCAGTATAACCAACCCTATGACCAGTATAACCAACCCTATGACCAGTATAACCAACCCTATAACCAGTATAACCAACCCTATGACCAGTATAACCAACTGTATTTAACCCTTGTGTTGTCTTCCCGTCAACCATGAAAAAAAGGTAAGTGGAGGGACAAAATAATGGAAACACCTTCCAGTATAATGGACCAAAACAACAACACTGTGAGAGATAATCTTTATAATAACCTTCAGAAAACAAAGTTTGAGAACTTGAACCAGGATTAAAACACTTCTGGAGGTAAAAGAAATGGAAGACTTATGAAAACGTGACCGTCCTCTCCATAAAAACGCCCACATAGGACGTAGAATTAGACTTTATGGTCATTCAACTGCACATTCACAATGTACAGCTGAGCGAGATTAGGATGCAAAGCTCCGAAAAAAGAAAAACAGAAGACAAGTAAAAAGGGAAACAATATAAATATAAAGTATAAGCAATTTAAAAATTAAAAATGTATCATTATTATTATTATAATAAGAGGATTGTGACTGGTGCAGATATCAGGAGCAGCAGCGTATTGCAGTGAAAATGAAATGAATGATATCAATTTAAAGCTACTTAATGCAAATAGGCTTCACAGTGTCCATGTGGGGGTGCTGTCTTGTGTTTTCTCCTTAACTTCTCCAGGACATGAACACCTGTTTCCTGGTGAAGGTCTGGTGTTTTCTCCTTAACTTCTCCAGGACATGAACACCTGTTTCCTGGTGAAAGTCTTGTGTTTTCTCCTTAACTTCTCCAGGACATGAACACCTGTTTCCTGGTGAAAGTCTTGTGTTTTCTCCTTAACTTCTCCAGGACGTGAACACCTGTTTCCTGGTGAAAGTCTTGTGTTTTCTCCTTAACTCCTCCAGGACATGAACACCTGTTTCCTGGTGAAAGTCTTGTGTTTTCTCCTTAACTTCTCCAGGACATGAACACCTGTTTCCTGGTGAAAGTCTTGTGTTTTCTCCTTAACTTCTCCAGGACATGAACACCTGTTTCCTGGTGAAAGTCTTGTGTTTTCTCCTTAACTTCTCCAGGACATGAACACCTGTTTCCTGGTGAAAGTCTTGTGTTTTCTCCTTAACTTCTCCAGGACATGAACACCTGTTTCCTGGTGAAAGTCTTGTGTTTTCTCCTTAACTTCTCCAGGACATGAACACCTGTTTCCTGGTGAAAGTCTTGTGTTTTCTCCTTAACTTCTCCAGGACATGAACACCTGTTTCCTGGTGAAGGTCTTGTGTTTTCTCCTTAACTTCTCCAGGACATGAACACCTGTTTCCTGGTGAAGGTCTTGTGTTTTCTCCTTAACTTCCTGTGTTTTAGGAGCCTACGATGATGCTTTAGCATCTCTTGCTAATTTTTGGATGAATCTGTAACTTTTAGTCTCTTTCCCTCGGTTTTGAATTATTTTAATACCGTGAAACCGGCACAAATGAAATCCATCCCTCCTCCTCCTCCTCTTCCTCCTCCTCGGACCTCCATCTGGTTTCAGTTACAACCTTCATCGGGATGCCCAGTTGAAAGGAGAGAGGGAGAACTAGAAGACTTTGTAACGCTGCCAACGTCTGACAAAAAGCAAGATAATTAAGGACGATGAAGTGACGTCAATGAGCTTTTTAACTTTATTTTCCACGGCAGGAAACTGGAAAAAAGAAATGATGTCATCCTGTCAACAGACGTCCAATCGGTATCATGCAAATACAGACTAGGAAAGGGGACGATAAACTATGAGTCAGGACTATCCGAGGCATGCTTCCTCTATCAGATCATCCCAGGAAGGGTTAGTGTTCCCTTCCTTAAGGTTTTGAGCTCAGGAGTCCGCTGAGCTTCCAACTATTTCAGCTTTATTTCTGTTCAGCTCTCCAGAAAGTGTCGGCGTGTCTGAAATAAGAGCAGCACGTCGAGCACAGACAGATGTTTATTCATCATAGAAACGCTGCTGCCCCCCCCCCCGCTGTCCCTCCCCCCGCTGTCCCCTCTTCAGGCTCTCAGCTCAGTCCACTATAATTACATCTGCGCCGATGTTCTTATCACAGGAAATGTGCCAGCCTGGACCATCTGGAGTGCTTTTGCTTCTTGAGCCAGGCAGTAATGGTCTGGGACCCCGAGGCCTGGCTGCCGGGTCGGCTCCTCCAGCTGTCCCTCCCCCCGCTGTCCCGAGGCCTGGCTGCCGGTCGGCTCCTCCAGCTGTCCCTCCCCCCGCTGTCCCGAGGCCTGACTGCCGGGTCGGCTCCTCCAGCTGTCCCTCCCCCCGCTGTCCCGAGGCCTGGCTGCCGGTCGGCTCCTCCAGCTGCGGAAAACTGTACGTGTTGCTGTGCAACTGGTTGCCAGCGGTGATGAATTTGGCTGCGAGGACCAAAATAAAACACACTGGGAAAGAGGTCCTCTACATGCACTAATGGAGACGTCAGAGTGGGGGGGGGCACATGCTCAGGTCCTCTACATGCACTAATGGAGATGTCAGAGTGGGGGGGGCTTCCAGTGCTGGACCCTAAGCAGTGGTGGGGGACGGGGGACGGTGCACCTGGCAGTGCCTATGCGGTGACCTGGCACCTCTCCAGCTACCAGTCCACACTCTGTACTTTGGTCCGTACGGGGACTTGAACCAGCGACCTTCTGGTCCAAACCCAACTCAGTACTTTAGCAGTTTTTTCAGCACTTTTCTTTCTTAGTCTAAAACAGGAGAGAAAACTATATTTTCTCACTTGAATGTCGGGGGTTTTACAGCAATGTGGAGCCCAGCGCTGCCTCAGACCGGAGCTCGTGACCTCTGACCTCTGACCTGTGCAGCCTGTGCGGGGTCAACGTGAGCGTCAGGCTGCGAGCCAACAGAGCCGCCTGCCTGGCCGCTGGAGGAAGTGACACAGGTTGCACTCATTTCCTACACTTGAAACCTGGAACCGTTGCAGAAACCGCTCAGACGGTTTCTCTCCTCTGGAGTCTCTGCAGCTGGACGCGAGTCTGCGTTCTCTCATCACAGCAGCCAAGACACATCTGGAAAAATCTCACACACACAAGTGGCGAAGACTACTCTGCTGTTCAAGGAATGTTAAAAACGTGTCAGCGAGGATGATCCACGTCAGTCAGGTCGGCCGCGGCAGCGTCGGGAGGCAGAGACATCGGCCATCTTGGATCGCTCCTCTGCCAGATGTCTCCGTCGGTCGCCAAGCGCTCCGATCAGTCGAGCACGCCGTTGGCTCGGCTCAGAGAGCTCACATTTCCTCCTCGGCTGCAAGGACACGAACGCACCTTAACCCTTGTGTTGTCTTCCCGAAAGTCAACACTTTTGTTGACGCTTTTAATCGTCCATTTTTCAACACTTTTGATGCTTTTTTTCTATGTTTTTTTGACATTTTCAACACTACGTAACACTAACGTATTAACTTTTTTTTTTTTTGCTGTCTGTGTGTGTGTGTGTGTGTGTGTGTGTGTGTGTGTGTGTGTGTGTGTGTGTGTGTGTGTGTGTGTGTGTGTGTGTGTGTGTGTGTTGTTACTCTCAGTAGTCTTCAAACTGCACACACCAGTCAGGTGTGTGCAGTTTGTTGCTTCCTAAACTAAGTGGATCACTCCGTACTGTTAAACAGAGAAAATCTCTGGCTTTTAAAGTCCATAAACACCATAGTTATTGCATATTATATATATATATATTATATATATATATTATATATATATATATAATATATATATATATATTATATATAATATATATAATATATATACATTATATATTATATATAATATATATATATAATATAATATATATATATATATATATAATATATTTTACCCCTCGTGTTGTTTTCCCATCAAAATTGAAAATCAACAATTTTGTTGATGCTTTTTATCTTTTTCTTACGTTTTTCTCCCTTTTTTCATCACTTTTGATGCTTTTTTTTCAATGTTTGTCACTTTTTTTTGACATTTTCAACACTACGTAACGATGATGATTGGCTGACAGCAGCAGACAGTTTGTCCAATTAAAACGAGTTAAAGTCTGCAGACTGACACCAGGAAGTTAGAACTACAAACAGCTGTTCTGTGTTTCCTGTCGGAAATAAGAAGAATAGATACGAAAGAACTAACGTAAGAAATAAGCATTAATATGAAATAAGCAATAAATACAGAAACAAATATATACAACACAAAATATAATACAAAATATAATACAAAATATAATACAAAATATAATATAAAATACAATACAAAATAACCGTCTAACATAACGTAAGTTAGTCCTTTGGGCCCTTTAACCCTCGTGGTGTCTAACCGTCTAAATGGAAATCAACACTTTTGGTGATGTTTTTAACTTTTTTTACGTTTTTGTCTCTTTTTTTCATCACTTTTGACACTTTTTTTCAATGTTTGTCACTTTTTTTGACGTTTAACACTACGTAACTAACTTATTAACTTTAGTTTTATCTATTTTTGGAATTTATGGTCAATAAACCTCATTTATAGGAAATTATACCTAATGTTTGAGTTAGAAAAGCACAAATTAGGAATTATTGAGACTAAAAACGTTATGTCATCTTTTTTGACCCTTTTGTGTTTTTCCTTCGATGATTTTGTCACTTTTTCTACATTTGTCGACTTTTTCTGAGCCTTTTGAAATTTTTGGGGCTTTTTCCCAAAATGTGTCACTCTTTGTTTCTTTATCCGACAACTTTTTTACATTTTTGTCATTTTATTTGACATTTGTTCACTTTTTATTCACTTTTATTGAAGTTTTTCTCTTTTTTTTTACACTTTTTTAAAGTTCTTTTACCAGTTGTTCTTCCTCCAAATGCTATAAAATTGATTTGTTTGAAGAAACCCAAAATTCCTGTATAGAGACTTTTTGGAAAGAAGACACGGGGGTTAATGCTACGCCATCTCGTCATTGACTTCACTTTGACATCGTTTTCACACATTCTATCTATCACAACCCGTCCCGGTAGTAAACCCCCACATAACCGTCCAGGAGTGTGTTTTTTTGGGAGAAGCGAGTGTGTTTTGTGGTACCTGATCCCTCCCCCGCAGACTGACCAACAACAACAACATCATGACTCATGTGAGTTTAACGATCCGCCTGAAAGCCACAACGCGCCGTAAAAACCACTTCCCCCTCTGAGTTCCTGGAGAACAACCCCATCACCTGCAGAGGGAAACATCCGCCCGCTCGCTGCCATCACACCGAACTCTGCCAGCCTCGACCAGAGGCCCGTGGGAGCCTCACGCTGCAGCTTCAGTGTGTGGAAACACAATTTAATCAGAGTGAAGAGGAAAGTGGGCTCTGGTTTCATCTGCTGGGACCAAAGTGTTGCTCAGCCAGAAGCAGCGGCGCCTAAACATCAACAGCAGATAAATCACAACAGATTACAGCTCACAGAGGAGGGGGCTCTCTGTCACTGCCCAATGGGAGGAGAGGGCAGATTTGAGTCGTGCATGCGTCACTTTGCGACAAGTAGCATGTGTGACTCACATCGGGGAGAGACATACAGGACTGCAGCCGGAAGACCTGCTGAATGTGCCTCATTATTGGCCGGATGTCCGTCCTCTGTCTCTGTGATGGTGCTCTAACCTCCGTCCCCGTCCTCTGTCTCTGTGATGGTGCTCTAACCTCCGTCCCCGTCCTCTGTCTCTGTGATGGTGCTCTAACCTCCGTCCCCGTCCTCTGTCTCTGTGATGGTGCTCTAACCTGTGGCTGATTTCTGAGGACTATGGTAACCTGGTCCTCAGATCTCTGCAGGGTAAATCCAGACAGCTAGCTAGACTATCTGTCCAATCTGAGGACTATGGTTACCTGGTCCTCAGATCTCTGCAGGGTAAATCCAGACAGCTAGCTAGACTATCTGTCCAATCTGAGGACTATGGTAACCTGGTCCTCAGATCTCTGCAGGGTAATTCCAGACAGCTAGCTAGACTATCTGTCCAATCTGAGGACTATGGTTACCTGGTCCTCAGGTCTCTGCAGGGTAAATCCAGACAGCTAGCTAGACTATCTGTCCAATCAGAGTCTCTGTTGACGACTAAAACTACTTCTGAACTTCATGTTCCACCAAAACAACTTCCTTCCTGAGACTATTTAGCAGCGGCACCGTGGCTCTGTCCGGCGCTTAGACCCGCCCATCACGATTGTGATTGGTTTAAAGAAATGCCAATAAACCAGACCCTCCTCTGCAGAGCTGTGGAGGAAGGTCTGGACATGCGAGACTATCTGACTGTAGAAAGCTCCAGAACGAGCGGAGCGAAGTTGAGAACGAACGTATTGCTCATTCTGTCCGACGCTGATGAACGAGTGTGTGTGTGTGTGTGTGTGAGTGTGTGTGTGTGTGTGTGTGTGTGTGTGTGTATGGCCTCTGGGGAACGCCCTCAGGGTTTCAATTCTTATTTATGAAGCATTGACTGATTTGAATAACTATTATGAAATAATAGGAAGGAAACCAATTTGACTCAACACTTCCTCTTCTGCTTTTAACCTCCAGAACAACAAGAAACATCACGACTGCTCCTGCACCACGTTCCTCCTCTAGCACGGCCACGCAGTCCGAGGTAGACTACTGCTCCTGCACCACGTCCCTCCTCTAGCACGGCCACGCAGTCCGAGGTAGACTACTGCTCCTGCACCACGTCCCTCCTCTAGCACGGCCACGCAGTCCGAGGTAGACTACTGCTCCTGCACCACGTCCCTCCTCTAGCACGGCCACACAGTCCGAGGTAGACTACTGCTCCTGCACCACGTCCCTCCTCTAGCACGGCCACACAGTCCGAGGTAGACTACTGCTCCTGCACCACGTCCCTCCTCTAGCACGGCCACGCAGTCCGAGGTAGACTACTGCTACTGCACCACGTCCCTCCTCTAGCACGGCCACGCAGTCCGAGGTAGACTACTGCTCCTGCACCACGTCCCTCCTCTAGCACGGCCACGCAGTCCGAGGTAGACTACTGCTACTGCACCACGTCCCTCCTCTAGCACGGCCACGCAGTCCGAGGTAGACTACTGCTCCTGCACCACGTCCCTCCAACTAGCACGGCCACACAGTCCGAGGTAGACTACTGCTCCTGCACCACGTCCCTCCTCTAGCACGGCCACACAGTCCGAGGTAGACTACTGCTCCTGCACCACGTCCCTCCTCTAGCACGGCCACGCAGTCCGAGGTAGACTACTGCTACTGCACCACGTCCCTCCTCTAGCACGGCCACGCAGTCCGAGGTAGACTACTGCTCCTGCACCACGTCCCTCCTCTAGCACGGCCACGCAGTCCGAGGTAGACTACTGCTCCTGCACCACGTCCCTCCAACTAGCACGGCCACACAGTCCGAGGTAGACTACTGCTACTGCACCACGTCCCTCCTCTAGCACGGCCACGCAGTCTGAGCTAGTTGGAGACTCGCCACTACAACGGCTTTCAGAGGCTTGGGAAGACGTTTAGTCCTACAGACTTAATAAAGTTAATAATCAGTGTTATAAAGGCTTAAATTAGCTTTGAACATGCTCTGCTGTAAAGATCCACCCACAGAAAGACAACACGTTGCTAACACCCAGAAACACCACCCAGAAACACCACCCAGAACATCAGGCAGAAACACCACCCAGAACATCAGGCAGAAACACCACCCAGAACATCAGGCAGAAACACCACCCAGAACATCAGGCAGAAACACCACCCAGAACATCAGGCAGAAACACCACCCAGAACACCACCCAGAACATCAGGCAGAAACACCACCCAGAACACCACCCAGAAACACCACCCAGAAACACCACCCAGAAACACCACCCAGAGACACCATCCAGAACATCAGGCAGAAACACCACCCAGAACACCACCCAGAACACCACCCAGAAACACCACCCAGAAACACCACCCAGAGACACCATCCAGAACATCAGGCAGATGTTAGTGAAGCTGTAGCACTTCCCCACATGTTGCCTTTCAAAATAAGACGATCAAGTTGACTTATAATCCCTGCACTTGATGAATGATGAAGGTAAAAACAGCTGTAGACGGATATAAAGAAATAAAGATTCAAAATACAAAAGCTGCCTGGGGGTACTTAGGCCAGAAAAACACACTTCTGCAGTCAGGCATGACATGATAACTAGCTCGTTGCAATAGAGATGAATACAAGTTCTAGTGTGTGTGTATGTATGTATATATGCATGCGTGTGTGTGTGTGTGTGTGTGTGTGTGTGTGTGTGTGTGTGTGTGTGTGTGTGTGTGTGTGTGTGTGTGTGTAATGCATGCATGTATGTATGTACATATGCATGCGTGTGTGTGTGTGTGTGTGTGTGTGTGTGTGTGTATGCATGCATGTATGTATGTATGTATGTACATATGCATGCATGTCTGTGTGTGTGTGTGTGTGTGTGTGTGTGTGTGTGTGTGTGTGTGTGTGTGTGTGTGTGTGTGTGTATGCATGCATGCATGTATGTATGTATGTACATATGCATGCGTGTGTGTGTGTGTGTGTGTGTGTGTGTGTGTGTGTGTGCATGCATGTATGTATGTATGTATGTACATATGCATGCGTGTGTGTGTGTGTGTGTGTGTGTGTGTGTGTGTGTGTGTGTGCATGCATGTATGTATGTATGTACATATGCATGCGTGTGTGTGTGTGTGTGTGTGTGTGTGTGTGTGTGTGTGTGTGTGTGTGTGTGTGTGTGCATGCATGTATGTATGTATGTACATATGCATGCGTGTGTGTGTGTGTGTGTGTGTGTGTGTGTGTGTGTGTGTGTGTGTGTGTGTGTGTGTGTGTGCATGCATGTATGTATGTATGTACATATGCATCTGTGTGTGTGTGTGTGTGTGTGTGTGTGTGTGTGTGTGTGTGTATGCTCATGTATAGTCTAGTACATTTAGGCACCGTAATCATAACATCATAACATCATATCATTGGGAACCCTGTTGAACTGCACTCTGCGTACGTAGTTAAGCACCTTCAGATCTAAAGAAAAGAGAACTTATAAATAAATATGGAAACGTGTAAAATTATCTTTCATGTCCCTCCGTGCTGCATTTAAACCCTTATGAACTGTCCTAAAACCACCCTAACCCTCATTTTGTCCTCATGTTGTCCTCATGTTGTCCCCATGTTGTCCTCATGTTGTCTTCATGTTGTCCTCATGTTGTCCTCATGTTGCCCTCATGTTGTCCTCATGTTGTCCTCATGTTGCCCTCATGTCTTCCTCATGTTGTCTTCATGTTGCCCTCATGTTGTCTTCATGTTGCCCTCATGTTGTCTTCATGTTGTCTTCATGTTGTCTTCATGTTGTCCTCATGTTGTCCTCATGTTGCCCTCATGTTGTCTTTATGTTGTCTTCATGTTGTCCTCATGTTGTCCTCATGTTGTCCCAGTGTTGTCCCCATGTTGCCCTCATGTCGTCCTCATGTTGCCCTCTTCATGTCTTCCTCATGTTGTCTTCATGTTGCCCTCATGTTGTCTTCATGTTGTCCCCATGTTTTCCTCATGTTGTCCTCATGTTGTCCTCATGTTGTCCTCATGGTGTCCTCATGTTGTCTTCATGTTGTCTTCATGTTGTCCTCATGTTGTCCTCATGTTGTCCCCATGTTGTCCTATATCAATGTTCTTTTTAATTCCCCAAAATAACATGATTGATTCCACACAACGCTCTTTGCCAAGTACAAATCTCTACTTTCATTAATTTTGGGGCGTCTTATTCAATTTTATAGCATTTGAAACCAAATTGAAGTGTTTTTGAAATAGTATTGAGAGTAAAAGTTGACATATTCCAGTCTGTGATTATCATCAACATCCATTCCTTTAATTTTAGTCTCAATAATTCCTAATTTCTGCTTTTCTAACTCAAACATAAGTTCCTATAAATGAGATACATTGACCATTAATTCCAAA
>JABXJD010000533.1:57500-77500 GCA_013375575.1 Percina caprodes
GAGCTCCACTAAGAATTTGATCTCCTGAATCTTCAGTCGTCTCTTCTGGATCATCTGCTGGATTTCAGCCCCTGTCTTCCACAGCTCAGCTTTCTTTGCTTCATATTCTTCCTTCTGAAGACCAACGAGATGTTTCTTTTGGTCTGAAACCTTCCAGGCTATGAAGACACACAGCAGACACAGCAGGAAGAACATCCAGGTCTTTCTTCCAGGTCCTTCTTTTGGTTCACAGGGAACTTTTTTTGGTTCACAGGGAACTTCTTTTGGTTTACAAGGAACTTCTTTTGGTCCGGGTAATTGTTGCTCTGAGCTGCTGCTGGCGTCCTGTTGAGTTGACTGTCTGAACTGAGCAGCCATCTCTGAGATGAAAGTGTTGACCTGCAGCTCAGGTTTGATGTTAAAATCCTTTTTACAGTTGGGACACTGATAGGGAACATCAGTATCCCAGTGTTTATTGATGCAGGTTTTACAGAAGTTGTGTCCACATGGTGTGGTGACAGGATCAGTGAACACATCCAGACAGATGGAGCACAGGAAATGATCTTCAGTCAGCAGACAGCTGGCAGCAGACATATCGCCACTCTGAGGATAAAAAGTGTGGAAAAGTACAAATGTCATTACTTCAGAAGCCCTGAAAGACAAGGTAGTGACAAATGGTGGGCATTTTTGGCCGAAATTTAAGATTATCTCCCACATAGGAGATATTATCCTAAGGATTATCTTCTCAGGAGATGATATTATCTCGGACGTATGAGATCAACTTTAAGGCTTAGTTAGGCTGGTTCAAGAGTGAGAAACACTCCTTAAAACCTGGGAATTTAAATAAATTCTATGTTATTCTCTCTTACAGATTTTAATACAAAAACAGATTTCCACAAAATAATCAGTTGAGACATAGACTACAGTCTTCGGTCTGCAACGTAGATTTCTTCTTCTAATGTGCACATTTAAACATAACATCTGAGTGGAAAAGACTGTAGATGTAAGTCATTAACTGGGGAACGTGTGTGCATCATCATCAAATGTATGCAAATTAGTGCATTTTAATGTGGAGATTGCAATTATGTTATTATACGCTACTGTATTCACCTAAAGTAGAGAGAGAGAGAGACTACTGTATTCACCTATAAGAGAGAGAGAGAGACTACTGTATTTATCTGTAGTGTTGAAACAAAGAGAGAGAGAATTAATTAAATTACTCCATTAACACGTTACCAGGGACGACACACAAACCAAAAATACAAGAAATATACCAGAAATAATAAATAAGATTAAATAAAAGAAGATAGCAAAGATTAAAATACCAGAAATACTGAGAAACATACATATAAATGAACAAGAACGTACATGTATCTATAACTGTAGAATAACATTTACATAGTATATATAATAAAAAATAGATATTAAATATGAAGTGAGCTTTGACATCACCCGGTAAGGCCACTATATAACCTTGGCTAACTTATTAACTTATTACATTAACTAGTAGCTCACACGTGCTGTAGGTAGGATTGGGAAGATCCAGGACTCCTCAGTCCCCCCCCCTTTCTGCTAAACCCCAACGGTCTCCTAAGCCCCTCCCCCCACGAGGGAGAGTGAGTCGGCTCGTTGGAGATGAACTGCACCTGTAAAGTGGACAAAAGCAGGCGGCAGCAGCAAGGGGGGGGGGGAAGGTGCTGTAAAGTCGGACAGTTTCCATCTGATTCCAGCCGCCTTCAGACTGGACAGGAAGTGACAAAAACACTGTGGGGCGATTCTGATTTAATAAAATATAATCAGACCCCAGATCAGCTGGTCCAGTCTCTAGTGGTTTAATGATGATAATCAGACCCCAGATCAGCTGGTCCAGTCTCTAGTGGTTTAATGATGACAGAGAAGCTCTCAGAATGTTCTCCATGAGATCTGGTCTGATGTTATTAACAGACTGGAGATGATTCAGTCTCTCTGACTTCTAAACGTCACTATCAGCCACACAACGTGTTCTGGACAGAATAATCTTTAAATCAGACAAATAGCAACTAAAATCCTCCGATTCAAAATCAATAAAAAGTTTATATAAAACGTCATCATGTTGTGAACCAATCAGCTGTTAAATCAGCTGAGAGGCCTGCGTTTCCCAGCATGCTCAGGGGCCGCCTGGCTCTTGCAGTCGGTGAAAAGCAACTGCGCTGCCTGGTCTCAGACCTGCGGCTCCCTGGTCTCAGACCTGAGGCTTCCTGGTCTCAGACCTGCGGCTCCCTGGTCTCAGAAGTGAGGCTTCCTGGTCTCAGACCTGCGGCTCCCTGGTCTCAGACCTGAGGCTTCCTGGTCTCAGACCTGCGGCCGCCTTGCTCTCGTAAGATTATCGTTGCCTACGTATGCATGACGTCAGAGATTGGGATCAAGTTGGACACAAATCTACCCAGCATGCAACGGGCGGTGATCGCCGGTGATTGATTCTGCGCAGACCTGGTTCATCTCCAACGAGCCTATTTTGTGTGCATGAGCAGTGATTAGACACTCCCCCCGGCCCTGATTGGTGCATCTGAACTGGATCTTTGCAGGTCCCACTGCAGGCTGTAGGTGGCGCCAGAGGAGCCGGATCTGTTCTTAATGACCTGCTTCATGTAGTTCTACTGGGCTCAGTTTCAGCAAATATGACAAAGTTAGTTTTAGAAGTCTACTGCCCCCCCACAACCCCCACGGCCACCGAGTGTAACTTCCTGTCCGAGTAGAGCTCAGGTTGTGAGGTCAGACCGGTTAATTATAGAATATAATAAACACAGTAAATATATGTAATGATATGATCAGCTGGTCTGACAGCAGGAAGTACAGAGACAGGCAGGCTGAGAGGAAAGAGTTGCAAAATGTCAATGATCTGCCTTAATAATCAATAAAAGATCAAATCAGACGCTGGACTCTATGTGGACGCCTCAAAGGGAAGCTAGGCTAGGCTAGTTAGCTTTTAGCTTTTAGCAGGAACACCTTATCTGCTGTTCCTCAGCTCCTTTGGTCTGGATCCTGGTTTTAGTGTGGCCACAGTGTTCAGGGAGTGTATTCTGTCTCCGTGGGCTCACCAGTGTTGCTGAGAAAAAGCTGCTGATTGATAGAAAGTTTCTTCAGAGATACGTAGAGACTTGTCTTGATGCAGCGCTGCTGCCGCTCAGGAAAACTTATCAAACCTGCGTTTCAGGAAATGGGACGCTCCCCCCCCCCCCCGGTGAGGGAGGCGCTGCTGCCTCTCTGGGAGACACATGAACCCTCGGGGCGTCTTCCCGGAGACCTGCAACTTTGGGTTTTTATGGGTTAAAATTTCAACGTTTTGTTGTTCTTTTTCTCCACTTTTCTCCACGTTTTTGTCAATTTTATTCCTATTTTTTGTCATTTTTTTTACGTATTTTTAATTATGTTTGAGTCAATTTTTTAACAATTTTTTGGTCACTTTTTCAGCGTTTAAAAAATAATGTTTTTGTCAATTTTATTCCTTTTTTTTGTCGATTTTTTTACGTTTTAATTATGTTTTAGTCCATTTTTTTTTTAAATGTCACTTTTTCAGATTTTTTTTTTGTTTGTTTTTGTGGATTTTTTTCCTGTGTTTTTGTAGTTTCTTTTAAAAATTTGTCAATTTTTAAACGTTTTTTTTAACGTTTAATTTATTATCAATTATTTTGTTGCTTTTTCTGATTTTTTGGTCACTTTTTCAGCATGTAAAAAATAAATTATTTTTGTTGATTTTTTTTCCTTAGTTTTTGTTTTTTATTTTAAACATTTGTCATTTTTAACATTGTTGTCAAATGTATTCCTATTTTTTGTCACTTAAAAAAATAATTTAATTGCGTTTTCAGTCAATTTTTTAACAATTTTTTGGTTAATTTTTCAGCGTTTTAAAGACATTTTTTTGTTGATTTTTTCCTGCGTTTTTTAAGTTTTTTTAGGACTACTAGCCAGTCAGAAGTAGTGTATGAGGGCTCACTTTGTAAACCTATAACATACAACAATAAAGGAAAGGGAAAAAGCCAAAAAGGATAATATGAGCACTTTAAGATTAGAAAAAACATTGTGATTTAAATAGTATATAGTAAATAGATATATAGATTAAATAGTATATATTAAATAGATATATAGATTAAATAGTATATAGTAAATAGATATATAGATTAAATAGTATATAGTAAATAGATATATAGATTAAATAGTATATAGTAAATAGATATATAGATTAAATAGTATATAGTAAATAGATATATAGATTAAATAGTATATAGTAAATAGATATATAGATTAAATAGTATATAGTAAATAGATATATAGATTAAATAGTATATAGTAAATAGATATATAGATTAAATAGTATATAGTAAATAGATATATAGATTAAATAGTATATAGTATATAGATATATAGATTAAATAGTATATAGTAAATAGATATATAGATTAAATAGTATATAGTATATAGATATATAGATTAAATAGTATATAGTAAATAGATATATAGATTAAATAGTATATAGTAAATAGATATATAGATTAAATAGTATATAGTAAATAGATATATAGATTAAATAGTATATAGTAAATAGATATATAGATTAAATAGTATATAGTAAATAGGACTCCCTTTTCCCAGGTGAAAGTCTTGTTGCTTCTTTTCCTTCTTTGGTATCCAAGCAAAATTTATATAATGTCACTAAAATTTGGTAAAATTGATATTGAATCAAAAAATTTAATCAAAACACAGAATCATTGGCAATACCCAACATCCTAATTAGGAGCGACTACAGTTAACATGCAGTAACACACACAGATCCACACACTCAGAACAGCACACACCAATATATTCAATTCAATTTTATTTAGAGTATCAATTCATAACGAGTTATCTCAAGACGGATAGAGCAGGTCTAGACCGCTCTATAATTTACAGATAGAGCAGGTCTAGACCGCTCTATAATTCACAGATAGAGCAGGTCTAGACCGCTCTATAGTCTACAGATAGAGCAGGTCTAGACCGCTCTATAGTCTACAGATAGAGCAGGTCTAGACCGCTCTATAATCTACAGATAGAGCAGGTCTAGACCGCTCTATAGTCTACAGATAGAGCAGGTCTAGACCGCTCTATAATCTACAGATAGAGCAGGTCTAGACCGCTCTATAATCTACAGATAGAGCAGGTCTAGACCGCTCTATAATCTACAGATAGAGCAGGTCTAGACCGCTCTATAGTCTACAGATAGAGCAGGTCTAGACCGCTCTATAGTCTACAGATAGAGCGGGTCTAGACCGCTCTATAATTTACACATAGAACAGGTCTAGACCACTCTATAATCCCCCTGAGTAAAAAGCCTGAGTATATGTGCACTGAACATCAAAGGTAAATACACATTCATTACATTAAAGTGTATCTAGAAAATCAAATGTTTAGGGTTAGATATTTTAGTATCCAACGACAGACTGACGTCAAACTACCAAAAACATGAGCAAAGGTCTTTAAAGAAGGAAAATATTTCTGAGAAGCACAACAACTAAAATCACAATTAAAACATTTAAATGATTACCAACAATTCTCCATCTATGGATTCTGGAAAACTTGAAAAATAACCCTTTAATTCCTGAATA
Organism: Percina caprodes; assembly: GCA_013375575.1. Classification (NCBI taxonomy): domain Eukaryota; kingdom Metazoa; phylum Chordata; class Actinopteri; order Perciformes; family Percidae; genus Percina; species Percina caprodes. The sequence goes on from JABXJD010000533.1 coordinate 63,098, forward strand.
CACTTTAAACTGATGAGAGCTAATATACAAAATATTACAAACAAGGTTGCTGATCTTCCTGTAATTTAACCACTCTCTGAATCACCGTCCTTATATTTTAAAGTGTATCTTGGTTTTTTCCTCTTGAAGAGCTACTTGTTCATTGACTTTTAATCAGTTGTGAAATTTGTGTGAGATCTTTATGTGAAAATGGAGAAAGTTGTCTCCACTGAAGTGCACTAAATGTCAACTGTCATCATTATTTGATCCTGTAGAAAAGAAAAATGATTCTCATGGATGTTCTGTGGCCTCTTTTCCTGTGATTTCATTAACTGAACATTTTGTTCTCCTCAGTGACAGGAGAGATGATCAGAGGGGCAGAGTTTTTACCACCGTCATTAAGACTGGGACAGAAGAATGGGAGGAGTTTCTCAGTGAAGGCGCAGCCAGTAAAGGAGTAGATAAGAGCTGCAGTATCAACGTCATAAAAGGAGACCAGACCCTCCTCATAATCCACAAACACCCCCACCTTCTGAAGAGGAGACTTCAGGGACAGAAGGACAGCAGGGCCAGCAAAAGCGTAGGACTGATGGTCATTCAACCATATCACCCAGTAACCATCCTGAGGGCTCAGTGTGATTTGTCCCTTCCTGATGACCGACTCTCTGGCCACTCCTAATAACCAGTCAGTCTTCCCTTGAACCTGAACCTCAAAATAAAATCTTCCTGGTGAGAAACTCTGCTTTGCTAAGACAAAAACATGTTTCTCATATCTTTCTGGGTTGTCTGTAAGATTCTTCCACACATCACTGTCATGTACTTGTTTTCCATCGTCCGACAGGATGAGTCTAGGATGTGCTGTATCAGGATCAAGAGTCACATCTACTTCATGCTGCTGGACCCTCTTCAGATCAGACTCAGGGAGCAGATTCAGGATCTGGTGACTGAGCTTTTCCAGCTGAGCCTTGTAGAGCTGCTCCACCTCAGTGCTTCTCTCCCGCAGCTCAGAGACTTCCTGTTTCAGCTCTTTGACGAAGCCTTTGGCCAGTTCCTCTGTGTTTCTCTGCTTCTCTTTGACCGTTTCGATGAGCTCGGCCTGGATTTTCTCAACAGACTCCTTCAGAGCGCTGAAGACCTGTCTGTCTGTGTCTTCCTTACTGAGCTCCATTGAGTGTTTGATCTCCTTCTGGATCATCTGTTGTATTTCAGCCTGTGTCTTGCACAGCTCGGCCTTCTTTGCTTCATATTCGTCTTTCAGAAGAACAACATGTTTCTTTTGTTCGGACACCATCCAGGCCACGAAGACACACATCAGACCCAGCAGGAAGAACATCCAGGTCTTCTTTTTGAGTCCTGAGTAGACGTCACAAGGAACTTTTTTTGCTTCCTGTCTGAACTGAGCAGCCATCTCTGAGATGAAAGTGTTGACCTGCAGCTCAGGTTTGATGTTAAAATTCTTTTTACAGTTGGGACACTGACACGGGACATTAATATTCCAGTGATGAGTGATGCAGGTTTTACAGAAGTTGTGTCCACATGGTGTGCTGACTGGATCAGTGAACACATCCAGACAGATGGAGCACAGGAACTGATCTTCAGTCAGCAGACAGCTGGCAGCAGACATATCGCCACTCTGAGGATGAAAAGTGTGAGAAAACAAAACTGTCATTTCCGATCTTGATTATTTGTTTCCTAAAATCAAATTATTACAGGCCACTGTCCCAAAATCAGCTATAAACAACACAGGGTTCACACAAACCAACCAGTCTGTTCAGTAGTGTGAGTGGCTGCATGAGTGAAAGTGAAGTGTATGAGCAGTGTTGTATGGTGCAACAAAACAGGAACCAACAGCCACAATGATGTGTGAGCAATGGGGGCACGACTGTTCAAGATGCTTTTAACCCTCATGTTGTCCTCATGTTGTCCTCATGTTGTCCTCATGTTGTCCTCATGTTGTCCTAGATCAATGTTCTTTTTAATTCCCCAAAATAACATGATTGATTCCACACAACGCAAGATGAGGGTAGTGGGATACGCGCTCGACTGCAGGACGGGTCTCGGGACCCCGGAGAACGAGATGAGGGTAGCGGGATACGCGTTTGACTGCAGGACGGGTCTCGGGACCATGGAGGACGAGATGAGGGTAGTGGGATACGCGTTCGACTGCAGGACGGGTCTCTGGGACCCCGGAGGACGAGATGAGGGTAGTGGGATACGCGTTCGACTGCAGGACGGGTCTCTGGGACCCCGGAGGACGAGATGAGGGTAGTGGGATACGCGTTCGACTGCAGGACGGGTCTCTGGGACCCCGGAGGACGAGATGAGGGTAGTGGGATACGCGTTCGACTGCAGGACGGGTCTCGGGACCCCGGGGGACGAGATGAGGGTAGTGGGATACATGTTCGACTGCAGGACGGGTCTCGGGACCCCGGGGGACAAGATGAGGGTAGTGGGATACATGTTCGACTGCAGGACGGGTCTCTGGGACCCCGGAGGACAAGATGAGGGTAGTGGGATACACGTTCGACTGCAGGACGGGTCTCTGGGACCCCGGAGGACGAGATGAGGGTAGTGGGATACATGTTCGACTGCAGGACGGGTCTCTGGGACCCCGGAGGACGAGATGAGGGTAGTGGGATACACGTTCGACTGCAGGACGGGTCTCTGGGACCCCGGAGGACGAGATGAGGGTAGTGGGATACACGTTCGACTGCAGGACGGGTCTCTGGACCCCGGAGGACGAGATGAGGGTAGTGGGATACGCGTTCGAGTGCAGGACGGGTCTCGGGACCCCGGGGGACGAGATGAGGGTTAAGTCTGTTCCGTTGTTTCTTGGAGGAAGCTTTTTGTTTTGTCTACCCGGTGACTGGAGAGATTTATTACAACTTATCTCTTTGTGTTCAGGATCAACAATCCTCTTTATTTTTGGCACCCTGATGACTGATAAGCAGGAATTGTGAGTTTTTTTGTTCACATTGATGACTCGCCAAGTGAAAAACAACAATGTAATTTCATCTTTCATGTGTTTCAGTGTACTGCCTGACTTCCAGCAGCTTTGTCTTAGCTTTACTGATAAAAATGTTGACTGGTTGGTGAACCAGGTTCCAGTCTGGGTCCAGGGACCAGAGCGTTCAGCTATCAGGCTCCTCTCCTGTGGAACCAGCTTCCCGTCTGGGTCCAGGGACCAGAGCATTCAGCTATCAGGCTCCTCTCCTGTGGAACCAGGTTCCAGTCTGGGTCCAGGGACCAGAGTGTTCAGCTATCAGGCTCCTCTACTGTGGAACCAGGTTCCAGTCTGGGTCCAGGGACCAGAGCGTTCAGCTATCAGGCTCCTCTACTGTGGAACCAGGTTCCAGTCTGGTTCCAGGGACCAGAGCGTTCAGCTATCAAGCTCCTCTCCTGTGGAACCAGGTTAGAGTCTGGGTCCAGGGACCAGAGCGTTCAGCTATCAGGCTCCTCTACTGTGGAACCAGGTTCCAGTTTGGGTCCAGGGACCAGAGCGTTTAGCTACCAAGCTCCTCTCCTGTGGAACCAGGTTCCAGTCTGGGTCCAGGAGGCAGACACCGTCCCCACATTTAAGAGTAGGCTTAAGACTTTCTTCTTTGATGAAGCTTATAGTTGTACTGGCTCAGGAGAGTCCTGAACCATCCCTTAGTTACTCCGCTATAGGCCAGACTGCTGGGGGACTTCCCATGATGCACTGAGCACCTCTCTCCTCCTCCTTCTCTCCATCTGTATGCAACCTCTCTGTCTGTCTTTCTTACTCTGTCTCTCTCTCTCTCTTACTTTCTCTCTCTCTCTCTTTCTCTTACTCTCTCTCTCTCTGTCTCTCTCTCTCTCTTTCTCTCTCTCTCTCTTTCTCTCTCTCTCTCTTTCTCTTACTCTCTCTCTCTCTGTCTCTCTCTCTCTCTTTCTCTCTCTCTCTCTTTCTCTCTCTGTCTCTCTCTCTTTCTCTCTCTCTCTCTCTCTCTCTATCTCTCTCTCTCTCTCTCTCTCTTACTTTCTCTCTTTCTCTCTGTCTCTCTCTCTCTACCCCAACCGGTCGAGGCAGATGCCCCCCCACCCTGAGCCATGTTTCTGTCTCTTAAAGGAAGTGTTTCCTTGCCTCTGTGTCCTAGTGCTGCTCTTGGTGGGAACTGTTGGGTTTCTGTAAATAACTTCAGAGTCCGGTCTAGACCTGCTCTTTATGGAAGACCTGGGAGATAAATAACATCCCAGAGTCCGGTCTAGACCTGCTCTTTATGGAAAGACCTGGGAGATAAATAACATCCCAGAGTCCTGGTCTAGACCTGCTCTTTATGGAAAGACCTGGGAGATAAATAACATCCCAGAGTCCGGTCTAGACCTGCTCTTTATGGAAAGACCTGGGAGATAAATAACATCCCAGAGTCCGGTCTAGACCTGCTCTTTATGGAAGAGACCCGGGAGATAAATAACATCCCAGAGTCCTGGTCTAGACCTGCTCTTTATGGAAAGACCAGGGAGATAAATAACATCCCAGAGTCCGGTCTAGACCTGCTCTTTATGGAAGAGACCCGGGAGATAAATAACATCCCAGAGTCCTGGTCTAGACCTGCTCTTTATGAAAGACCTGGGAGATAAATAACATCTCAGAGTCCGGTCTAGACCTGCTCTTTATGGAAAGACCTGGGAGATAAATAACACCCCAGAGTCCGGTCTAGACCTGCTCTTTATGGAAGACCTGGGAGATAAATAACACCCCAGAGTCCTGGTCTAGACCTGCTCTTTATGGAAAGACCTGGGAGATAAATAACATCCCAGAGTCCTGGTCTAGACCTGCTCTTTATGGAAAGACCTGGGAGATAAATAACACCCCAGAGTCCTGGTCTAGACCTGCTCTTTATGGAAAGACCTGGGAGATAAATAACACCCCAGAGTCCTGGTCTAAACAGATAACTGTTATCTGAGATAACACGGCGAGGCTGAGAGGAAAGAGCTGGAATCCAAGACTACGTACCCATGTGTGTCACACTCATAAAAGTTATAAAACTGCCTTTTTCTAAGCAAAACACTCATGTGTGCGTTCCCTCTCGTACTCACCGGGGTCGGCGGAGACTCGGCTGCTGGATCAGACACGGAGAGACTGTCAGGACTGCAGCTCCCTGGCGCTCTGTCTGACTTTCACCTGCGTTTCAGGAAATGTGACATTCCAGCTGTTAGCTGTGACGGAGAGATCTGATCACCTGTTAGAAATACCTGGACGCTGTAAAGCAGGATGAGCTTCAGTTTCCTCGTCTTTCTCCTTCCGTGGACGTGTGCAGCAGCCAGAGGGACACACATGTAGTTTAGTTTAGTCCCCCTCACAGTTTACAGTAGCCTGGCTCTGACTCATGAAAAAACATGAATAAAGTAAAAACACTGCATAAACCCTGCTACTGTGTGTTCATTTAAGGTACATGTACATAGGTACATGTTGGCCTAAGATATTGCAGTATAAGCTGTATATTACTATTAGGAGTATAGTAGGTACATGTACATGTAGGGTGAGATATTGCAGTATAAGCTGTATATTACTATTAGGAGTATAGTAGGTATATGTACATGTAGGGTGAGATATTGCAGTATAAGCTGTATACTACTAATAGGACTATAGTAGGTACATGTACATGTAGGCCTGAGATATTGCAGTATAAGCTGTATATTACTATAGGAGTATAGTAGGTACATGTACATGTAGGATGAGATATTGCAGTATAAGCTGTATATTACTAATAGGACTATAGTAGGTACATGTACATGTAGTCTTGAGATATTGCAGTATAAGCTGTATATTACTATTAGGAGTATAGTAGGTACATGTACATGTAGGCTGAGATATTGCAGTATAAGCTGTATACTACTAATAGGACTATAGTAGGTACATGTACATGTAGGCCTGAGATATTGCAGTATAAGCTGTATATTACTATTAGGAGTATAGTAGGTACATGTACATGTAGGGTGAGATATTGCAGTATAAGCTGTATATTACTATTAGGAGTATAGTAGGTACATGTACATGTAGGGTGAAATATTGCAGTATAAGCTGTATATTACTATAGGAGTATAGTAGGTACATGTACATGTAGGGTGAGATATTGCAGTATAAGCTGTATATTATTATTAGGAGTATAGTAGGTACATGTACATGTAGGCCTGAGATATTGCAGTATAAGCTGTATATTACTATTAGGAGTATAGTAGGTACATGTACATGTAGGGTGAGATATTGCAGTATAAGCTGTATATTACTAATAGGACTATAGTAGGTACATGTACATGTAGGATGAGATATTGCAGTATAAGCTGTATATTACTATAGGAGTATAGTAGGTACATGTACATGTAGGCTGAGATATTGCAGTATAAGCTGTATATTACTATTAGGAGTATAGTAGGTACATGTACATGTAGGGTGAGATATTGCAGTATAAGCTGTATATTACTATTAGGAGTATAGTAGGTATATGTACATGTAGGGTGAGATATTGCAGTATAAGCTGTATACTACTAATAGGACTATAGTAGGTACATGTACATGTAGGCCTGAGATATTGCAGTATAAGCTGTATATTACTATAGGAGTATAGTAGGTACATGTACATGTAGGATGAGATATTGCAGTATAAGCTGTATATTACTAATAGGACTATAGTAGGTACATGTACATGTAGTCTTGAGATATTGCAGTATAAGCTGTATATTACTATTAGGAGTATAGTAGGTACATGTACATGTAGGCTGAGATATTGCAGTATAAGCTGTATACTACTAATAGGACTATAGTAGGTACATGTACATGTAGGGTGAGATATTGCAGTATAAGCTGTATATTACTATTAGGAGTATAGTAGGTACATGTACATGTAGGGTGAGATATTGCAGTATAAGCTGTATATTACTATAGGAGTATAGTAGGTACATGTACATGTAGGGTGAGATATTGCAGTATAAGCTGTATATTACTATTAGGAGTATAGTAGGTACATGTACATGTAGGGTGAGATATTGCAGTATAAGCTGTATATTACTAATAGGACTATAGTAGGTACATGTACATGTAGGATGAGATATTGCAGTATAAGCTGTATATTACTATAGGAGTATAGTAGGTACATGTACATGTAGGCCTGAGATATTGCAGTATAAGCTGTATATTACTATTAGGAGTATAGTAGGTACATGTACATGTAGGGTGAGATATTGCAGTATAAGCTGTATATTACTATTAGGAGTATAGTAGGTACATGTACATGTAGGGTGAGATATTGCAGTATAAGCTGTATATTACTATAGGAGTATAGTAGGTACATGTACATGTAGGGTGAGATATTGCAGTATAAGCTGTATATTACTATAGGAGTATAGTAGGTACATGTACATGTAGGGTGAGATATTGCAGTATAAGCTGTATATTACTATATGAGTATAGTAGGTACATGTACATGTAGGGTGAGATATTGCAGTATAAGCTGTATATTACTATAGGAATATAGTAGGTACATGTACATGTAGGCTGAGATATTGCAGTATAAGCTGTATACTACTAATAGGACTATAGTAGGTACATGTACATGTAGGCCTGAGATATTGCAGTATAAGCTGTATATTACTATTAGGAGTATAGTAGGTACATGTACATGTAGGGTGAGATATTGCAGTATAAGCTGTATATTACTATAGGAGTATAGTAGGTACATGTACATGTAGGGTGAGATATTGCAGTATAAGCTGTATATTACTATATGAGTATAGTAGGTACATGTACATGTAGGGTGAGATATTGCAGTATAAGCTGTATTTTACTATTAGGAGTATAGTAGGTACATGTACATGTAGGGTGAGATATTGCAGTATAAGCTGTATACTACTAATATGACTATAGTAGGTACATGTACATGTAGGGTGAGATATTGCAGTATAAGCTGTATACTACTAATATGACTATAGTAGGTACATGTACATGTAGGCCTGAGATATTGCAGTATAAGCTGTATACTACTAATAGGAGTATAGTAGGTACATGTACATGTAGGCCTGAGATATTGCAGTATAAGCTGTATATTACTATTAGGAGTATAGTAGGTACATGTACATGTAGGCCTGAGATATTGCAGTATAAGCTGTATATTACTATTAGGAGTATAGTAGGTACATGTACATGTAGGGTGAGATATTGCAGTATAAGCTGTATATTACTATAGGAGTATAGTAGGTACATGTACATGTAGGGTGAGATATTGCAGTATAAGCTGTATATTACTATAGGAGTATAGTAGGTACATGTACATGTAGGGTGAGATATTGCAGTATAAGCTGTATATTACTATAGGAGTATAGTAGGTACATGTACATGTAGGGTGAGATATTGCAGTATAAGCTGTATATTACTATAGGAGTATAGTAGGTACATGTACATGTAGGGTGAGATATTGCAGTATAAGCTGTATATTACTATTAGGAGTATAGTAGGTACATGTACATGTAGGGTGAGATATTGCAGTATAAGCTGTATATTACTATAGGAGTATAGTAGGTACATGTACATGTAGGGTGAGATATTGCAGTATAAGCTGTATATTACTATTAGGAGTATACATGTTTTAAGGATGTATAAATGAAGTAATTTTCAGCTGGAGTCTTTCTATTCACATTCTTCCTACAGCCTAAAACCTACAGTATATATACCATATAATACATATTACAGTATATACCTATAACCTATATATAATAATATATATAATAATATATATAATAATATATATAATACATATAATAATATATATAATAATATATATAATAATATATATAATAATACATATAATAATACATATAATAATATATATAATAATATATATAATAATACATATAATAATACATATAATAATATATATAATAATACATATAATAATACATATAATAATATATATAATAATACATATAATAATATATATAATAATATATATAATAATACATATAATAATATATATAATAATATATATAATAATACATATAATAATATATATAATAATATATATAATAATACATATAATAATATATATAATAATACATATAATAATATATATAATAATATATATAATAATATAATATTCTTTTTACTTACTGTCAAAAAAATTTTTAAAAGTGACAAATGTCAAAAACAGAGAAAAAAAGGTTGTTTTGTTTTTATTTTGACTCAGAACAAGTTGACAGATGTTGAAATAAGTGACATAAACACTGGGGGGGGGGGGTAAACATTTAATATACATTCAAGTGATGAACACACAAATGCATCAATAATTATAATAACATACAATCATTTAAAATAGAGTATTCTGCAGAATGAGAACATTTACTTTTGGTACTTTAAGTTTATTTTACAACTGATACTTTTGTACTTTTTTAGGAGGAGAAGAGAGCAGAGGGAGAGGAGGAGAGGAAGAGGAGGAAGAGGAGCAGAGGGAGAGGAGGAGAGGAAGAGGAGGAAGAGGAGCAGAGGGAGAGGAGGAGAGGAAGAGGAGGAAGAGGAGAGGAGGAAGAGGAGAGGAGAGCAGCGTCGTGAAGTCGCTGCCACCTAGTGGACAGAACAGAGGACAGCAGAGAGAGAGGTGGAGAGGAAGAGGAGGAGAGCAGAGGAAGAGGTGGAGAGGAAGAGGAGGAGAGAAAGAGGAGGAGAGCAGAGGATAAGAGCAGAGAAAGAGGAGGAGAGGAAGAGGAGGAGAGCAGAGGAAGAGGTGGAGAGGAAGAGGAGGAGAGAAAGAGGAGGAGAGCAGAGGAAGAGGTGGAGAGGAAGAGGAGGAGAGAAAGAGGAGGAGAGGAAGAGGAGGAGAGCAGAGGAAGAGGTGGAAGGGAAGAGGAGGAGAGAAAGAGGAGGAGAGGAAGAGGAGGAGAGCAGAGGAAGAGGTGGAGAGGAAGAGGAGGAGAGAAAGAGGAGGAGAGGAAGAGGAGGAGAGCAGAGGAAGAGGTGGAGAGGAAGAGGAGGAGAGAAAGAGGAGGAGAGGAAGAGGAGGAGAGCAGAGGAAGAGGTGGAGGGGAAGAGGAGGAGAGAAAGAGGAGGAGAGGAAGAGGAGGAGAGCAGAAGAAGACGAGCAGAGGAAGAGGAGGAGAGGAAGAGAATGAGAGCAGAGAAAGAGGGGGAGAGGAAAGCAGAGGAAGATGAGGAAAGGAAGAGGAGGAGAGGAAGAGGAGGAGAGCAGAGGAAGAGGATGAGAGGAGAGGAAGAGGAGGAGAGGAGAGCAGAGACATGAAGTCGCTGCCCCCTAGTGGACAGAGCAGAGGACAGCAGAGGAAGAGGAGGAGAGGAAGAGGAGGAGAGGACAGCAGAGACATGGGGAACCCGTCTGAGACTCTCTCAGCGTCCATCTGCTGTCTCACTCAGTTCTGCTTTCTTTACTCAAAAATTCAGTAAAATGTCATTTAAATTATGTTTATGGACCATGAATGAAAGGAAGAGTTGGAGAAGGGACACAATCATAAAAAATAGCTACAAAAATGTTGGGAAAAAGCACCAATTTTTTTAAAGATTTGGACCTGGAAGGACTGGACGTTAACGGCCGACAGGAAGACAACGCGGGGTTAAAGACGCTAGCGAAGACACGCAGGACAAACATTAAAAACTGAAATCTGAGTCAATTTAAATTAAAGCAGTAAGCCGAGGATAGTGTGAGGACACATTTAATGCTTTTTTAGTTTGTGTCTCCGGTCTCTTGGTCCCGTTGACGTTGGCGTCGGCCCTGGCGGTTTTGGTCCTGGTGGTGTCGGTACTGTCGGTATCGATCCTGCCGGTTTTGGTCCTGGTGGTAACGGTCCCGGCAGTTTCGGTGCTGTCGGTATCAGTCCTGGTGGTATCGGTCCTGGCGGTGTCGGTCCTGGTGGTATCGGTTCTGGCGGTGTCGGTCCTGGCGGTGTCGGTCCTGGCGGTATCAGTCCTGGCGGTATCGGTCCTGGGGGTTTTGGTCCTGGCGGTGTCCGCCCCATGCTCGCTGCCAATCACGGCTGCAAACTTCACCTTCCTTTGCGCCTTCTGGAGACAAAAATACACCGTACTTATCACACATGTCCTGCTGGGGTCAAATGGTCCCACAGCCCAATGTCCCAGAGTCCTATGGTCCCACAGCCCAATGGTCCCACAGCCCAATGGTCCCACAGCCCAATGGTCCCACAGCACTATGGTCCCACAGCCCAATGGTCCCAAAGCATATGGTCCCACAGCCCAATTCTCCCCCAATGGTCCCACAGCCCTATGGTCTCACAGCCTATGGTCCCACAGCCCTGTGGTCCCACAGCCCAATGTCCCAGAGTCCTATGGTCCCCACAGCCCTATGGTCCCACAGCCCTATGGTCCCACAGTCCTATGGTCCCACAGCCCAATGGTCCCACAGCCCTATTGTCCCACATCCCTATGGTCCCACAGCCCAATGGTCCCACAGCCCTATTGTCCCACAACCCTATGGTCCCACAGCCCTATGGTCCCACAGTCCTATGGTCCCACAGCCCTATGGTCCCACAGTCCTATGGTCCCACAGCCCTATGGTCCCACAGCCTATGGTCCCCCACTCCAACGGTCCCACAGCCCTATGGTCCCCCAGTGAAACGGTCCCACAGCCCTATGGTCCCCCAGCCCTATGGTCCCACAGCCCTATGGTCCCCCAGCCCTATGGTCCCCCAGCCCTATGGTCCCACAGCCCTATGGTCCCCCAGCCTATGGTCCCACAGTCCTGTGGTCCCTGACATTTCACCCATCATATATCTCAAAAAAGTCAAACTGTTGCATAATGTTTGTCTTCTTGTGTCCTTTTTAGCAACCATGTCACGTTTTAAACTCACCTGTTTGTCGGCGAGCCCTCGTTGGTACCGGGTAATGTTGTCCCGCAACTGCTCCACCCTCTCCCAGTCATCCACCCACAGCTGGCGGCGGTACTCGGACGGGCGAGACGTGAGTCGCTGGTACATGGCCTGATTCTGACGCCCGATCAGCAGAAGCTCCTCCCGCCTCTTGGAGGCGTTCAGACTAAAGAAGACACGTGTTTGAGGTGATTTTATGTCCACAATAATGGAAAACCTTCATTTAATGTCTGTTTTAAGTCAATTACAGCATGAGAACTCACACCCTGTGCACCTGATCGCTACCTGACAAGTACTAAAAACTAAAAGAGAATGAAAAGAGGAATAAAAAAGTCATTTTAATTCCAAAAGGCCAAGGGAACTTTATCAGGATGCTGATCCGGATCCATGAAAGATCTTGTGATTGTGTTTCAGTCCTGGGTTGCTCCCTTGTCTTGTCTAGTCTCTGTCTTGTGGTCTCTTGTGCGTGTCTGTACGTTCTGTTTCCTGTTTTATTTTGATAGTCTGGTTTTCTGTCTTGTCTTTAGCTCTACTTCCTGTGTTTTCCCGCCTCCTGTGATTACCTGATGTCTTCCACTTGTCTCCCAGCCCCCTTGTCTCACCTGCCTCTCGTTACCTCGTAACACCCTCTGGATGTAGTCTTGGTGTCCCCCTTGTCCTGGGTCAGATCCTTGTAGTATTTCTGTTCCTAGTGTCCCTGTCTTGTCTTATTGTCTCTGTGTTCCTGTGATTCCTGTTGCCATTTTGGATTTCGTTGCCTGCTGCTTTGCTGGACTCCTTTTGCTGGTTTGTACTTGGTTTTTCTTTAATAAACCTTCAAGCTCAACTGTGCCGGCCTGGTCTCGGTCCCCTTGGGTCCTAGATTCCCTGAAGCTCCATGCACATGTAACGTAAGGAACTTACAGCTCAGTGTGTGGGGCATAAATACCAGAGACGGCCACCGCCACGCACGTCCAGATCAATAATTCAACCGCGTAACGGAGCACGAGCGCTCACATCAATTATTTAAAGGCCCCACGGGGCGCTCGGGGAGAACAGCGGCCATGTTGGAGGGCCCACAATGGTTGGCACGACGACAGAGAAAAAGCTTTCGATCACTGGATTAACTTCAGATGTGTCTGGAAGAAGTTAAGGAGAAAACACAAGACTTTCTCCAGGAAACAGGTGTTCATGTCCTGGAGAAGTTAAGGAGAAAACACAAGACTTTCACCAGGAAACAGGTGTTCATGTCCTGGAGAAGTTAAGGAGAAAACACAAGACTTTCACCAGGAAACAGGTGTTCATGTCCTGGAGAAGTTAAGGAGAAAACACAAGACTTTCACCAGGAAACAGGTGTTCATGTCCTGGAGAAGTTAAGGAGAAAACACAAGACTTTCACCAGGAAACAGGTGTTCATGTCCTGGAGAAGTTAAGGAGAAAACACAAGACTTTCTCCAGGAAACAGGTGTTCATGTCCTGGAGAAGTTAAGGAGAAAACACAAGACTTTCACCAGGAAACAGGTGTTCACGTCCTGGAGAAGTTAAGGAGAAAACACAAGACTTTCACCAGGAAACAGGTGTTCACGTCCTGGAGAAGTTAAGGAGAAAACACAAGACTTTCACCAGGAAACAGGTGTTCATGTCCTGGAGAAGTTAAGGAGAAAACACAAGACTTTCACCAGGAAACAGGTGTTCATGTCCTGGAGAAGTTAAGGAGAAAACACAAGACTTTCACCAGGAAACAGGTGTTCATGTCCTGGAGAAGTTAAGGAGAAAACACAAGACTTTCACCAGGAAACAGGCATATCATAGTGGGGGGTTACAGTGGAAATACCTTTTATTTATTGTATATGAAGAAGAACAAACACATGACAATTCAAAATATATCAAACATGATTTTGCTGCTGGAACACTATATATATATATATATATATATATATATATATATATATATATATATATATATATATATATATATATATATATGTATAATTTCCCATTTTATTGTATCAATAAATATCTATCTACACATTACAGACAGTGGATGGTTTGAAAAGGGCGTGAAAGAAGCCGATAACAACCCGAGAGAGAAACTTAACCCCCTGACTATAGGTGGGGGTGCCAGCAGGCTCTCACCTCCTCTTCTGGTACTGGTTGCGGTGGTCCACCCAGCCGTGAGAGGACTCGATGTCGGCCAGTTTGGAGGCCAGGAGGCGGTTGTCTCGGTCGATGGTGGCCAGCCGCTCGCCCTGCAGCTGAATCCCAGAAACCAAGAGTGAGAACACGGACTGATCCGGGTCGGACCGACGGCGACTGATCCGGGTCGGACCGAGGCCGACTAATCCGGGTCGGACCGACGCCGACTGATCCGGGTCGGACCGAGGACGACTGATCCGGGTCGGACCGAGGCCGACTGATCCGGGTCGGACCGAGGCCGACTGATCCGGGTCGGACCGACGCCGACTGGCGGTTGAAAGGCAACTTTAAAAAGGCTTCAACGTCTACATTGTTGTTAACCCTCCTGCTGTCCTCGGGTCTAATTTATCAAAATGTGTATAGTGTGCATTTATACAGTAGCCTATATGTATATATTTATATATA
>JABXJD010000533.1:82500-85000 GCA_013375575.1 Percina caprodes
TATCCATACAATCCAGTCCTAAAAGTCCATGGAAGTGACTCCGAATCCAGAGAGTCCAGTGACCTGAATCCAGGGAATCCAGGTCCAGTTACTCCGCTGATCCAGGGAGTCCAGTGACTCCGAATCCAGGAAGTATAGGACCAGTAACTCCGCTGCTCCAGGGAGTCCAGGTCCAGTGACTCCGAAGCCAGGGAGTCCAGGTCCAGTTACTCCGCTGATCCAGGGAGTCCAGGTCCAGTGACTCCGAAGCCAGGGAGTCCAGGTCCAGTGACTCCACGGATCCAGTGATCCAGGGTTTTGGTTGCATTATCCCCAACACCCATTTAAGTATAATCCACTCCTAAAAGTCCATGTAAGTGTCTTCCGTGCACTGACTCCAGTCCAGTCAGTGACCTGAATGCAGGGAGTCCAGGTCCAGTGACTCTGATAATCCAGTGATCCGGGTCTTTGGTTGCATTGTACCCAACAGCCATTTAGCCCCACTTGCTGTTTTTCTGTCTGTTGCTGTCCGTGTGTCTGTTAACGGGGATACCGTTGACCTGGAAACTCTGGGATTATCACATCCAGTCATGGAATACCTGGGATAAGTTTTATTGTCACCCAGGCTCGAGAACTGACCCCAAAATGTCGGTGTTTCCCCGCTGCTTTCCAGTTTTCTCCGGGATGTGACCGTGTGATGGCTGCGGTCCAGTGAACTGGGAGCACGTTGACTGGTCTGCCTGTTCTACCCCCCAGTTTGGGAGCTTGTTTTAACTCTTTTCACTGGGATTATCGGAACATATGGAGTGTACATGAACGTTGGTCGGATAGGGATTTCAAACGGGGTAAGTGGACATGTTGAAGTCGGTCTCTTGTGGGTTTTTGGATCCACTTTTTTTTGAACGCGGGATAGCCTGCTAGCTATCCCGGGGGTTAGCTCAGCGGGCTAGCTGCTGTCTTTGTCTGGAGAGACCGGGGAGCTAAGGGTCCTGAGTCCATCATCGGACACGTCCCTGTCTGACCCGCTTGTTTCCTTTTTACCAGAACATTTTTAACCACTAAAATCCCGCTCACTTTAACCATATTAACAAATGCTTTTCACTGTTTTTGTAACTGTTTGTCACACTTGTGAGTTTAACGTCTAACGTAACGGTTAACTGCCCGTTTGATTTGTTTCTTAGCTAGTTGCTAAGCTACAGTGCCCGTTTGAAATGAACCAACCGTCCGTTGAAAGCATCACTTTGCCTGTTTAAAAGATATTTTAGAAATTCATTATCAGTCATTTGACTTGACATATAACCGCTTATTGTCTAAAAATGACTGTAGTTGTGCTGTGAAACTGGGAAAAGGCTGTGAAGTGGGGCTTAATAAAAATAAACACTTGTCCGATAATGGATCTAGGTGTTTGACAGGGAGACTGAAAGCGCCGCATCGGTAATTGTCCATCACACGAAAAACAAGACGTCAGGTCAACAGATGCGTGAACAACACGTACAATGTTATACCTTAGGGTAAATATCTGACTTGACGTATGTAATGTCAGCTGTAAATGCGAGTGTAGTTCTTTTAAAATGGTCGGTTAATCGCAAACGGAGAACGCTTACAAACCTGCCCGCTGTAGCTGAGCTGCATCGCGTCCGATAATGGATCTAGTTAGCCTTGTAGCGGGCCACGGTGGGCCTCGGGACTAGCCGCACAAGTTGAACGTAATACCTTCATATTATTCGAAGTTGTACTCTTAAGTGAATGCTAATGTGTCCGTTTAAAACTGATATAACTCAGCTATGGCCCCTACAAGACGTTATTAGTGTGCATGTTAGCTTGGCGGTAGGGCAGTGACATCCAGGGCCGACGAGCTAGCCGCAGCTATTAAATCAGCTAACGGTAGCTAGGTTAGCTAGCTCCGTGGGACTGCTGTGCTTGCAACTATCTTCTTTTTCTGTACGTGTCGTGTGCAGTTAGCCATCCGTTAAGGTTACATTAGCATTTAAAGAATTGCAAGATTGGTATATTGTCCCCAAAACACAACAGGCAAACGTCCAAAGATAAGTAACGTGGCTAACGTAAATGCACATGACATAAATATCCCTTAAAGTGGGTTACCAGCTTTATTAAAACCACATATCCTGCCGCACAATTAATCCTAAAGTTAAGCTTTTGTTGCTGTTAGTAATACATTACTCTCATAATGTAACATATAAGCTTCTAAATACACTTTGCTAGCGTGATAGCTTGAATGAGCCAGGGATTGAAGGCCCACAGTAGTTACTAGGAAGGAAAATACTTGAGTTGGAATACTTTAAATACTTTACAGTAACTTTTATTCAACCTAAAGTAAGATATTTAATCCATGTTTTGTAATGCTGCGTTGTGTTTTAATTCTGGAGCAACATAAGGGATTATTACTGTGACTGGACACACAAACAGGCAGCATGTTTATCTCTGTCATAAATCTGTTGACACCCATGGGCTCATTGTGTGTGTGTGTGTGTGTGTGTGTGTGTGTGTGTCAGCTTATTCT
>JABXJD010000533.1:90000-117500 GCA_013375575.1 Percina caprodes
ACTGACCCGAAGGACTTATTTGGGGTTTTAAAAAATATTCCTAAATAAAATTTTCCTCCATAATCTATTAACAAATATCATCTTTATCTCCATTTCCAGCAGCTGAGATAACATCTATGTTCAGGGAATGAATCAGTCTCTACTAGAACACTATTAAAGATGGAAGTGGGGTTCGTTTTTATCATCAGGTTATAATTCATGTTAAAAATCACCATGGAAACAACATAAGTGTCATATCCAGAATAATGATCTGAGTCAGGAATACATGTTTATCTCAGGAAATAAGGTAAGGTGCTGATTTCAGGTAGAAAACATGGAACTGGGACCATTTTTCTTCTTGTAAATTTGGTCGATTTGACCTGAATACCAGACGGGGGTTAAGGACACCAATTTCCTGAATTTTTTTGTGAATAAATAAATAAATAAATGGTGGTATTTTAATTCCGAAGACCAAGGGAACTTTATCAGGATGCGTAGTATCCTCAACCAGGAAATAACTAAATATTGCATTATGTTTAAAATCGCAATAATATTGTATTGTGGCATAAGTATTGTGATGATATTGTATCGGGAGGCGTCTGCTCCCCCCCCCCCCTCCCCCGTATCACTGCTCTACATACTAATATCTACTGACTACAGGGTTTGTCCTGGGTTTATCAAAGACTTGGTTGGGGGGGGGGGGGGTTAAGTTTTCTTCCTCAAGGAAATGTGATTAGTTTTAATAAAAATAAAAAGCAAGGCGACATTACTTTCACCGTAACGGTGTCTAAAATGTTGGAAAGCTACAACAAATAAGTAAATAACTCTCAAAAAGCTTCAAGGCAAAACTTTCTCATTAGACCTGAGAAAAGTCTTTTTTTATTTGATGTATTTCACATTTATTCTGCTCGGCTGCTGCGCCTCAGACTTCATAATAATTGAAAAGATAATAATTGTCGGTAAAATCCTGTGTGTGTGTGTGTGTGTGTGTGTGTGTGTGTGTGTGTGTGTGTGTGTGTGTGTGTGTGTGTGTGTGTGTGTGTGTGTGTGTGTGTGTGTGTGTGTGTGTGTGTGTGTGTGTGTGTGTGTGTGTGTGTGTGGTCACACATGGCCCCCACGCTGAAACAGGATGCGGGTGTTTTAGCCGCCGGCATCTGCACGGCGGCGCTCGCAGGTGAAGGGTTTTTCCTCCTTTTGGTCTTGAGAAAACCAAAATCCAGGAAAAGGAGAGGGTGAGGTCTGGTCCGGGCTCAGGTGTGGCGGGTTTAACTCTCACTTCCTTCACGTGTCGTTGGTTAACAAATGCACAGCGGTGCTGCAGAGTTTCTGTCGGCCTCAGTGTGTCTGCTCACCGTAGCTCTGCTCCAGCCACACGGTTCTATCTGAATGAAGTGATAATGAATGAGAAATGTCTTCTGGAAACAGTCAAATTTGATGGAATTTCATGAATATCAAATGAAATCCGTTCATCTCATCAGATTTTATTTCGATGATATTCGGCTTATGTGATAAACGCTGATAAAAACGGGTCAAATTGGACCCGAGGCGGACCGGAGGGTTAAGGGAAGACGTTGGTTTGGTTCCGGTAGTACAGGCGAGAGAGCGGTGGACGAGACGCGGACGGTGTCGGCGTTGTTTGGCGGAGATTGAACATCAGAGCAGCTGTGACCGTGGTGATGGTGCAGACAGCCGGACAGCTGTGACCGTGGTGATGGTGCAGACAGCCGGACAGCTGTGACCGTGGTGATGGTGCGGACAGCTGTGACCGTGGTGATGGTGCAGACAGCCGGACAGCTGTGGCCGTGGTGATGGTGCAGAAAGACTGACAGCTGTGACCGTGGTGATGGTGCGGACAGCCGGACAGCTGTGGCCGTGGTGATGGTGCAGACAGCCTGACAGCTGTGACCGTGGTGATGGTGCAGACAGCCGGACAGCTGTGACCGTGGTGATGGTGCAGACAGCCGGACAGCTGTGACCGTGGTGATGGTGCGGACAGCTGTGACCGTGGTGATGGTGCAGACAGCCGGACAGCTGTGGCCGTGGTGATGGTGCAGACAGCCGGACAGCTGTGACCGTGGTGATGGTGCAGACAGCCGGACAGCTGTGACCGTGGTGATGGTGCAGACAGCCGGACAGCTGTGACCGTGGTGATGGTGCAGACAGCCGGACAGCTGTGACCGTGGTGATGGTGCAGACAGCGGACAGCTGTGACCGTGGTGATGGTGCAGACAGCCGGACAGCTGTGACCGTGGTGATGGTGCGGACAGCTGTGACCGTGGTGATGGTGCAGACAGCCGGACAGCTGTGGCCGTGGTGATGGTGCAGACAGCCGGACAGCTGTGACCGTGGTGATGGTGCGGACAGCTGTGACCGTGGTGATGGTGCAGACAGCCGGACAGCTGTGGCCGTGGTGATGGTGCAGAAAGACTGACAGCTGTGACCGTGGTGATGGTGCGGACAGCCGGACAGCTGTGACCGTGGTGATGGTGCAGAAAGCCGGACAGCTGTGGCCATGGTGATGGTGCAGACAGCCGGACAGCTGTGACCGTGGTGATGGTGCGGACAGCTGTGACCGTGGTAATGGTGCAGAAAGCCGGACAGCTGTGGCCGTGGTGATGGTGCGGACAGCTGTGACCGTGGTGATGGTGCAGACAGCCGGACAGCTGTGGCCGTGGTGATGGTGCAGAAAGACTGACAGCTGTGACCGTGGTGATGGTGCGGACAGCCGGACAGCTGTGACCGTGGTGATGGTGCAGAAAGCCGGACAGCTGTGACCGTGGTGATGGTGCAGACAGCCGGACAGCTGTAACCGTGGTGATGGTGCGGACAGCCTGACAGCTGTGACCGTGGTGATGGTGCAGAAAGCCGGACCCGTGGTGATGGTGCAGAAAGCCTGACAGCTGTGATCCGTGGTGATGGTGCAGAAAGCCGGACAGCTGTGACCGTGGTGATGGTGCAGACAGCCTGACAGCTGTGACCGTGGTGATGGTGCAGACAGCCGGACAGCTGTGACCGTGGTGATGGTGCAGACAGCCGGACAGCTGTGACCGTGGTGATGGTGCAGACAGCCGGACAGCTGTGACCGTGGTGATGGTGCAGACAGCCGGACAGCTGTGACCGTGGTGATGGTGCAGACAGACTGACAGCTGTGACCGTGGTGATGGTGCAGAAAGACTGACAGCTGTGACCGTGGTGATGGTGCAGAAAGACTGACAGCTGTGACCGTGGTGACGGTGCAGACAGCCTGACAGCTGTGACCGTGGTGACGGTGCAGACAGCCTGACAGCTGTGACCGTGGTGACGGTGCAGACAGCCTGACAGCTGTGACCGTGGTGACGGTGCAGACAGCCTGACAGCTGTGACCGTGGTGACGGTGCAGACAGCCGGACAGCTGTGACCGTGGTGACGGTGCAGACAGCCTGACAGCTGTGACCGTGGTGACGGTGCAGACAGCCTGACAGCTGTGACCGTGGTGACGGTGCAGACAGCCGGACAGCTGTGACCGTGGTGACGGTGCAGACAGCCTGACAGCTGTGACCGTGGTGACGGTGCAGACAGCCTGACAGCTGTGACCGTGGTGACGGTGCAGACAGCCTGACAGCTGTGACCGTGGTGATGGTGCAGACAGCCGGACAGCTGTGACCGTGGTGATGGTGCAGACAGCTGTGGAGCTGCTTCATGTCATTACTGTGCAATATTTATTTGTTAATACTTATCTACTTTCCCACAATGTGTATTCAAGCTATTTTATATATGTATACAGTTGCTCTCCGGACTCAGGACTGTGCACCAGCCCCCCCCCCCCCTTCTTTGTGCACTACCTACACTTTATGTTTGATATTTTATATTGTTATCTTTATGTTATTGTCATTGGTCAACACTGTAAAGGGATTACACAGGTACTGTGTGCTTGTGTATAACGACCATAAAGCTTTCTGTTCAACACGCAGAACATTTTGTGTTCCCAACCTAAAATTAGTTTTTATGAATTAGACATAGAATTTGCTCCGTTTCCCTTTTTCCATCGTCACACATTCAAAAGCAACACTTTCTACTCGCCGTGCAGCTGTTCTTTCATTCCCTGCAAATGGCTGATATTGTTTGTAGTTTTAAGATTCATTTTGGCTGATAACTTTTGATCTGAACTATATCCTAATAAACAAATAGTTGTGTACATTATCTCTGAGATGCAGTTGTATTGTTAGCGTGTTCCCGGTGTCAGACAGGAAGTCACCTGCAAACACACAAGCCCAGCGGCGGCCGGAGGTTATGGTGACTCCAGGACAGATGCCAGACTCGCGGGACAGATGCCAGACTCGCGGGACAGATGCCAGACTCGCGGGACAGATGCCAGACTCGCGGGACAGATGCCAGACTCGCGGGACAGATGCCAGACTCGCGGGACTCTGTCGTCTACAGATGGATCACTTCCTCTTCAGGGAATTCTGATCCAATCAGAGCTCTGCCCGCAGCTCGTATTATCCAAACTCAAAGAACCATCTCAGACACTTTGGGTGTCAAATTCCACAGAAGAAAAGTAGAAACGTATTCCATTTTGCTGTGAGTTTTACAGGATCTTACTTTGATGGAACGGCTTTGCAGGCTTTCAAACTTTGGTTTCTATAGCTTTCTTCAGTGATGGAGGAGTCAGCTGGTGGAGTCTCCAGAGGCTGGTTTTAGGACTTAAGTCTTTTACGTCTAAAACCACTCTCTGTCCGTCCCCGTCCTGTGTCTCTGTGTCGGCGCTCTAACCTGCGGCTGATTTCTGAGGACTATGGTTACCTGGTCCTCAGATCTCTGCAGGGTAAATCCAGACAGCTAGCTAGAGTAAGATGTACACTCACCTAAAGGATTATTAGGAACACCTGTTCAATTTCTCATTAATGCAATTATCTAATCAACCAATCACATGGCAGTTGCTTCAATGCATTTAGGGGTGTGGTCCTGGTCCTGGTCCAGACCATCTCCTGGACTCCAAACTGAATGTCAGAATGGGAAAGAAAGGTGATTTAAGACATTTGGAGCGTGGCCTGGTTGTTGGTGCCAGACGGGCCGGTCTGAGGATTTCACCATCTGCTCAGTTACTGGGATTCACACCCACAACCATTTCTAGGGTTTACAGAGAATGGGGGGAAAGGGAAAACATCCAGAATGCAGCAGTCCTGGGGGGGAAAACATCCAGAATGCAGCAGTCCTGGGGGGGAAAACATCCAGAATGCAGCAGTCCTGGGGGAAATGCCTTGTTGATGCTAGAGGTCAGAGGTCAGAGGAGAATGGGCCGACTGATTCAAGCTGATAGACGAGACACTTTGACTGAAATAACCACTCGTTACAACCGAGGTAGCAGCAAAGCATTCGTGAAGAACAACACGCACAACCTTGAGGGGGGGGGGGCTACAACAGCAGAAGACCCCGGGTACCACTCATCTCCACTACAAAGAGGAAAAAGAGGCTACAATCTGCAAGAGCTCACCAAAACTGGACAGTTGGAGACTGTAACATGTTGCTGGTCTGATGAGTCTGGTTTCTGTTGAGACCTCCAGATGGTGGAGTCAGAACAGAATGAGGACATGGACCATCAGGCCTTGTTACCACTGTGCAGGCTGGTGGTGGTGTAATGGTGGGGGGGAAGTTTTCTTGGCCCACTTTAGGCCCCTTAGTGCCATTGGGCCTGGTTTAAATGCCCCGGCCTACCTGAGCCTTGTTTCTGACCATGTCCCCCCCCCTTTATGGCCCCCATGTACCCTCCTCTGATGGCTACTTCCAGCAGGATAATGCACCATGTCACAAAGATCACATCATTTCTAATTGGTTTCTTGAACATGACGATGAGTCCACTGGACTAGAATGGCCCCCCCAGTCACCAGATCTCAACCCAATAGAGCATCTTTGGGATGTGGTGGACCGGGAGCTTGGTGCCCTGGATGTGGATCCCACAAATCTCCATCACCTGAAGATGCTATCCTCTCAATATGGGCCAACATTTCTACAGAATGCTTTCAGCACCTTGTTGGATCAACGCCACGTAGAATTAAGAAAGGGGGTCCAACACAGTACTAGTATGGTGGTCCTCATAATCCTATAGGGAGAGAGAGAGTGTGTGTGTGTGTGTGTGTGTGTGTGTGTGTGTGTGTGAATAAAATACCTTGATGTCAAGCTGCAGCCCACAGACCTTTGAAGCAGCTGTTAAATCCCCCTATAAGCTTGTCGATGATAAGCACACAGAGACATTTATCACCCAGTGTAAAACCATAAGTGGTATTTAGTATTTATAGAGTCTTCAGCGGTTTATTATCTTCTGTGCTCAGTGGAACCCTCCAGACGTGTCTGGCAGCCTCAGCTTCACGCTGGCTTTGTCTCCTGCAGGTCTCACGGCCGGGGGAAAGTGGATGCTGGATTATGGGATTTAAAGTTTGAAGTAGTTCAGGGTGGAAAAGCAGTCGCAGAGAGACTGGATCAGTGGTTAGTCGTCATGGCAACAGAGGGGCCGATCACCCACAATGAAGCCACACGCCTGAATACACACACACACGCTCAGGTCCTATACATGGATGTCAGGGTGGTGGTGGGGGGGGGCATGGAAAGGCGGCGCCCCGAGCAGTTGGGGGTTTGGTGCCTTGCTCAAGAGCACCTTGGCAGGCATCTCTCCAGCTACCAGTCCACCACCATACTTTGGTCCGTATGGGGACTTGAACCAGCGACCCTCCGGTTCCCAACCACTGTTTGTTCATCTCACTTCAATGTTATTGCTGCAAGATGGGACAAACTGACCACCACATATAATATATATTATATAATAACAGATCCATACTTGGCGTCTGTGTAACGATACAGTATTGCCGCTGAAAAAATTACGATACTATGCTGTATCTCTCTCTTCCCCCATGTTTCACCATTTTCTGACTTTTTAGAGACCAAACTACTAATCCATTCATCCAGGAAACAATCTACACATTAATCAGCAATGAAGATAACATTAGTTGCTCTAGTCCACCTGTGTGTGTGTGTGTGTGTGTGTGTGTGTGTGTGTGTGTGTGTGTGTGTGTGTGTGTGTGTGTGTGTGTGTGTGTGTGTGTGTGTGTGTGTGTGTGTGTGTGTGTGTGTGTGTGTGTGTCTTTGGCCTTCCTCAATTTCCACTCTCACCTGTTGCTGCAGGTAAATGAATAATAAGAGCAGCTCACCACAGCGGCCTCATTTTCACATTTCCGTATCAGGTCATTATCTCCCATCCTAACGCACACAAAAACAAATAAAACCATCAATTAGTCAAATATCTGTTCAATGTTGTATTATGCATTCATTTTGTGTTATGTCGTCAAATGTATCAATTCAACGCTGTAAATAGTAAGCCTTGAAAATTGTACAATAATGTTTTATCATACAATAAATAGCATTATTGACCTCCAGTGATGCAGCCTCAGCAAGGACCCGGGGTCTCCTCTGTGTCCCCTCAGAGAGGAAAGGCAGCCTGTTGAATCCTGGGCGTAGAGCACCAGCGTAACGCAGGGGCCTTCTCTCTAGGTCAGAGGTCCTGAGGTCCTCGTTAGCGACCTGCTTTATCTCGGGGATAATTGATGATTCTGCAGTGTTGCCCATGGGTTCCTGGCAGAGTGGAGCTTGCAGTGGGGGCTGCTCTCCTCTGATGGAGGTGCAGCAGCAGCTTCTCTCGGCTTCAGGGCCTTGACTACATCCCCTGCGTTGGAGACATCTGTCTCATTGAGAGGACAGGTCAGCTTCTCCTTTCCTCGCCTGGGGAGGGAGGAAAGCGGGGCAGATATCGGGCTGCTGCTCCGCCCTCTCACACGCTCTGCTCCACCCGTGCTGACGTCTGGTGTCGGTGTGACGCCGAGACCGAGCAGCTCGTACCAAAACTATGCGTCTAATATCTACATATTTATCATACTATTTAAGCAGTTGCACATTTTTGTATTCCCAACTTGTATATATTCAAATATTAGTTCTTGTATTTTATCCTTTTATTATTTAATGTATATTGTATGTATGTATATTGTTTCCTAGTATTTCATTATATTTATATTCTGTACTGTGTGACTGATTTTGCTGCTGGAAGACTGTAATTTCCCATTTTATTTCGATCAATATCTATCTATCTATCCAGCCATCCATCCATCCATCCTCGCCTGGAGCTCAGACAGGGCAGGCAACTTGAGCGCTCGCTGACGAGCCAGATTTAAGGGGGGGGGGGCGTTACATCTCACTTGCATAAACCCTCCAAGTTGGGAGCGACGCCCCTATTAGAAGGTTGTCTGTGACAGACTAAGTCCTTATCTTATCTAAGTCCTCTTCAACACGTCGGCCACATTTGCCCCCGTGTGACTGCCATACATTGGTCTTGCTTGCCCATCGTTTCTTGGCAGAGTTGAGCTTGCAGTGGGGCAATCAAACCCACTGTGGCTCAGTGGTAGAGCCAATCGGAAGGTTGCTGGTTCAATCCCTGGCCCTGCAGTCCCATGTCAAAGTGTCCTTGGGCAAGACGCTGTGCATCGGAGTGTAAATGTGTGAGTGTGATGAGCACCTTGTACCTCGGCCACGGTGTATAAATGTGTGTGTGTGTGTGTGTGTGTGTGTGTGTGTGTGTGTGTGTGTGTGTGTGTGTGTGTGTGTATCCATATGCAGCACAAGTGACACTAGCTGCCAATCATCGTTGATAAGTAGGGATTCCAGTGTCGGTGAAGTATCGCAGACACACATAGTGTTGGAGCTATTCATTATTTTGTTATATATATATATATATATATATATATATATATATATATATATATATATATATATATATATATATATATATATATATATATCGTTAATTATTTGATTTATCTAATTTCAGTTTTGCTTGAATTATACAGCCACATACATTTGTTTATCATTAGTATTTTATTTTGGTTAGTTTTAGTGCTTTTGTTTTGAAAGTACCAGGCAGCTGTAGCCACCAGGTGTAGTCTACAAATAGAGGTGAACAGGTATGTGGGAGGTAGACACTGGGGGGGAGGGCTGATGGTTTTTTACCAGAGACAGAGACACGGAGACAGAGTCTAGAGACGCCATTGGTCCTTCTCGTGAAATGTTTGTATGCCGAGTAAATGGATTAATAAACCTCCCAGAATGCATCTCTGCCTGGACAATCAGTTTCAATCTCCGTAAGATTCAGTCCTTCGGTGCCTCCGTGGCTGTTGAACATTGAGTTTTTAGTTAGTTTTGTTCATTCGGAAGACAACTCGCCACTACACACAGTGTATGGTCTTAATCCGCTGCAGTAAACTTTGCAATAATGGCGTCGTCCGTTTGGCTCTATCAGACTTCGGTGGCCTGCTCAAATGTCCTCTGGCTGCCGGGCTACGTAATAACAGATCCATACTTGGAGTCTGTGTATCAATACTATTAGCAATACTACAGTATTGCCACTGAAAATATTGCGATACTACGCTGTATCCGTTCCCCCCCACCCTTAGTGGCTTCCATCAGGAACGAGTCACTTCTTCAAGAAATGTGGTTTGTTGTGTTTGATTTGAGTTCCACACCCGTGGTGTGGGTCCGGTCCAGCTTCCCCTCGACCTCCTAGAACCCAGCAAGTAGCCGCGGCAGGTCGTACACATCGTACAGGTCTGGTGCATGCGTGTATAGCAGAGAGCCGGCAGCAGAAAGGAGTTTTCTGGAGCGCTCTGCAGCAGGCCTTCTAATTTAATTTTTAAAATTCTGATTATTGACACTGTCACTCTTAATAAAAATCAACACTCAGATCTGCACTCTCCTCCCATCGGGCGGTGACGGTCCTGTTAGAGCAAAATCTGGCTGTTAGTGTTCAGCGTGCCAGCTTTATGCTCCGCCTCCTCTTCTCTGTTTTTGGTGAATTTCTGTAGCAGGAACAGCGCCACCTATAGGCCGGGAATAGGAAGTCATTTACAAATGGATCCGTTTGATGTCAGGGAAGAAGAGAGAGCTTTTTGGTACATGTGGACCCAAATGGACCCAACAGTGGGAATCCCAGCCAGTCCTTAATCTGAACAGCTGTTCTGTTGGATCAAAGCCTCCGCATCAAACACATTTCATCACGAGCTGTGAATTAGTTTAGAAGTGATGCTGCAGGCTTTGTGACGGGCCGGACTGGTCCTCCCTCAGGGGGACGGTTTCCTTTACAAAGATTTAGAAGATCTGTTATTTATGAGACTGGAGCGGAGTCAATCAAACACAACAAGTTATACAGACTCCTTGTTCAATTCTATTTTATTTGTAGTATCATATCAAGAGTTATTTCAAGACACTTTACAGATAGAGCAGGTCTAGACCGCTCTATAATGTACAGATAGAGCCGGTCTAGACCGCTCTATAATTTACAGATAGAGCAGGTCTAGACCGCTCTATAATCTACAGATAGAGCAGGTCTAGACCGCTCTATAATGTACAGATAGAGCCGGTCTAGACCGCTCTATAATCTACAGATAGAGCCGGTCTAGACCGCTCTATAATCTACAGATAGAGCCGGTCTAGACCGCTCTATAATTTACAGATAGAGCCGGTCTAGACCGCTCTATAATCTACAGATAGAGCCGGTCTAGACCGCTCTATAATTTACAGATAGAGCCGGTCTAGACCGCTCTATAATCTACAGATAGAGCCGGTCTAGACCGCTCTATAATTTACAGATAGAGCAGGTCTAGACCGCTCTATAATTTACAGATAGAGCAGGTCTAGACCGCTCTATAATTTACAGATAGAGCAGGTCTAGACTGCTCTATAATCTACAGATAGAGCAGGTCTAGACTGCTCTATAATCTACAGATAGAGCAGGTCTAGACTGCTCTATAATCTACAGATAGAGCAGGTCTAGACCGCTCTATAATCTACAGATAGAGCAGGTCTAGACCCTAACCCCAATACAAAAGCTAGCAAAGATACATAACATAAGGTACATAACTCTTAAAGCTTAAAGACAGAACTTAAAACTAAAGAACTACAATCATGAGATCTGAGAAAAGTCTTTTAAGTTTCATTCCTTAGGCTTATAATGGCGGGACCCCCCCTGGATTAGTCACGTAGACACCCGTGGGTGGGACAGCGTGTCCGTGATGAACAGTCTAACTCCAGGGTGCTTGTGGGTGACGTTCAGCCTGGGAACACTCATGTCGTCTGTTAGCTCCATGCTGCGAAGATCAGAACCTAAATTAGCATCCGTGTCGAGTCAGTGGGGCTGCAGGCGGTTAACATTGCACACACCCCCAATCCGCTCCCATGGCTCTGCCAACAGCCCCGTTTTGTCCCGGGGGTCAGGGGTCCCGTCCCTCCTTTCATATGATAAGTGGCCTGAAGGAGGGTCGCATCTGCTCCCTCTTGCTGCCCCGTCGCAGAGGGCTGCTGGGTAGAAAAGCCTCGGATCCCTCGTCAATAAGCCTTTATCCCCCCACCCACTTAGTCCCCATGTTGTCCCCATGTTGTCCCCATGTTGTCCCCATGTTGTCCCCATGTTGTCCCCATGTTGCCCTCATGTTGCCCCCATGTTGCCCCCATGTTGCCCCCATGTTGCCCCCATGTTGCCCCCATGTTGCCCCCATGTTGTCCCCATGTTGTCTTCATGTTGCCCTCATGTTACCCTCATTTTGTCTTCATGTTGTCTTCATGTTGTCCTCATGTTGTCCTCATGTTGCCCTCATGTTGTCTCCATGTTGTCCCCATGTTGTCCTCATGTTGTCCTCATGTTGTCCTCATGTTGTCCTCATGTTGTCCTATATCAATGTTCTTTTTAATTCCCCAAAATAACATGATTGATTCCACACAACGCTCTTTGCCAAGTACAAATCTCTACTTTCATTAATTTTGGGGCGTCTTATTCAATTTTATAGCATTTGAAACCAAATTGAAGTGTTTTTGAAATAGTATTGAGAGTAAAAGTTGACATATTCCAGTCTGTGATTATCATCAACATCCATTCCTTTAATTTTAGTCTCAATAATTCCTAATTTCTGCTTTTCTAACTCAAACATTAGGTATAATTTCCTATAAATGAGCTTTATTGACCATAAATTGCAAAAATAACTAAAACTAAAGTTAATAAGTTAGTGTTACGTAGTGTTGAAAAGCGACAAGTGTTGAAAAAAGGGACAAAACGTGAAAACCAAAGTTATAGTATAAAACCTCGATTGAAAAGCATCAACAGAAGTGATTTTCAGTTTTGACAGGAAGACAACACGAGGGTTAACACCAGTCTGTCCTGACAACAGGAAGTAACGCAGCGTCTCGCTGATCACAACAACACCCCCCCCCCCGTATGTAAGATGTATGTGTGATATATCTGTATATGTTTGATGTATTTGTGTGTGTGTGATACATGCCTTTAATGAACAGGACAGCTAGTTGAGAAAGGGGGTAGGGGGGGACATGCAGGACATAGTCACAGGTTGGACTCCAACCCTGGACCTCTGTGTTGAGGCATAACTCTCCATGTATATGTGCGCCTGCTCTGCCCACTCTTCCACCCCGGGCACAAGCTTTGCATTTTAAGTTGGAGGATCCTGGGCGTACCCTGTCTTCTCTTTATGTCCTGTTCTGTAGACAGGGTCCTTATTTTTTATATATATATATATATATATATATATATATATATATATATATATATATATATATATATATATATATATATATATATATATATATATATATAGTCTGTATGTCCTGAGATAACTTTAGTTATGATTTGACATTATGAATACGAGTTGAATTGACAATGAATGTAATCGTTAGTTGCAGCCGTAGCTTTATATTGAATATATTGTATGTTGAATATATTTGGTGTTTGTCTCCTCATTCAATAAGGAGTAAATGTCATCAGGGTCAGTAAGCCAATGAGCACGCAGCATGCCTCTACCAAGATGTAATGATGCCTGTGATTGGCTGTCTACGCGTCGTAGAGACACGCAGGACCAACACAGTAGCACCAGCAACATAAACACACAGATTTGTGCCGTGTTATGATTTCTTTTGTCTTATTGGCTGTATTAGCCCTCACACATCACCTGGACTGTGGTCATAACGTCTTACATCTTAGAACTTATTCCCTGTTACACAGCGTTCTTATTCAGTCAGTTTATAGGTTATATTAATGTTTAATAGTCATAGTTATTATTTAATCATGATCTACTCCACTGTTCATTACACACAGTCTACCACAGTATCTCACCTTATTATGGTCATTGCAGTTCTCTGAGTGATTTTTATTCTTGTATATGTGTGATATATGTGTTTATATGTGTGTATATGTGTTTGTTGTGTTATGGTTGTCTTGCTACTGGATGCCTAAAATTTCCTTCAGGATGAATAAAGCATCCATCCATAAAATTGGTATAAAAAGCTTTAATGCAAAGAATCATTAGTTCTGGCTACCAGAGATGGTAAAAGTACTCCCGTACTCAAGTAGAAGTACAGATGCTTGAGTTAAAAATACTCTGGTAAAAGTAGAAGTACTGATTTAACTTCTTTACTCAAGTAAAAGTAAAGTATAGGCTTGGAAATGTACTTAAAGTATAAATAAATGAAAGTATAAAGTATACAAATCTTTGAACATGGAGTCTAATAATAATAATAAATGTAATATGTCAGGTTCACAATGTTTTCTTCATGTTTAATCACGTCCATAATACTATGCTAACGTTACGGCTAACGTTACCACTAATGTTACCGCCATCAAGCCCAAGTTGTGCGGAAGTGCGACGTATTTTCCCATCCGATTAGTTTCAACAGAAAACATCTGAAACTAAAGTAATGAGCCAATTTTGTAAAATGTAAGGAGTAGAAAGTACCGCTATTCATGTTAAATGTAAGGAGTAGAAAGTACCAATATTCATGTTAAATGTAAGGAGTAGAAAGTACCGCTATTCATGTTAAATGTAAGGAGTAGAAAGTACTAATATTCATGTTAAATGTAAGGAGCAGAAAGTACCGCTATTCATGTTAAATGTAAGGAGCAGAAAGTACCGCTATTCATGTTAAATGTAAGGAGTAGAAAGTACCGCTATTCATGTTAAATGTAAGGAGTAGAAAGTACCAATATTCATGTTAAATGTAAGGAGTAGAAAGTACCAATATTCATGTTAAATGTAAGGAGCAGAAAGTACCGCTATTCATGTTAAATGTAAGGAGCAGAAAGTACCGCTATTCATGTTAAATGTAAGGAGTAGAAAGTACCGCTATTCATGTTAAATGTAAGGAGCAGAAAGTACCGCTATTCATGTTAAATGTAAGGAGTAGAAAGTACCACTATTCATGTTAAATGTAAGGAGTAGAAAGTACCACTATTCATGTTAAATGTAAGGAGTAGAAAGTACCGCTATTCATGTTAAATGTAAGGAGCAGAAAGTACCGCTATTCATGTTAAATGTAAGGAGTAAAAGTAACAATAATAATAATAATAATAATAAAGTAAAGTAAAGCACAATAATAAATAGTAAAGTATAAATATCTGAAATCTACCCGAGTACAGTAACAAAGTATTTGTACTTGGTTACTTCCCGTCTCTGCCGGCTACTCGTGTGACTGTCCTGTTGCTGTTGTGTGTCCGCTGTGCAGGAGGCGATGTGGGGAGCCGGGCGGCGGCGCGGGGCCCAGCCCTGAGGAGGCGTCCTGCGGCTGGGAGGAGCGCGGCCCTCCTCTGGCCCCCCTGCGGCGCTCCGGGACGCTCCTACTAAGATGTCCCTCAGCAGCGGCCCTGCAGGCGGGAAAGGTGTGGACTCCAACGCGGTGGACACGTACGACAGCGGCGATGAGTGGGATATCGGCGTCGGCAATCTGATCATCGACCTGGACGCCGACCTGGAGAAGGACAAGCTAGAGATGTCGAGCAGCAAGGAGGGAGGGGGCATGGCCGCCCCCCCCAGCGCCGTGGCTGCGCTACCGGACAATATAAAGTTCGTTAGTCCTGTAGCCGCCGCGCAGGGCAAAGAGAGCAAATCTAAATCCAAACGTAGTAAAAACTCTAAGGAGAGCGCTAAGGCCCCGGTCTCAGACGGGGCTAAGAAGGAGGTTCAGGGCCGGGCCCCCGGGGAGGCGCCGACCCAGAACCCTAACTCTACCCCCACTAAGGGCACTGACAAGTCTTGTAAACCCTCCCGTACCCTCCCCGCTGTGAAAAAGGACAAAGACGGGACGTCGGGGAAAACTAAGAAGGAGAAAATGGAGGTTGTGGCGACGGGAGTGGTCAGCTCTGAGAAGGAGCCGGCGGCCCCCGGCCCCCGCAGCGGCCCCTTCGAGGGCCAACAGAACCCGGAGGTGGCTGCAGCCGAGCAGCTCGGGAATATGGCACTGGACTCGGCGGGGATTGGCCAGCCTGTCGCCATGACAATGGAGCAAGAGGAGGTGGACAACGGCGAATGCCGAAATCTGAAGAAAGTGGTCAGCGTGAAGGTAAGAGGAAACACACAGGATTCATCTGTTATCTTTAGAAAATGTTGTTTTTTGGGGGGGGGGGCTGCCTGCTCTGGTCGCTGCGGTGTGCCTTGCTGAAGGACACGTGGGCGGTGCACTCTGGGTTAGTGGCGCTTCCCTTTTCTTGTGTGTTGGTTAAAGCAGAACTGTGCTGCGGTTTCTAACCACAGCTCTCAAACAGAGAAATGTCCAGATGCTCTCTTTTTATTTTAGTTATTTTTTCAGCATAATTTGTCCTTTTAGGTCCCATGGCATGAAAATGTCCCTTTTATGAGGTGTTTTAACATTAATATGTATATCTGAGTTGTATTTGATTTAGCTTGAAACGCTATGATTTCATTGGTCAGTTGCCGTGGTTACCGCGCCACTTGCACATGGTAGTACACGTCAGAGGACGGGTCCACTACGGGACAAACCCGACGGAGCGTACCACGTGTGTGCATATGTGGACAGTGTGACGGTGTCAGTGAAGAAATAGAGACGACAAAACAGAACGAATCGGAGAAGAGAAAGAAAAGGTGTGTCCTGTTCTCTTTATTTATTAATTTATCTATTTTATATCTCCCCCCTCCATCAATTAACCTCAGTTCGTTAAGTGATGGCGTGAGAGACGGAGCCTGCTGGACCTGGACCTGGGCCAGAGATGTGACCCATGGTCAGAATATCATAGTTCCTAAAAATGCAGCGTAATATCCCATTTTGTCGATGTGGTCCAGCCCCCCTCTGGACTCCCAGCGGCTCCGTGAGGACTTGGGATCTCCTCCAGCTTTCCTCGTCTTATTACCAAATTTCGCTGAGCGGCCGCCAAGCTGCTCCACTCGTGCTCCGTCTCCTCCGTCCAGCTGGCCGACCTCCTCCGTCCATCACACGGGTTTTACTGCCGTCCCCTCCGACCTCCGGAGACGTGCAGACACCCACCCATCTGGCTGTTCTCTACCTCCATCAAGGCCACTAAAACCTTGAGACAGTCATCCGCCTCTTAACTGTAAATCCAGTGTGTGTGTGTGTGTGTGTGTGTGGGGGGGGGGTTTGGGTGTCTGTGTCTCTTTGTACTCTGTTTGTGTCCCTTTTTGGTAGTTTTGCGTCTCTTTTTCACATTTTAAAGATTATTTTATGGGCTTTCCTACCTTTAATGGACAGGCAGGAAAATCGACACAGGTCGGACTCGAACCCTGGACCTCTGCGTCGAGGCATAAACCTCCATGTATATGTGTGCCCGCTCCACCGCTGAACCACCCCGGCCACTTCACAGAAGAAGTAATCCTTGAGGGCTTTGACTTCTCAAGGGTCATTGGGGGGGGGGGCTGCTGTGACTATATTTTAGAGAGAAGTCTGTGAGGAAGTTTCTTGGGTGTTTGATGGCTTTGTGGGAGTTTTTAGAGGCCCTGAGGGATTGTTTTGGGGGGCAAGTTGAGAGCTTTGCCCTTGTCCTTGGAGACTGTTTTTACTCTGATCCTCTACGTCTCTTATCTCCACCCATCTTCCCCCTGAAGGCCTTGGCGTGGCTTTCAGCATGTGTCCGTGAGCGGCACATTCCTGCCGGACACGTGTGCAGGACGACCAGCGCCTCCCACAGCTCCTGATAGGACAAGAATGTGGTTTTCTTTATCTGAAGCGAGGGTCCAAGGACAGCTGGACCCGTACTCTGTACAGACTGTAAAACCCCCCGAGGCAGACTTGGGATTTGTGATATTGGGGCTACGTAAATGAATTTCCAGTAACAGAGCTTCCCCTGCAGAGTTTGTACGAGTTGACGGATGCAGAGAAGGTGGAGACGTGGCAGATGAGCCGATGCTTCCAGGTGTTTTCAGGCTTCTCAGTTCTCTGCAGGACAGAAACCAGGACGAGTCTCCGTCATCACAATTACGTATTAATATTACGTTTATGTGGCGGGGATGGCAAGTCCCACTATAACCCGTCGTATCTGTGTTGCTTCATCTTTAAATGAAAGCAACTGCTTATCTTTATTTGACAAAATAAATATATAATAAACAAATATGCTATAATTTAATAATAACTAATCTCTCTTAGCGGGCGAGTGGAATGTGGCTTGT
Source organism: Percina caprodes (assembly GCA_013375575.1). Lineage (NCBI taxonomy): Eukaryota > Metazoa > Chordata > Actinopteri > Perciformes > Percidae > Percina > Percina caprodes. The sequence continues at coordinate 107,463 of JABXJD010000533.1, forward strand.
TGTGATGAATTTGGGGGGGGGGGACGTATGAGACCTGAAACTCTGCAGCCAATAGCAGAGCTTAAAACAGACCCCACCCGTGTGTGTGTGTGTGTGTGTGTGTGTGTGTGTGTCTTCAGGGGGTTTCCCAGCGTTCGATGCAGCCTTTTTTATTCTTGAAGATGGGGGGGGAATAAGAGCCGGAAGGCCGGTTTCTCCCGTTACCACAACAACCCCCTCGTCATTAACCGGTTCGCCGGTCACACGCGCCGGGCCGGCCGCATCATGTTACCATGACTACCGGCAGATTGTCTGTCACAGCCCGTAAAAACAATATAAAACAAGAAATCATGTTCAAGCACGTCAGGATGAGTCGGAGTTTATTATTTATTCCCAATTAGGCCACATGGATCATTAACAAGATCAAAAGACATGTCCTCATGGTGTCCTCATAGTGTCCTCATGGTGTCTCCATGTTGTCCTCATGTTGTCCTCATGGTGTCCTCATGTTGTCCCCATGTTGTCCTCATGTTGTCCTCATGGTGTCCCCATGTTGTCCCCATGTTGTCCTCATGTTGTCCTCATATTGTCCTATATCAATGTTCTTTTTAATTCCCCAAAATAACATGATTGATTCCACACAACGCTCTTTGCCAAGTACAAATCTCTACTTTCATTAATTTTGGGGCGTCTTATTCAATTTTATAGCATTTGAAACCAAATTGAAGTGTTTTTGAAATAGTATTGAGAGTAAAAGTTGACATATTCCAGTCTGTGATTATCATCAACATCCATTCCTTTAATTTTAGTCTCAATAATTCCTAATTTCTGCTTTTCTAACTCAAACATTAGACACGGCCGACATGCGCCCGTCACAAATACGCTCACCGCTTAATTAATTTCCTTTTCTTTGATGGAAGATGGAAATTATTCGGATGACTGCTCTCGGCTGAAGTGATAATCCATTTCTTTGGTTTTTGGTTCATAAGCAGATCTCTTGGTCTGCAGATATTTTGGGGATTTCCGAGGCCGCCACTGAACAGTGCTGCATTCACATGCTGCTGTACGTTGGCACGAAATCAACCGAAAATCAACCCCCGAGGACACGTGATGCAGGAAAAGAGAGAGAGTTGGAGAATGGAGCGAGCTGCACCCGCTGGGTCAGGCAGGCCGAGGCTTCCCATGATCCTCCCTGCTGATTCCTCCGTCTGTTTCCACTTCTGTCTTCATAAGAGCTCCGTTTTTAGGGTCGGCAGCTAATAAAAACTTAAGTTCTGGGTTCTTCACGTTGTTGGTAGTTGGGGGGGGGGGGATCGATACAGCAGAGTATCGCGAAATCAGTGGCAATACTGCATCGTTACACAGGCGCCAAGTATGGATCTTATATATATATATATATGTATGTATGTGATGGTCTGTTTGTCCCATGTTGCAGCAATAACATTTAAGTGAGATGAACAGAGAAATGTCCCCCCCCCACCCCCCCCACTAGAAATGTTCTGATACCAATATCGGAAAAGCCTCCGATATTGCCTAAAGGGTTTTTTGTGATTGTTGCAAAAATCTTTGATTATGCGGCACGTTTTCTTAAAAAATGCGGATATTTATGCAATTTTATGCAATGAAATTGCAGAAACTGTTGTTTGATGTCTGTTTTTTACAGTGTGTTCAGGGGACAGGCAGCTAGCAGATAGTGAGGAGATGTTTTTTACAGTGTGTTCTGGGGACAGGCAGCTAGCAGATAGTGAGGAGATGTTTTTTACAGTGTGTTCAGGGGACAGGCAGCTAGCAGATAGTGAGGAGATGTTTTTTACAGTGTGTTCAGGGGACAGGCAGCTAGCAGATAGTGAGATGTTTTTTACAGTGTGTTCAGGGGACAGGCAGCTAGCAGATAGTGAGGAGATGTTTTTTACAGTGTGTTCAGGGGACAGGCAGCTAGCAGATAGTGAGGAGATGTTTTTTACAGTGTGTTCAGTGGACAGGCAGCTAGCAGATAGAGAGGAGATGTTTTTTACAGTGTGTTCTGGGGACAGGCAGCTAGCAGATAGTGAGGAGATGTTTTTTACAGTGTGTTCAGGGGACAGGCAGCTAGCAGATAGTGAGATGTTTTTTACAGTGTGTTCTGGGGACAGGCAGCTAGCAGATAGTGAGGAGATGTTTTTTACAGTGTGTTCTGGGGACAGGCAGATAGTGAGAAGATGTTTTTTACAGTGTGTTCTGGGGACAGCTAAACCACGCGTGACATCTCTTAGAGCACCTTTAAGTTGTCACCTGCGAGTGTATTTGTGTAAACGGGGCCTCGGTCGTGTCCCAAACAAACTGACCTTTTCTGCTTTCTGTCCCCCCCCCAACACACACACAGATGGAGTCTCCGGCTCCCCCCCCTCTCCACCTCCTGTCTCCCGTTGCCAGCAGCGACATCTCGTCTCCCTGTGAGCAGCTCATGGTTCGCACTCGCTCAGTAGCGGTGAACACGGCGGACGCGGCGCAGGCGACGGAGCCGGACTGCCTGGGACCCTGTGAGCCAGGCACCAGCGTCAACCTGGAGGGCATCGTGTGGCAGGAGACGGAGGACGGTGAGACCAGCAGGCTTCTTTTTCTAGAGATGGTCAACAGAAACACCCGGTAGATTTAACGGGGTCTTGGAACCACAGTCCCCCACAACACAGGCTAAAGTTGATTTAAAAAGAGGAATAAAAAAACATCTTTTGGAAATTGAAATTGAATTTAAGGACACCAATTATCTTTGTGAATGAATAATGTTTCATACATAAATAAATGTTCTTCCTTAAAATACAGGGGAGGGGGGGGGGCATAAATATACCCCCCCCCCCTATGTTAAAATACAGGGGGCATAAATAACCCCTATGTTAAAATACAGGGGCATAAGTATACACCCCCTATGTTAAAATACAGGGGCATAAGTATACACCCCCTATGTTAAAATACAGGGGCATAAGTATACACCCCCTATGTTAAAATACAGGGGCATAGTATACACCCCCTATGTTAAAATACAGGGCATAAGTATACACCCCTATGTTAAAATACAGGGCATAAGTATACACCCCCTATGTTAAAATACAGGGGCATAAGTATACACCCCTATGTTAAAATACAGGGGCATAAGTATACACCCCTATGTTAAAATACAGGGCATAAGTATACACCCCCTATGTTAAAATACAGGGGCATAAGTATACACCCCTATGTTAAAATACAGGGGCATAAGTATACACCCCCTATGTTAAAATACAGGGGCATAGTATACACCCCTATGTTAAAATACAGGCATAAGTATACACCCCCATGTTAAAATACAGGGGCATAAGTACACCCCTATGTTAAAATACAGGGGCATAAGTATACACCCCTATGTTAAAATACAGGCATAAGTATACACCCCCTATGTTAAAATACAGGGGCATAAGTATACACCCCCTATGTTAAAATACAGGGGCATAAGTATACACCCCCTATGTTAAAATACAGGGGGCAAGTATACACCCTCATGTTAAAATACAGGGGGCATAAGATACACCCCCTATGTTAAAATACAGGGGCATAAGTATACACCCCTATGTTAAAATACAGGGGCATAAGTATACACCCCCTATGTTAAAATACAGGGCATAAGTATACACCCCTATGTTAAAATACAGGGGCATAAGTATACACCCCCTATGTTAAAATACAGGGGCATAAGTATACACCCCCTATGTTAAAATACAGGGGCATAAGTATACACCCCCTATGTTAAAATACAGGGGCATAAGTATACACCCCTATGTTAAAATACAGGGGCATAAGTATACACCCTATGTTAAAATACAGGGGCATAAGTATACACCCCTATGTTAAAATACAGGGGGCATAGTATACACCCCTATGTTAAAATACAGGGGCATAAGTATACACCCCCTATGTTAAAATACAGGGCATAAGTATACCCCCTGTTAAAATACAGGGGCATAAGTATACACCCCCTATGTTAAAATACAGGGCATAAGTATACACCGCCTATGTTAAAATACAGGGGCATAAGTATACACCCCTATGTTAAAATACAGGGGCATAAGTATACACCCCTATGTTAAAATACAGGGGCATAAGTATACACCCCCTATGTTAAAATACAGGGCATAAGTATACACCCCCTATGTTAAAATACAGGGGCATAGTATACACCCCCTATGTTAAAATACAGGGGCATAGTATACACCCCCTATGTTAAAATACAGGGGCATATACACCCCCTATGTTAAAATACAGGGGCATAAGTATACACCCCTGTTAAAATACAGGGCATAGTATACACCCCTATGTTAAAAAAAGGGGCATAAGTATACACCCTATGTTAAAAACAGGGGCATAAGTATACACCCCTATGTTAAAATACAGGGGCATAAGTACACACCCCTATGTTAAAATACAGCATATATACACCCCTATGTTAAAATACAGGGCATAAGTATACCCCCTATGTTAAAATACAGGGGCATAAGTATACACCCCCTATGTTAAAATACAGGGGCATAAGTATACACCCCTATGTTAAAATACAGGGGCATAAGTATACACCCCCTATGTTAAAATACAGGGGCATAAGTATACACCCCCTATGTTAAAATACAGGGCATAAGCATACACCCCTATGTTAAAATACAGGGGCATAAGCATACACCCCCATGTTATAATACAGGGGGCATAAGTATACACCCCTATGTTAAAATACAGGGGCAAGTATACACCCCCTATGTTAAAATACAGGGCGAAGTATACACCCCCTATGTTAAAATACAGGGGCATAAGTATACCCCCTATGTTAAAATACAGGGGCAAGTATACACCCCTATAAAATACAGGGGCATAAGTATACCTATGTTAAAATACAGGGCATAAGTATACCCCCCTATGTTAAAATACAGGGGCATAAGTATACACCCCCTATGTTAAAATACAGGGGCATAAGTATACACCCCCTATGTTAAAATACAGGGCATAAGTATACACCCCTATGTTAAAATACAGGGGCATAAGTATACCCCTATGTTAAAATACAGGGGCATAAGTATACACCCCCTATGTTAAAATACAGGCATAAGTATACCCCCTATGTTAAAATACAGAGGGCATAAGTATACACCCCTATGTTAAAATACAGGGGCATAAGTATACACCCCCTATGTTAAAATACAGGGGCATAAGTATACACCCCCTATAAAAAAATACAGCATAAGTATACCCCCTATGTTAAAATACAGGGGGCATAAGTATACCCCTATGTTAAAATACAGGGGCATAAGTATACACCCCCTATGTTAAAATACAGGGGCATAAGTATACACCCCCTATGTTAAAATACAGGGGCATAGTATACACCCCCTATGTTAAAATACAGGGGCATAAGTATACCCCTATGTTAAAATACAGGGGCATAAGTATACCCCCATGTTAAAATACAGGGCATAAGTATACACCCCTATGTTAAAATACAGGGGCATAAGTATACACCCCCTATGTTAAAATACAGGGGGCATAAGTATACCCCCTATGTTAAAATACAGGCATAAGTATACACCCCTATGTTAAAATACAGGGCATAAGTATACACCCCTATGTTAAAATACAGGGTAAGTATACACCCCTATGTTAAAATACAGGGGGCATAAGTATCCCTATGTTAAAATACAGGGCATAAGTATACACCCCCTATGTTAAAATACAGGGGCATAAGTATACACCCCCTATGTTAAAATACAGGGGCATAAGTATACACCCCCTATGTTAAAATACAGGCATAAGTATACACCCCCTATGTTAAAATACAGGGGCATAGTATACACCCCTATGTTAAAATACAGGGGGCATAGTATACACCCCTATGTTAAAATACAGGGGCATAAGTATACCCCCTATGTTAAAATACAGGGGCATAAGCATACACCCCTTATGTTAAAATACAGGGGCATAAGTATACACCCCCTATGTTAAAATACAGGGGCATAAGTATACACCCCCATGTTAAAATACAGGGGCATAAGTATACACCCCCTATGTTAAAATACAGGCATAAGTATACACCCCCTATGTTAAAATACAGGGGCATAAGTATACCCCTATGTTAAAATACAGGGCATAACATACACCCCCTGTTAAAATACAGGGGCATAAGTATACACCCCTATGTTAAAATACAGGCATAAGCATACACCCCCATGTTAAAATACAGGGGCATAAGTACACCCCTATGTTAAAATACAAATAAGCACACCCCCTTATGTTAAAATACAGGGGCATAAGCATACACCCCTATGTTAAAATACAGGGCATAAGTATACCCCCCTATGTTAAAATACAGGGGGCATAAGCATACACCCCCCTATGTTAAAATACAGGGGCATAAGCATACACCCCCCTATGTTAAAATACAGGGGCATAAGTATACACCCCCCTATGTTAAAATACAGGGGCATAAGCATACACCCCCCTATGTTAAAATACAGGGGCATAAGCATACACCCCCCTATGTTAAAATACAGGGCATAAGCATACACCCCCATGTTGGGGGTAAGCATATACACCCTATGTTAAAATACAGGGGCATAAGTATACACCCCCATGTTAAAATACAGGGGCATAAGTATACACCCCCATGTTAAAATACAGGGGTAAGTATACACCCCCATGTTAAAATACAGGGGCATAAATATACACCCCTATGTTAAAATACAGGGGCATAAGTATACACCACCTATGTTAAAATACAGGGGCATACATACACCCCCTATGTTAAAATACAGGGCATAAGTATACACCCCCTATGTTAAAATACAGGGGCATAAGTATACACCCCTATGTTAAAATACAGGGCATAAATATACACCCCCTATGTTAAAATACAGGGGCATAAGTATACACCCCTATGTTAAAATACAGGGGCATAAGTATACACCCCTATGTTAAAATACAGGGGCATAAGTATACACCCCCTATGTTAAAATACAGGGGCATAAGTATACACCCTATGTTAAAATACAGGGTAAGTATACACCCCTATGTTAAAATACAGGGGCATAAGTATACACCCCTATGTTAAAATACAGGGGCATAGTATACACCCCCCTATGTTAAAATACAGGGGCATAAGTATACACCCCCTATGTTAAAATACAGGGGCATAAATACACTGACTTAACCTGACAAAAAGGTGGATACAAATGGCTCCTACATGTGTAGTTCACGTGTGTGTGTGTGTGTGTGTGTGTGTGTGTCTGTGTGTGTGTGTCCGTGTGTGTGTGTGTCCGTCCCTGCGTGTAGGCATGCTGGTGGTTAACGTCACCTGGAGGAACAAGACGTACGTCGGAACGCTGCTGGACTGCACGAGACATGACTGGGCCCCTCCAAGGTACACACACATATACACACACACACACACACACACACACACACACACTGACTGAAATTAGAGCTGCAGAGATGAATAGATTAGTTGTAACTGGTAAATTGATTGGCAACTATTTAGATAATTTGACGGTTGACTTGTTAAAGTGAATATGTTTCTAGTTTCTTCTCTTCTGGACAAAACGAGACATTTGAGGACGTCATCTTGGGCTTTTGGAAATAATCAACAATGAATCCCAGAGTCCGGTCTAGACCTGCTCTGTTATGGAAAGACCCGGGAGATAACTGTTGTTGTGATTTAACGCTATATAAATAGAATTTAATTGAAAATTATTGTTAGTTGTAGCCCAAGGTAAAACTAAACACATTTGCCGGATTTGGCCATATTATTTCTACCATAGCACCTTAGTGGTCCCTAATACTGTATCTGAAGTCTCTTTATATAGACCTTAGTGGTCCCTAATACTGTATCTGAAGTCTCTTTATATAGACCTTAGTGGTCCCTAATACTGTATCTGAAGTCTCTTTATATAGACCTTAGTGGTCCCTAATACTGTATCTGAAGTCTCTTTATATAGACCTTAGTGGTCCCTAATACTGTATCTGAAGTCTCTTTATATAGACCTTAGTGGTCCCTAATACTGTATCTGAAGTCTCTTTATATAGACCTTAGTGGACCCTAATACTGTATCTGAAGTCTCTTTATATAGACCTTAGTGGACCCTAATACTGTATCTGGAGTCTCTTTTATAGAGACCTTAGTCCCATAATACTTCTGGTAAGCCGTTATCTCATATGTACCGTTGTGAAACCATGAGAACAACATTTTTATGGCAATATTGGCTGTACAGCAGTTGCAGCCATTTAATTGACTGGATTATATAAAATCAAGTTAAACATCCCAAACTGAGGTCCACTTACTAAACAATGCATTTCAGTTAGGGCATCAAACCAGGATGGAGTCTCTGACCTGTGGGTTGCTTCCTGTGTGTCTTCAGGTTCTGCGAGTCTCCGACCAGCGACGTGGAGATGCGGAGCGGCCGCGGTCGGGGGAAGCGGATGCGTCCCAGCAGCAACACTCCTCTGAACGACAACAGCAACTCCTCCGACAACAAAGGCAGCGGCAGCAGCAAGACGCGCGGCGCCGCCGCCAACAGCAAAGGACGGAGAGGCAGCCAGACGGCCGGCGGCCCAGAGGACGCCAAGGCCAGCCCGTCCTCCGCCAAGAGGAAGACCAAACCGGCCTCGGACATGGAGCCAACCTCCAGCTCGGAGGACACCAAGGCGTCCAAGCGCATGAGGACCAACTCAACCGGCGCCGCGCTCCCCCTCGCCGGAGGGAAAGCTGAAGCCCTGCCCCCGCCACAACTAGACCGCACTTGCCCGTCCCCCGTGCTCATCGACTGCCCCCACCCCAACTGCAACAAGAAGTACAAGCACATCAACGGGCTCAAGTACCACCAGGCCCGCGCCCACAACGACAACGACGTCCGATTGGACCAGGACGGAGACAGCGAATATGGGGACGACCCCGCCCTTCACCCGGACCTCACCTCCTGTAACGGCGCCGCCATCTCCCCTGCACGCTCCACCACGCCCAAAGGACGCAGCTTCGACGCCCCGTCGCCGGGGAGGCTGACGATGAAGGGGAAGAAGAAGGCGGGCGAGGCCGAGCCTGATGCGACGGACGGCGGCGAGGAGGCGGCGTGTTTGACAGACGACGCCAGCAACGACGGGATGGACGACAGGAAGGCGAAGAAGATGGCGCCCGCGGGCAAAACCGATAAACTGGCACAGAAAGGCGTGAAGCCGCCGGGCCGCCCCGCCGCGCCCAACGCCCCCTCGCCCTATGCCCTGCAGGCATCCTCGCCCGCCCTGGGCTCGGTGGTTCAGCCCGTCCCAAAGAGCCCCCAGCTGAAAACCCCCCAGCCCAAAGCTCCCCCGCTGGCGGACCCCGCCACCAGCCCCACCCTCGCCAAGGACAAGAAGAAGAAGGACAAAAAGAAGCGGGAGGGAGGGAAGGAGGGCGACAGTCCGAAGGGGAAGGGCGCCAGGCCGGAGGAGGGGAAGAGCCCGTACTCAGAGTCCCCGGACGCGTTGCTCAACGGCTCCTCGGAGGCGCAGCAGAGCCGCCTGGCGAGCATCAAGGCCGAGGCCGACAAGGTGTACAGCTTCTCGGACAACGCGCCCAGCCCGTCCATCGGCGTGGCGAGCCGGATGGAGGCCGGCCTCGGGCCGCACCTTAACCAGAACGGAGCCGACAGCGCGTCCGTCAAAACCGGCAGTCCTGCCTACTCCGACATCTCCGACGCCGGGGAGGACGGCGAGGGGAAGGTGGAGGGGGTGAAGGTGAAAACGGAGCCGGACCAGGGGCCTCGTGAAGGCGCCAAGAAGGCGCTGTTTCCCCCCCAGGCGCCTAGTAAAGAGTACTACCCCAACTACGACTCCTACTACTCCCCAAACTACCCCAACCCGAGCCCGGGCGCCGCACCAACGGCGCCGCCCCACGTGGAAGGCGCTCAGGTGAAGGTGAAGAAGGAGGAGGAGCCGGAGGTGGGCGAGGACCTCAAGCTGAAGGTGGAGCCCCCGGAAGAGAGGAAGGTGGAGCCGGGGCCTCAGCAGCCATCCGTGATCCAGCAGCGCTCCAACATGTAC
>JABXJD010000533.1:122500-132500 GCA_013375575.1 Percina caprodes
ATCCTTCCTCTTCCTCCTCTCCTCCTCTCCTTCCTCCTCCTCCTATCCTTCTTCCTCCTCTCCTTCCTCCTTTCCCCTTCCTACTCTCCCTCCTCCTCTCCTTCCCCTTCCTCCTCCTCTTCCTACTCCTCCTCCCTCCTCCTCTCCTTCCTCTTCCTCCTCCTTCCTCCTCTTTCCCCTTCCTACTCTCCCTCCTCCTCTCCTTCCTCTTCCTCCTATCCTTCCTCCTCCTCCCTCCTCCTCTCCTTCCTCTTTCTCTTCTTCCTCCTTCCTCCTCTTCCTACTCTCCCTCCTCCACTTTTTGCAGGCTCCCATATTTCCATCTCATTAATTGCGTACATTTCCTGTGTTTTCCATCGCATGTTTTAAGACAACGAGCCACATCATCAAGGATTTTTTGCCCCAAACAATCACAAGAACTCGTCCCGTCGTCTCTCTGTCCGACAAACTGACGCAGGATCAAAGCATATGTCTCTTCCCGTTTACTACATATTTTAACAAAATAAAGCCCCCTTCCCGCCGTGACCTCTGACCTCAGTTCTGGACTCCAGCGGACGCCGTCACACTTTGACCTGGAAGTATCTCCGCTTCACAGGAAATAAAAAATTAAAGATACTGTGGCCGGAGGAGGACGGACCAATCAGAGGGCAGCGCTCGGACTGATGCTGCATCCTCAGACTCCTCCTCCTCCTCCTCAGTGTGTAGCTGTACTGTACTCTGTGTGTATGTGTGTGTGTGTGTGTGTGTGTGTGTGTGTGTGTGTGTTTGTGTAAATACTGTACAGAGGAATTATTTTAAAGAGCCTGTTGGATGCTGTTGGATTTCCTACTTCTTCTTTTCGTCTGGTAGCCTCTGCCTCTGTTTTTCTACTGTTGTTGATCTGATATTAAACCTGTAGCTGGTGGAACGGCGCCCGGGCTCACGCTCCTCATTACTCTGGTTCAGAGGAACTCCTCATTTCCCTGGTTCATAGGAACTCCTCATTTCTCTGGTTCAGAGGAACTCCTCATTACTCTGGTTCAGAGGAACTCCTCATTACTCTGGTTCATAGGAACTCCTCATTTCCCTGGTTCATAGGAACTCCTCATTTCTCTGGTTCATAGGAACTCCTCATTACTCTGGTTCAGAGGAACTCCTCATTACTCTGGTTCATAGGAACTCCTCATTTCTCTGGTTCATAGGAACTCCTCATTTCTCTGGTTCATAGGAACTCCTCATTACTCTGGTTCATAGGAACTCCTCATTACTCTGGTTCATAGGAACTCCTCATTTCTCTGGTTCATAGGAACTCCTCATTACTCTGGTTCATAGGAACTCCTCATTTCTCTGGTTCATAGGAACTCCTCATTACTCTGGTTCATAGGAACTCCTCATTTCTCTGGTTCATAGGAACTCCTCATTTCTCTGGTTCATAGGAACTCCTCATTACTCTGGTTCATAGGAACTCCTCATTACTCTGGTTCATAGGAACTCCTCATTTCTCTGGTTCAGAGGAACTCCTCATTTCTCTGGTTCAGAGGAACTCCTCATTACTCTGGTTCAGAGGAACTCCTCATTACTCTGGTTCATAGGAACTCCTCATTTCCCTGGTTCATAGGAACTCCTCATTTCTCTGGTTCAGAGGAACTCCTCATTACTCTGGTTCAGAGGAACTCCTCATTTCTCTGGTTCATAGGAACTCCTCATTACTCTGGTTCAGAGGAACTCCTCATTACTCTGGTTCATAGGAACTCCTCATTTCTCTGGTTCATAGGAACTCCTCATTTCTCTGGTTCATAGGAACTCCTCATTACTCTGGTTCATAGGAACTCCTCATTACTCTGGTTCATAGGAACTCCTCATTTCTCTGGTTCATAGGAACTCCTCATTACTCTGGTTCATAGGAACTCCTCATTTCTCTGGTTCAGAGGAACTCCTCATTTCTCTGGTTCATAGGAACTCCTCATTTCTCTGGTTCAGAGGAACTCCTCATTACTCTGGTTCAGAGGAACTCCTCATTACTCTGGTTCATAGGAACTCCTCATTACTCTGGTTCATAGGAACTCCTCATTACTCTGGTTCATAGGAACTCCTCATTACTCTGGTTCGTAGGAACTCCTCATTTCTCTGGTTCAGAGGAACTCCTCATTTCTCTGGTTCATAGGAACTCCTCATTTCTCTGGTTCAGAGGAACTCCTCATTTCTCTGGTTCATAGGAACTCCTCATTTCTCTGGTTCAGAGGAACTCCTCATTACTCTGGTTCATAGGAACTCCTCATTTCTCTGGTTCATAGGAACTCCTCATTTCTCTGGTTCAGAGGAACTCCTCATTACTCTGGTTCATAGGAACTCCTCATTTCCCTGGTTCATAGGAACTCCTCATTTCTCTGGTTCGTAGGAACTCCTCGCGCCTCCTCACGCTTCAACATGTGACTTAAACTCCAGGAACACGTATGTGAAGAAACAGCAGCCACGCAGACACAGCGTCACTTTAAGAAACATGTCTTTTTTACCTTTATTTAGGGAGGTAGCCTCAGGAACGCCCTGATCTCACACACACACACACACACACACACACACACACACACACACACACACACACACAGACAGACACACACACACACACACACACGATCAGACACGGACACAGACAGACACAGTCACACCTGGAAGCTGCCGGTCCAACCACAGTCGGGAAAAGGGCAACAAAAAGGCTAAAAAAATCAAAGAATACGTCGGAAAAAGTATTAAGAACACTGAAAAAGTGGCAAAAAAACAACAAAAATGTCCAAAAAACACAAATAATTGAAAAGAACTTTGAGAAAAGTTAGAAAACGTCAAAAAGTAACAAATGTCGGAGAAAGTCTCAAAAACTTCAAACAAAGAACTTTGGGAAAAGTGACAATGTCTTAACGAGGTTTTAACTTAAGAAAAACTCAAAGTTGCTACGGGAGACAACACGGGGGTTAAGTCCAACTGCAAGTTCTTGATTACTACTTTCATTGAAGTTTATAACATTTAAAAAAAGGAAAAGTGACAAAAACATCAAAAATGTCAAAAATATCTAAAAAACGTGTTTGTTTGACCGAGAAGAACAAGACGAGGGTTCAATGAGTTAAAGGAACACACAAAGATCTCGGTCTACCTGTCAGTTCTGGACCTAGACCCAGTACTAGGTGGAGGGTTCCAGCTGGGAGGAGGCCTTGGGGGAGACCCAGGACTAGGTGGAGGGACGTCCAGCTGGGAGGAGGCCTCGGGGAAGACCCAGGACTAGGTGGAGGGTTCCAGCTGGGAGGAGGCCTTGGGGGAGACCCAGGACTAGGTGGAGGGACGTCCAGTTGGGAGGAGGTCTCGAGGAAGACTCAGGACTAGGTGGAGAGAAGTCCAGCTGGGAAAAGGCCTTGGGGAAGACCCAGGATTAGGTGGAGGGCTCCGTCTGAAAGGAGGCCTCGGGGGAGACCCAGGACTAGGTGGAGGGATTGTATCTCCAACCTGGCCTGGGAACGCCTCTGGACCCCCCAGTCGAATCTATGAAAAGGTTTTAAGACACAGAACAGGTCTTTTCATATTTATTTACTTAATAAGAGATATTATTTTGTTTCAGGTTTTATTTTATGTTATTTTGTACCATTGAGGTAATAAAGCACGTTCATTAGATCTGAGAAGCCGGTCTGAGTCTCGAGGAAGAGGGTCCTCTCTTTAGGAAATCATGTGGACCCCCCTACAAGAAGAAGAACACGAGGACCGGCCCCCCCATGCAGCACCAGGACTCCTTCCCTTGTCTCAGGTGTGTTCACGTGCTCTCACGTTGGAAAGTTCAAACTCAAGTTTCACACAGTGACCTAGATTATTAATAATAATAATAATAATAATAATAATGTTTCCTTTATTAATCCCACAAGGGGAAATTACAATTTCCACTCTGTTATTACACACACACACACACACACACACACACACGCTCAGGTCCTCTACATGCTCTAATGGAGAGATATCAGTGCTTAATTTAAATGATTAAATGCTAATAAATACTATTTTACTGTATTTTCCTGTACTATTACTACTTATAATACTACTATTACTTCAGCTACTGCACTGGACTTGTTATTAACTCCCAATCCAAAATGTCATAAATAACTTTTTTACTAGTCGGGGTCTCTCTTTATGAACAACTAACGGAAATAACATTTTAAAAATAGAATTTGGGCAAAAAGTTGTGAATTAATGTTTCTTACCCGCCAATATTAAGATTAATTTATTTGATTATTAGGACAATGCATATTAATTAATATTTCTGTAAATGCGTCAGTGTTAGCCAACTGTAGTCCGTTACCCAGCATGCATTTCTTTATTGGGGGGGGGTATGTATGTGTGTGTGTAGTTTTGTGTAATGTGTGTAATAACAACAGAGTGAAAACTTTGTACTTTCCCTGCGGGATTAATAGTTTACACTATTATTATGAAAGTAGAGATACGTGGACACTCTTACGTCACCAGACCTTGTGTACAGTTGTATTGTTTAGTAAACAATGTCCTTCGCATGAAAAATAAAACTGAAATGGAAACTTTTAAATAGAAATTTCGGTGCTTTTTGTGTTGCGCCGGAAATCCCCGCTCTTATTTTGAAATGCACTTCCTGTTGTAAGTCTAACAGCAGTCACCGCAGCCGGATCGCCGGGTAACAAACCGAAGAAAGGACGGCAACCTTTCGGTAGAGTGGACATAAATCACGTGGTTATATCACAAGGTGTTGCTATCATCGGTAGCTGTGAACTTTAATTGATTTGTACATCGTTTGTTGTCGTGTTTGTGTATTTGTAGCTACTTTGGTTAGCTCTGTATGCTAACTTAGCTAACAAATGCTACACAGTCTGTTTTTACCGGCGTCCGCTCACAAAAGCGCCGATTTTAGATTAGTCTTTAAGTGGTCTTCTCTTTTAAGCTAATTGTCCCTTTATTAATATGATATGTAGAATCTGTAACGTTATCTTAATTATTCGGCGCTATGTTTGTGTCGTTATCCTTTTTTCTAATCCCGCTGCTGGGGCTTTTGTCCGTGCTGAGATGCTAATGTGCGTCTAACGTGATGCGCCTTCACCTGCGTCTGTAGGCTGCTCATCAACCTGCGGCTGTCCTGCTCTGGGGCTCGTGTGTTGTAGCTGTGTGTGTTGTAGTTGTAGCTGTGTGTGTGTTGTAGTTGTAGCTGTGTGTGTTGTAGTTGTAGCTGTGTGTGTGTTGTAGTTGTAGTTGTGTGTGTGTGTTGTAGTTGTGTGTGTTGTGTTGTAGCTGTGTGTGTGTTGTAGTTGTGTGTGTTGTGTTGTAGCTGTGTGTGTGTTGTAGTTGTAGTTGTGTGTGTGTGTTGTAGTTGTGTGTTGTGTTGTAGTTGTGTGTTGTGTTGTAGTTGTGTGTGTTGTGTTGTAGCTGTGTGTGTGTTGTAGCTGTGTGTGTGTTGTAGTTGTAGTTGTGTGTGTGTGTTGTAGTTGTGTGTTGTGTTGTAGTTGTGTGTTGTGTTGTATGTGTTGTAGTTGTGTGTGTTGTGTTGTAGTTGTGTGTTGTGTTGTAGTTGTGTGTGTTGTGTTGTAGTTGTGTGTGTTGTGTTGTAGCTGTGTGTTGTGTTGTAGCTGTGTGTTGTGTTGTAGCTGTGTGTTGTGTTGTATGTGTTGTAGTTGTGTGTGTGTGTGTTGTGGTGTAGTTGTGTTGTAGCTGTGTGTTGTGGTGTAGTTGTGTGTGTTGTAGTTGTAGTTGTGTTGTATGTGTTGTAGTTGTGTGTGTTGTGGTGTAGTTGTGTGTGTTGTAGTTGTTTGTGTTGTAGTTGTGTTGTATGTGTTGTAGTTGTGTGTGTTGTGGTGTAGTTGTGTGTGTTGTAGTTGTGTGTGTTGTGGTGTAGTTGTGTGTGTTGTAGTTGTGTGTGTTGTGGTGTAGTTGTGTGTGTTGTAGTTGTGTGTGTTGTGGTGTAGTTGTGTGTGTTGTAGTTGTTTGTGTTGTAGTTGTGTTGTATGTGTTGTAGTTGTGTGTGTTGTGGTGTAGTTGGGTGTGTTGTAGTTGTTTGTGTTGTAGTTGTGTAGTTTATTTCCTGTTTAAGCCACCAACCTGCTGGGAGCTGAATGATGTAAATTAACGTGTTAATAACCTGGTTGGACTCATGGTTATAATGTTGTCTTCTCCTTTTAGCTCATTATCATTATTATTATTATCATTATTATTATTATCATTATTATTATTATTATCATTATTATTATCATTATTATTATTATTATCATTATTATTATTATCATTATTATTATTATCATTATTATTATTATTATCATTATTATTATTATCATTATTATTATTATTATTATTATTATTATTATTATTATTATCATTATTATTATTATCATTATTATTATCATTATTATTATTATTATCATTATTATTATCATCATTATTATTATTATCATTATTATTATCATTATTATTATCATTATTATTATTATTATCATTATTATCATTATCATTATTATCATTATTATTATTATTATTATTATTATTATCATTATTATTATTATTATTATCATGATCATTATTATTATCGTTATTATTGTTATTATTATTATCATTATTATTATTATTATCATTATTATTATTATTATCATTATTATTATTATCATTATTATTATTATCATTATTATTATTATTATCATTATTATTATTTTTATTATTATCATTATTATTATCATTATTATTGTTATTATTATCATTATTATTATTATTATCATTATTATTATTATTATTATCATTATTATTTTCATTATTGTTATTATTATTATCATTATTATTATCATTATTATTATTATTATTATTATTATCATTATTATTATTATCATTATTATTATTTTTATTATTATTATCATTATTATTATTATTATCATTATTATTATTATTATTATTATTATTATTATTATTATGATCATAACTTATAGAAACTGTAACGTTAGGGTAATAATACGTTGCTGTCCTTGACGTCTTCTCTAACGTCTTCATGTCCCAGGTGATCTGTCTTCGCCCCCCCGGATGACGGGAGTCTGGTTTTGAGGCGCTGATAGATTCTGGATCCCGTGAAGCCGGACCATGGAGGATCCGTCTCCTGGCAGTCCCTGTTCCTCTGAGCCTGAAAGTCCCGGAGGTCTGAACCGAGGCCGCCTCCTCGACCCCGATGACGTCCTCGACCCCGAGGACGTCCTCTACCGCGATGTCTCCGTCATCGTCCCGGAAACGCCCAGGTAACCTGGCTGCTCGGCTCAGCTGTGCTGCGTTCATGAAACTCGTCAACGTGATTTATTAATACAGAGAACGCAGCGATGACGATGAGGGACCGAGACGGATGTTTGGTTCTTATATATGATGTATATATATATATATATATATATATATATATATATATATATATATATATATATATATATATATATATATATATATATATACACTGGCCTTTGAGCGCAGCACGGCGCCGTCCGGCCTCCGTTGACTCCACCATCCTGCTGCACCAGGGGGCTGAAATCTGGCCGGGATTTGTTTGGACACTTTAAAAAAAATGATTTTTTGAAGTCTTTGTCCCCTTTTTGGACATTTTTTCTGGTCTTTTTGGACTTTTTTTTCCTGACGTCTTTGTCCCCTTTTTGGACACTTTTCCTTGATATTTTTGGACATTTTTTCTGGTCTTTTTGTCCTTTTTGGACACTTTTCCTTGACATTTTTTTCCTGACGTCTTTGTCCCCTTTTTGGACACTTTTCCTTGATCTTTTTGGACATTTTTTCTGGTCTTTTTGTCCTTTTAGGACAATTTTTCCTGATCTTTTTGGACATTTTTTCTAATGTCTTTGTCCCTTTTTTTGACACTGTTTTTGTCCCTTTTTGAAAATAAAACTGTCTCCCCGTGATAACAGCAGGTGCGTGTGTCCGTCCACCTCATACAGCGTAGACGTACATGCGGAGAGTTGAAACGCGTCCAGATATCACGCCGCTTTGTTTAATAACGTCGTCGTGTGTTTACGCGACGCCGTGATGTCACGTTTGTTAGAGACACGCGAGACACTTCAGATGTCCAGCTCCAGAAACGGGACATTAACCGCCGGAGGACTTTATTTTATTTTATTAACACAAACTGTTGATTTTAACAATAACGTCTGTTTGTTGTTCAGCCCGCAGCTCGGCAAACGGAGACGACGCAGTCGCATCACAGAGGAACCCCCCAGACCAGTAAGTCCCTCAGTATCACATCAGGTCTAGACCGCTCTATAATCTACAGATAGAGCAGGTCTAGACCGCTCTATAATCTACAGGTAGAGCAGGTCTAGACCGCTCTATAATCTACAGATAGAGCAGGTCTAGACCGCTCTATAATCTACAGATAGAGCAGGTCTAGACCGCTCTATAATCTACAGATAGAGCAGGTCTAGACCGCTCTATAATCTACAGATAGAGCAGGTCTAGACCGCCCTATAATCTCCAGATAGAGCAGGTCTAGACCGCTCTATAATTTACAGAGAGAGCAGGTCTAGACCGCTCTATAATTTACAGAGAGAGCAGGTCTAGACCGCTCTATAATTTACAGAGAGAGCAGGTCTAGACCGCTCTATAATATACAGATGTTCCAGGGTGCAGCGGGGCTTTCCAGGGTGTAGGGGGGCATTGCAGGGACTCGGCTTGGTGTTGACGTAGTCTCACTGTCCCCAGCCCTGTGCGTCCTGGTGTTGACCCCTGTCTTCCTGTCCTCAGGCGGCCGTGGGCCGGTCTCCAGGGCGACCACAGAGATCCAAGCGCAGACGCCTGGCTGCAGCGGTGGGGGGGCAGGGCTTCGTTCCAGCTTCATCTCTCAGGGCTCTCCATCTGGGCCCCTGGCTGGAGGCCCCGCGGCCGCCCGCGTCCTCCTCATCCTCCTCTTCCTCCTGCTACCTCACCCCAGTGTCAGAGGAGGACGTGGAGGGGGGGGCGTCTCCAGGAGGAGACAGTCCTGTCTGTCTCAGCCGCAGGTTGAAGCAACGTCTGACGGCGGCGGCGTCCACCGCGGCCGAGTCTCTGTCCTTCCTGACGGCGGAGGAGAAGAGATGGCTGGACGGCGAGCAGGGGGACGCCCCCACAGGTGAGGACACCGCGCAGATACTGAGGACATCATGCTCCTCCTTTTGTGTTTTTGTCCCTATTTGGCCTTTTTTCCGTATTTTTCTGGACACTTTTCTATGTTTTTGGACATGTTTTGTATAATGACTGAGGGGGTCAAGGCCAATAACAGAACAGTTAGACCAGTCTGGGGGGGTTAGGAGACACCAAGCTACTGTAATGCAGCCTTTAAAACCCGGAAAAGACAAAATGTCCAAAATCTAAGACGATATCTAGTCTCATATCACGAGCCCTACTGCAGCATTTATTCAGAGACAAAGTGAAACCTGTACTGGACATTTAGGACCACAGCTGTCTGATCCCCCACGCTCTTAGAACACCATGTTGGCCTGATCTTCATGTCTTTAGTCCCAATGTCCAAAACCAAGGCCAAGAGGACGCCCTACAATGTCCCTGTTAGTGATGGCGTTGCATAGTCTGTCCACCAGAGGACGCTCTACAACGTCCCTGTTAGTGATGGTGTAGCATAGTCTGTCCACCAGAGGACGCTCTACAACGTCCCCGTTAGTGATGGTGTTGCATAGTCTGTCCACCAGAGGACGCTCTACAACGTCCCCGTTAGTGATGGCGTTGCATAGTCTGTCCACCAGAGGACGCTCTACAACGCCCCGTTAGTGATGGCGTTGCATAGTCTGTCCACCAGAGGACGCTCTACAACGCCCCGTTAGTGATGGCGTTGCATAGTCTGTCCACCTGAGGACGCTCTACAACGTCCCTGTTAGTGATGGCGTTGCATAGTCTGTCCACCAGAGGACGCTCTACAACGCCCCTGTTAGTGATGGCGTTGCATAGTCTGTCCACCAGAGGACGCTCTACAACGTCCCTGTTAGTGATGGCGTTGCATAGTCTGTCCACCAGA
>JABXJD010000533.1:137500-145000 GCA_013375575.1 Percina caprodes
AATTCTATATAAATGAGGGTTAATATCAGGTATAATTCTATATAAATGAGGGTTAATATCAGGTATAATTCTATATAAATGAGGGTTAATATCAGGTATAATTCTATATAAATGAGGGTTAATATCAGGTATAATTCTATATAAATGAGGGTTAATATCAGGTATAATTCTATATAAATGAGGGTTAATATCAGGTATAATTCTATATAAATGAGGGTTAATATCAGGTATAATTCTATATAAATGAGGGTTAATATTAGGTATAATTCTATATAAATGAGGGTTAATATCAGGTATAATTCTATATAAATGAGGGTTAATATCAGGTATAATTCTATATAAATGAGGGTTAATATTAGGTATAATTCTATATAAATGAGGGTTAATATTAGGTATAATTCTATATAAATGAGGGTTAATATCAGGTATAATTCTATATAAATGAGGGTTAATATCAGGTATAATTCTATATAAATGAGGGTTAATATCAGGTATAATTCTATATAAATGAGGGTTAATATCAGGTATAATTCTATATAAATGAGGGTTAATATCAGGTATAATTCTATATAAATGAGGGTTAATATCAGGTATAATTCTATATAAATGAGGGTTAATATCAGGTATAATTCTATATAAATGAGGGTTAATATCAGGTATAATTCTATATAAATGAGGGTTAATATTAGGTATAATTCTATATAAATGAGGGTTAATATTAGGTATAATTCTATATAAATGAGGGTTAATATCAGGTATAATTCTATATAAATGAGGGTTAATATTAGGTATAATTCTATATAAATGAGGGTTAATATTAGGTATAATTCTATATAAATGAGGGTTAATATCAGGTATAATTCTATATAAATGAGGGTTAATATCAGGTATAATTCTATATAAATGAGGGTTAATATCAGGTATAATTCTATATAAATGAGGGTTAATATCAGGTATAATTCTATATAAATGAGGGTTAATATCAGGTATAATTCTATATAAATGAGGGTTAATATCAGGTATAATTCTATATAAATGAGGGTTAATATCAGGTATAATTCTATATAAATGAGGGTTAATATCAGGTATAATTCTATATAAATGAGGGTTAATATCAGGTATAATTCTATATAAATGAGGGTTAATATTAGGTATAATTCTATATAAATGAGGGTTAATATCAGGTATAATTCTATATAAATGAGGGTTAATATTAGGTATAATTCTATATAAATGAGGGTTAATATCAGGTATAATTCTATATAAATGAGGGTTAATATTAGGTATAATTCTATATAAATGAGGGTTAATATCAGGTATAATTCTATATAAATGAGGGTTAATATTAGGTATAATTCTATATAAATGAGGGTTAATATCAGGTATAATTCTATATAAATGAGGGTTAATATTAGGTATAATTCTATATAAATGAGGGTTAATATCAGGTATAATTCTATATAAATGAGGGTTAATATTAGGTATAATTCTATATAAATGAGGGTTAATATCAGGTATAATTCTATATAAATGAGGGTTAATATCAGGTATAATTCTATATAAATGAGGGTTAATATCAGGTATAATTCTATATAAATGAGGGTTAATATCAGGTATAATTCTATATAAATGAGGGTTAATATCAGGTATAATTCTATATAAATGAGGGTTAATATTAGGTATAATTCTATATAAATGAGGGTTAATATTAGGTATAATTCTATATAAATGAGGGTTAATATCAGGTATAATTCTATATAAATGAGGGTTAATATCAGGTATAATTCTATATAAATGAGGGTTAATATCAGGTATAATTCTATATAAATGAGGGTTAATATCAGGTATAATTCTATATAAATGAGGGTTAATATCAGGTATAATTCTATATAAATGAGGGTTAATATCAGGTATAATTCTATATAAATGAGGGTTAATATCAGGTATAATTCTATATAAATGAGGGTTAATATCAGGTATAATTCTATATAAATGAGGGTTAATATCAGGTATAATTCTATATAAATGAGGGTTAATATCAGGTATAATTCTATATAAATGAGGGTTAATATTAGGTATAATTCTATATAAATGAGGGTTAATATCAGGTATAATTCTATATAAATGAGGGTTAATATCAGGTATAATTCTATATAAATGAGGGTTAATATCAGGTATAATTCTATATAAATGAGGGTTAATATCAGGTATAATTCTATATAAATGAGGGTTAATATCAGGTATAATTCTATATAAATGAGGGTTAATATTAGGTATAATTCTATATAAATGAGGGTTAATATCAGGTATAATTCTATATAAATGAGGGTTAATATCAGGTATAATTCTATATAAATGAGGGTTAATATCAGGTATAATTCTATATAAATGAGGGTTAATATTAGGTATAATTCTATATAAATGAGGGTTAATATCAGGTATAATTCTATATAAATGAGGGTTAATATCAGGTATAATTCTATATAAATGAGGGTTAATATCAGGTATAATTCTATATAAATGAGGGTTAATATTAGGTATAATTCTATATAAATGAGGGTTAATATTAGGTATAATTCTATATAAATGAGGGTTAATATCAGGTATAATTCTATATAAATGAGGGTTAATATCAGGTATAATTCTATATAAATGAGGGTTAATATCAGGTATAATTCTATATAAATGAGGGTTAATATTAGGTATAATTCTATATAAATGAGGGTTAATATCAGGTATAATTCTATATAAATGAGGGTTAATATCAGGTATAATTCTATATAAATGAGGGTTAATATCAGGTATAATTCTATATAAATGAGGGTTAATATCAGGTATAATTCTATATAAATGAGGGTTAATATTAGGTATAATTCTATATAAATGAGGGTTAATATCAGGTATAATTCTATATAAATGAGGGTTAATATCAGGTATAATTCTATATAAATGAGGGTTAATATTTCAGGTATAATTCTATATGTCCCCCTCTGACAGGACAACGCCACCTGTCCCATCTGCAGAGCCAACCTGGCGGACGGCGCCGCCCTCGCCCCCCCGCAGCCCCTCTGACACCGGCCGTCGTCGGGGGCGACCGCGTCTCTCCGAGCTTTTAAAGGACGACTCGTCTGTTTTTCTACTTTTTATTGAAGCTGCTGCTGGTCTGAAATAAACGTGAAGACTTTTCTCTGATGGTCGAGTCCTCATTTCTCCCGAAGCAGATCACACCTCATGTTACAGCGGAGTAGAGCAGGGCGGGGGTCCAGGGGGTCAAACCCGAGGCCCGCGGGCCAAATACGGCCCCGCGCACATTTACAGGGACAAAAAACACAGAAAATGAGACAGAAATTAGGAAAAACAACAGAAAAAGTGGAGGAAAAAAGGCCTTTTTATTTATTGTGAACCTTGATTAATATGCAGCTCAGATCTGCTTTTTGTCCCTTTTTCAGTTTTTTCCCCCAATTTGTCCTTTTTTTGTCACTCTGTTTTTTGGGAAAAAACAAAGTGACAAAAAATTAGAACAAAACAGTGAAATTTATTTTTTTAGAAAAAATAAATGTAGAAAAAAACAGAAAAGTGACAAAACCACTGATGAGATCTGCCGCCCGTCAATCAACAGAAACACTCGTTTCTGTCGCCTTCCAGATGATTTTGTCGTTTTTTTTCTTTGATGTCTGAAATACCCTCGATGTTCAATATCCAATTAGAATACTTTAGGATGACATCATCTCATCAGCGTCAGAGAGCCAATCAGCACGCAGCATGCTTCCACCAACATCTAATGTCTGTGATTGGCCGTCCAACGTTACACGTCGTGGAGACGCGAGCTGGAACCCCCCAGTCCTGATGAGCACGGTTCCTCCGAGTCTCTGATTGGTCGGTCGGTGTTACTCCTCGTAGTAGCGCTTCTTCATGGCTCGGTACTTCCTCAGGTAGTAGAGCGCCTCCAGCTCTTTGGCCACATACTCCCCCCGAGCGATCATGTCCCGGATCTTCTCCGGGTCCTGCACGCTCTTGTTTTTAGTGAACGCGGCTCTGAGGCGGTCCCTGAAGTACTCGCCGCCTTTAGGGTACTCCCGTCCGAGGTGGAGCAGCTGGGAAGGAGAACGGACTGTAAGAAGGTAAAGACCACACTCACCGGGGGGGGGTCTCTGGTCCCCGTAAGGCCCCGGTTGGAATCCAACCTGCGGCCCTTTGCTGCGTGTCACCCCCCATCTCCACCCCAGAAAAATAAAACACAAGTGACAAATTTTAGAATTTGGTTTCTGTCTCTTTTTGCCGCCTTTAAAATGAGTGGAAAAAAACAGAAAAAGAGACAAAATTTAGAACAAAACTGACTTTTTTTATATTTTTGTAGCAAAAGAAGCCGAGTCATTGATCAGATCCGCCCGTCAATCAAGGGTCACCGTAGACCGCCAACCGGTTTCTGTCACTTCCCGGTGTTTTATTCCAGATGTTTCTGTGGCTTTTTTCTTTGATGTCTGCGTTATTGTATTATGAGACAAACGATGACCCCGAAGTCCAGACTCACGTTTTTGTAGAGCCGGACCACTTCGGCCCTCAGAGGGTTCACCGCCATCTCAGACCTCAGACCCACAGGTACCAGGAACGCTTCACTGGTCTGAGGGGGGGTCTGTGTTACACACAAATATACATAAAGATAGTGGGATCACTATCACAGTAAAAATATATAAATAAAAGAAAAGAGGAGTGTGGATATGTTAACGATACTCAATAACTAAACTCAGGGGTCTGAGGTCTACCGGGGTCTGTCAGGAAGTCTGTTGGGAGGTCTGAGATCTACCGGAGTTTGTCAGGAGGTCTGAGATCTACCGGGGTCCGTAAGGGAGGTCTGAGGTCTACCGGGGTCCATAAGGGAGGTCTGAGGTCTACCGGGGTCCGTCAGGAGGTCTGAGATATACCGGGGTCTGTCAGGAGGTCTGAGGTCTACCGGATCAGCAGACTATGTGCATGTGTGGATTATTTTCTGAAACGTTGTGACTTTATTCTTGTAATAGTCGTTATAAATCTATTTTTCTCCAAATATCACGACTCTTCCAGACCTCGGAGACACAGATGATCAGAAGTCTCAACACATCTGAAATATATCGTCCAGGGTTAATAAATTAAAATGAATAATTGTCAAATGCACATTTCTGAAGGTGACATCCAACTAAAGATGCAGAAGAGTAACTGATGCTAGGCTAGCATCGAGCTATAGGAGAATAAATACATAAAGCAATACAGAATGCCTGAGAGCATTACTGCAATATATTCATTATGTTTCTATATTTGGATAATAACCTGTAACATGAGGACATGAGGGCAACATGGAGACAACATGAGGACAACATGAAGACAACATGAGGGCAACATGAAGACAACATGAGGACAACATGAGGACAACATGAGGACAACATGAAGACAACATGAGGACAACATAAAGACAACATGAGGACAACATAAAGACAACATGAGGACAACATGAAGACAACATGAGGACAACATAAAGACAACATGAAGACAACATGAGGACAACATGAGGACAACATGAGGACAACATGAGGACAACATGAGGACAACATGAGGACAACATGGGGGCAACATGAGGACAACATGAAGACAACATGAGGACAACATGAGGACAACATGAGGACAACATGAAGACAACATGAAGACAACATGAGGGCAACATGAGGACAACATGAAGACAACATGAGGGCAACATGAGGGCAACATGAGGGCAACATGAAGACAACATGAGGACAACATGAGGACAACATGAAGGTCAAGTTGTTCACGGTGAGCATTAGCTTCTATTTTAGCCTCTTTTAGCTTTAAAACCTGAATGTAAAACACGTATTTAAGCCTCCAGGCTAACAACAAACAACTCGTTTAACAGTTAAACGTTAACACCAGTCGGCTAAAACACGCGTTGCGGTCTGCGAGGAGAACTTTCTCCGGAGGTAATACTCAGAGTAAAGTTGTCTCTGTACCTGATGACCTCTGCAGCTGCAGCTTGGTGGAAGCTAACGGCTAAAAACACGTAAGCTAATGTACGTAAGCTAACGGCTAATCTGACCTACAAACCGAGAACAACTCGCTCTGTGTCGGTTAGTTAGTGTCAGTGGTTTGTAACGATTAACGTTAAACGGTTGTTTATAATGACCTTTTTAGTCACGAGCTCGGTGTGAAACGAGAAAGTTAACAACCAAAGAGTAATACAGACTTGTAAAGATAGTTATCCTCCAAGACGGACAGCAAACGGGTCCGCTGAGTTTCGCACATGCGCACATCTACTTACAGCGCAGTTGGGTTTCCCGCCGTCTCTGCTGTATTTCTATTTTGGTTTTTGATCATTTGGTGTTTTTAATTCTTCAGAAGGTCTTTTCGTCGCCCATTAAAGTGACGGCTACTTTATAGAGATCTCAGGCATTTTATGTGTAAAATAATGCAGCTTTATGTTATTTATTCACCTGGAATGAGAACTTAAATATATTCTTTTATGGAGTTTAGTCTCCTCCGTCAGCAGTTCAGAGGGAGTACCAGCCATCTGAGCTCTTCCTCTCATAGCAACGCCTTTCTACCAGAACCGATCCATTAAAGGCATTATTTAAAGGAGCATCGTGGCCGGGTTGGTCCAGCGGTACAGCGGGCGCACATATACGCAGAGGTCCAGGGTTCGAGTCGACCTGTGACGATTTCCTGCATGACCCCCCCCCTTCTCACCCGGGTGTCCTGTCCATTAAAGGCGGATTCCCCCCAAAAAAGGGGGACGTTACGGATATATATATATTATATATATATATATATATACAATGTATATATATATTATAATGTATATTTTATATTATATATAATATTTTATACTATATATATATATATATATATATACACACATTATATATAATATAAATATATATATAAAACAGTTCACAACCACTGATTTAAAGAGACAAATGAGATCTTGTTTTATTTTCAATATGAATCTTTTATTCTTTACCCTGATTAATAAAACATGATTCAAGACAACGTCCGTCTGAAAGTGTAATTAACGTGTTATTAACACCTCGGCCGTCCTACAGAAACACTCAAAGGTCCGAGCGTGGCGAGTCCGACCCGACCTCAGCTTCAGACTCTTCTTCTTCTTCTTCTTCTTCTTCTTCGCTGCGATCTGCAAGCCCCGCCCCCCCACCCTCCCTCCCGTGGGGGGGGTCAGTAGTTGGTCTTCAGCCGCCGGTTCTCCTCCCGCAGCTTCTCCACCTCCTCCACCAGAGACTCGTTCACCGAGTACTTCTCTATCAGACCGTGGATCTCGTTCTGAAAGTCAGCAGACACACCAACATAAAACATTATGATTATTATTATTATTATTATTATTATTACATAGAGCTGCAGCATGTATGAGGATAGCTGCCATAACATATTTTATTATATTAGATCCCCCTTACAGCAGCAGTTTTTCACAGTAAAAGCAAACCAACAAACAGATAATGTGCA
>JABXJD010000533.1:150000-152500 GCA_013375575.1 Percina caprodes
GACATTTGGGGACGTTTATCTCGAGCTTTTTGGGAAACTCATCCCTCCCCGACTCTCAGCTCACACTATATGTTATTATGCAGGTTGAGGTCAGAGGTCAGCACCTTTCTGTAGTCGTTTGGTTTGGCGGCGGCGGCGGGGGGGGCTGGCTCCTCCTCTCTGATTGGGGGAGGAGTCTGGAAGGCCGACAGCGGGCTGTAGCAGCGCCCTGCGGACGTCAGCGGCGTCCCCAGAGGGGTCTTACGGTGCACCGTGGCGCCGGAATGAGAGTCTGAAACAAATGAGCATCTCAACGTCCGTAGAAGCCAAAACATCAAAATCACAACGTGGCAGATTTGTAATATCAGCTGATATCGTATCGTTGTCCACAGAATCGTTATTATTATTATTATTAGAGTTATTATACGGGAAAATGTGTGATTTACCCTGATATCAATTCATAAAATCCACACTGATGTGGAGAATCAGACTGTTTTCAGACACGTTAACAGATCTCCTAAAAACAGGAGATACAGTATTAGGGACCACTAAGGTCTATATAAAGAGACTTCAGATACAGTATTAGGGACCACTAAGGTCTATATAAAGAGACTTCAGATACAGTATTAGGGGACCACTAAGGTCTATATAAAGAGACTTCAGATACAGTATTAGGGGACCACTAAGGTCTATATAAAGAGACTTCAGATACAGTATTAGGGACCACTAAGGTCTATATAAAGAGACTTCAGATACAGTATTAGGGACCACTAAGGTCTATATAAAGAGACTTCAGATACAGTATTAGGGGACCACTAAGGTCTATATAAAGAGACTTCAGAAACAGAATTAGGGACCACTAAGGTCTATATAAAGAGACTTCAGATACAGTATTAGGGACCACTAAGGTCTATATAAAGAGACTTCAGATCCAGTATTAGGGACCACTAAGGTCTAAATAAAGAGACTTCAGATACAGTATTAGGGACCACTAAGGTCTATATAAAGAGACTTCAGATCCAGTATTAGGGACCACTAAGGTCTATATAAAGAGACTTCAGATACAGTATTAGGGACCACTAAGGTCTATATAAAGAGACTTCAGATCCAGTATTAGGGACCACTAAGGTCTAAATAAAGAGACTTCAGATACAGTATTAGGGACTACTAAGGTCTATATAAAAGAGACTTCAGATACAGTATTAGGGGACCACTAAGGTCTATATAAAGAGACTTCAGATACAGTATTAGGGACCACTAAGGTCTATATAAAGAGACTTCAGATCCAGTATTAGGGACCACTAAGGTCTAAATAAAGAGACTTCAGATACAGTATTAGGGACTACTAAGGTCTATATAAAGAGACTTCAGATACAGTATTAGGGGACCACTAAGGTCTATATAAAGAGACTTCAGATACAGTATTAGGGGACCACTAAGGTCTATATAAAGAGACTTCAGATACAGTATTAGGGGACCACTAAGGTCTATATAAAGAGACTTCAGATACAGTATTAGGGACCACTAAGGTCTATATAAAGAGACTTCAGATACAGTATTAGGGGACCACTAAGGTCTATATAAAGAGACTTCAGAAACAGAATTAGGGACCACTAAGGTCTATATAAAGAGACTTCAGATACAGTATTAGGGACCACTAAGGTCTATATAAAGAGACTTCAGATCCAGTATTAGGGACCACTAAGGTCTAAATAAAGAGACTTCAGATACAGTATTAGGGACCACTAAGGTCTATATAAAGAGACTTCAGATCCAGTATTAGGGACCACTAAGGTCTAAATAAAGAGACTTCAGATACAGTATTAGGGACTACTAAGGTCTATATAAAGAGACTTCAGATACAGTATTAGGGGACCACTAAGGTCTATATAAAGAGACTTCAGATACAGTATTAGGGACCACTAAGGTCTATATAAAGAGACTTCAGATCCAGTATTAGGGACCACTAAGGTCTAAATAAAGAGACTTCAGATACAGTATTAGGGACTACTAAGGTCTATATAAAAGAGACTTCAGATACAGTATTAGGGGACCACTAAGGTCTATATAAAGAGACTTCAGATACAGTATTAGGGGACCACTAAGGTCTATATAAAGAGACTTCAGATACAGTATTAGGGGACCACTAAGGTCTATATAAAGAGACTTCAGATACAGTATTAGGGACCACTAAGGTCTATATAAAGAGACTTCAGATACAGT
Organism: Percina caprodes; assembly: GCA_013375575.1. Lineage (NCBI taxonomy): Eukaryota > Metazoa > Chordata > Actinopteri > Perciformes > Percidae > Percina > Percina caprodes. The sequence goes on from JABXJD010000533.1 coordinate 152,203, forward strand.
ATTAGGGGACCACTAAGGTCTATATAAAGAGACTTCAGAAACAGAATTAGGGACCACTAAGGTCTATATAAAGAGACTTCAGATACAGTATTAGGGACCACTAAGGTCTATATAAAGAGACTTCAGATCCAGTATTAGGGACCACTAAGGTCTAAATAAAGAGACTTCAGATACAGTATTAGGGACCACTAAGGTCTATATAAAGAGACTTCAGATCCAGTATTAGGGACCACTAAGGTCTATATAAAGAGACTTCAGATACAGTATTAGGGACCACTAAGGTCTATATAAAGAGACT
>JABXJD010000533.1:160000-187500 GCA_013375575.1 Percina caprodes
TCCTGAGGGGAATGCAGCCACCGTTGATGGCTTTGAATACACGCTGCTTTCCTACTTTGACAACATGTCTGCCGTGAAGAAGGTCAACGGGATGCTAACGACGGGTGAGTGCTTGGTAGCACTAGGAGCTACGCTTCGTGGAGGCTGGCTTACCCCCCCCCCCCTCCAAAAAAACCCATTGAACTTAAAACTGTGAATGGCATGGCGGTAAGGTGAGTCGAGTGCATCGTTACATCCCTACAGCTACGTATACGGTACAGAAGCGTGTGCTCACCCCCTCGCCCAGTTCCATGGCTGCAACAGGAGTGGATTTGAGGCTGGACAGCACCAGTTTGTCTCCGCTGCTGCTGGCACTCACCAGGTACTGGTCTGACAAACGGGTCAAGGCTGGTTCGTCTTTCATGCAAAACGTCCTAATCTAGTATCACAGAGTCTAGAGCTGGAACAGTTCTACTGGACAATCAACTGTCTGGGAAATAACTGCAATTAACAATATATGTCCATCGACAAATATATTGTTAATCGGAGGAACCGGGCAAGACCCGGGACTAGGTGGAGGGACGTCCAGCTGGGACGAGGCCTCGGTGAAGACCCTATAACTCTACTTGTTTTTCAAACAAATAGAGTTATGAATGGATCCCAGATGCATATTTTGGTTATATGACTGTTATATGACCAAGATGATGTAATAACAGTATCTACACAGCATGACGTTAACCACGCTGGTCGGACAAAGACTATCTTTAGGCTTCAGTGAATTGAGCCTTTTCCGGTACTTTCTGACCTTTAATAGAGCGAAGAGATGAACCTATAAGATAACGAGCTGATTGTTGCTAGGATACTGTTGGAGCTCCAGCAGGCCTGGGCCACAGGATGGCTGCTGCTGTGGGGGTTAAACTGCTCCAGCGGCGCCATGGAAACCGCATCCCAGATCTTCACACAGTCTCCTGTCGACACCAAGCGGGTCACCTCCTCCATGGCAACGCCTGGAAACACACACACACACACACACACACACACACACACACACAGGCAGACACACACACACACACACACACACACACACACACACACACACACACAGAGACACACACAGACAGACAGACAGACAGAGACACATGCAAGGCTTTTATCTCCAGTGTAATTCACCCCCCCGCCCCGGTTACTGCTGACGAGGGGAGAGTAACGTGATGAAGTAATAAGTTATATTAGATCAGATTAAATAAAATGGTTTCTGTTCAACTTGGATCAACGTTAAAAACACCAGCTAGCAGCTCCCTGTCCAGTAACAACCAGCTGTACTTATATACTGTGTGTATATATATATATATATATATATATATATATATATATATAGTTACATATGTGTAGTTATATAGCAGTAGTTGTAGTTTAAATTCAATTTCAATTCAATTTTATTTATAGTATCAATTCATAACAAGAGTTATCTCGAGACACTTTACAGATAGAGTAGGTCTAGACCAGATAGAGCAGGTCTAGACCAGATAGAGCAGGTCTAGACCAGATAGAGTAGGTCTAGACCAGATAGAGTAGGTCTAGACCAGATAGAGCAGGTCTAGACCACACTCCATAATTTACAAGGACCCAACAGTTCTAGTAGTTTCCTCCAGAGCAAGCAACAGTGTGACAGTGGCGAGGAAAAACTTCCTTTTAGGAAGAAACCTGGGACAGACCCAGACCCAGACCCAGACCCAGACCCAGGCTCTTGGTGGGCGGTGTCTGACGACCGGTTGGGGTTAGAATGAAGAGTGGCAATAACAAAAATATAAAAAATAGTAGTTTGTAGTAGTTCTTTTAACGGATATAGTTGTAGTTATAAAGCAGTAGTTGTAGATTAACGGATATAGTTGTAGTTCTATAGCAGTAGTTGTAGTTTAACGGATATAGTTGTAGTTCTATAGCAGTAGTTGTAGTTTAACGGTAGGTAACCAACGGTTATTAACGGTAGCTAACAGTTAGCAACAACACAAGAGACATTAGCAACAAGCGGCTTCTAAAGTTACCGAACAGCCACAAAACTCAAGTTAAACAACACGAAACAAGCGCTAACTTACAGGAAATATCCCACCGTTCAGATATGTTGTGTATAAACGTGTCGTACGTACCGGTTTAAGATAAATTAATACGTTTTTGAAGCTGTTTTGTTTTGTGCTCCGACTGCTGCAACCAATAAACCGCCACTACGGAGCGCCGGGAGGCCACATTATTTCGCGAAGGAGTGACCCGCCATTCTCTCCCTCTGATTGGCTAGTATGCGTTGCAATCGTTGGTTGGAATGTCAGGGTAAGCCAATCAGAGGCAGAGTAAGTCAGAGGGCGGGACATGCTTTCGCCATCGGAAAATGTTTTTTCTTCGTAACTTTATTGTAGTTTTAAGCAAAGAGTTTTTTATTTTATTATTAATATTGCCACTTTGTTAGCATATGAGCCTTTATAATACTGTGAAGAATTTTGAGCCACAGTGCTTGTATAGAAATTTGAGTTAAAAAAAAAACAGTTAAAAAAATACTGTGGTGGAGGAAGTACTCAGATCCTGTACTTCAGTAAAAGTACTAATACCACACTGTAAAAATACTAAGTTTGGTCCATTCTGTCTTTGTTTTGGTGGATTTGACTCATGCTTATTCTTGTCTTAATTTAAAAGTAATTTTAAGTACATTATGTGCAGTTAAAAAGGAAGAAATCTGAGTTTAACGGCAATTAAAAGCACATTGTCTACGGAGAATGGCAAGAATCACGGTATTCTTTAACAACTTCATTTTTGGCCCGTTGCCTTCCATCCAGATACATTTTGGCCCTTCATATGAAAGAATTTGGGCCCCTCTGGTGTAGACCATAGATTGTTATTTAATTTAATTTAATTTAATTTAATTTAATTTAATTATTAATAATTAAATTATATACTGCGATTAAATAAATTAATTGAATAACAATACATAATTTAATAAACATACAGTCTATGGTGTAGACTGTTACATTTTGTAATTACACCATTCTACCTGTAGGGGAGGAAGCATTGTGCCACCACCGCGGTTGTTCTGCCAGAATAGAAGAAACAGAAGAAGAAATCTCCCGCCCCATCCGCTGTTCTTTTTAAACGAAGGCGGGACGACGCTTCGCTCCATTCTCTTTAACAGTGTAGTAGTTGTTAAAACATCGTTAGACGTGACAGGTCGCTACCAATATGGTGAGGACTAAAGCCGACAGTGTCCCCGCATCATACAGAAAAGGTACAGTAACACATTACAGATTATTATTATGAATTCAGCATGAAATAGCTATTTTTGCTTTTAAGTTAACATTTTTGTGACGGAGTCTGGCGCGCTGGGAGCGTCCTCGCATAAGCCAAGCAAAGCGGACACCGTAGCGGTAACATTTGTTCGCCAGGACAACTATTTCACATTAATGATGTCGACATTTTAAATAACAAAGATGTCAGGATAGTACTCGCCTGTCAAAGCAGGACTTAGATTACGTTAGTTCTCCCAACAACAGCCTCCCGCCAACACGGAGGGCGGCGTCCGTGGTTCCTCATAAACAGCCGAAGAGATTATAAGAAAAAAATGTTTTTTTAACTCATGCTATCGCAAAATTTGTACTTTTATCCTAATATTCGGATCCGTCTGATGATATGACATAACACTTAGTCGTTTCCAGATAATAGTGTCTTACTTTCGTCAAACTGGCGCCAGTTTTGAGCGCCGCAGTCCGTCTTTGTGCGGGCGTCGCACCAAACCCCTTTACAAAATTAGATAATTTAACGGAGTCTTGCTCATCGTCGACGGCACATGTGTGACAAGACATAATTAACAATATTTTCTTAACCCAAGATCTCTTCTGGTGAATTCGGCATAAAATTCAACTGCCATTCAGCACCAACATTAATAAAACGGGACTTTTTAAACTTGGTTCAAATGTCACTACGTGTAAAAACGAGCTTTCTCAAAAGCTAATTTAATGTACACGTTGTATCCAGAACTTTTTTACTCTCACACAACCCAGTTTGCCAACAGTGTCCTCTTACTGGTTGAGTTATGGTTTCTCATTCATGGCGTGGCTGTCCTAGATCCAGTTTAATGGTTTTATTATCTATTCATCCACTAGTTTGATTGTGTTTACAGCTGTTGCAGCAGCTGCACCCCGGAAGTCTCTGGGCTCCAGTTCAGCCAACTCGTCCTCCTCGTCCTCCAGCAGCCAGTCAGCCACACCTGGTCAGCCGCTGACACAACACCACACCCGGTAGATACACCGTGCATGACGGATGGAGTACTTACTGGAGTTATTGTTTTCATTCACAGCAAAGGGCAAGTATGCAGGTGGGAACCCAGTGTGTCCCCGTCCCACGCCGGACTGGCAGAAGGGCATCGGAGACTTCTTTGGCGGCCCCCCGAGGAAGCCTGAGAAGGAGAACCAGAAGCCCCAGGAGGTAGAGGATGATGAAGAGGCCGGAGGCAGCGGGATGTCAAAAGTCCCCAAGAAGTACGTTCACCGGCTGAGTTATTTTAACCCTTGTGTTATTATTTTACCCTTTTTTTTGACATTTTCAGTGCATTCTTTATTTAATTTTTACTTCACTACCACCATCTTACTACCACTAGTTTTACAAGATTTTGAGGGGGGGGGCAGGCAGGGAAAAACGTTAGATTAATTAGCTGTACTTGGTAGCTTTGTCCGCCTAAATTAATTATAAATAAACATAAAAATTTGCTATTTGCAGTGTATATAAATCGTTTTTGACCTAATTATGTGTCACTGAAATGAGATATATATATATATATATATATATATATATATATATATATATATATATATATATATATATATATATATATATTCATTCATTCATTCATTCATTCATTCATTCAAAGGCTTATTAGGAACACCTGTTAAATTTCTCATTAATGCAATTATCTAATCAACCAATCACATGGCAGTTGCTTCAATGCATTTAGGGGTCTGGTCCTGGTCCTGGTCCAGACCATCTCCTGGACTCCAAACTGAATGTCAGAATGGGAAAGAAAGGTGATTTAAGACATTTGGAGCGTGGCCTGGTTGTTGGTGCCAGACGGGCCGGTCTGAGGATTACAACAGCCCCCCCCCCGGGTACCACTCATCTCCACTACAAAGAGGAAAAAGAGGCTACAATCTGCAAGAGCTCACCAAAACTGGACAGTTGAAGACTGTAACATGTTGCTGATCTGATGAGTCTGGTTTCTGTTGAGACCTCCAGATGGTGGAGTCAGAACAGAATGAGAACATGGATCCATCAGGCCTTGTTACCACTGTGCAGGCTGGTGGTGGTGTAATGGTGGGGGGATGTTTTCTTGGCCCACTTTAGGCCCCTTAGTGCCATTGGGCCTGGTTTAAATGCCCCGGCCTACCTGAGCCTTGTTTCTGACCATGTCCCCCCCTTTATGGCCCCCATGCACCCTCCTCTGATGGCTACTTCCAGCAGGATAATGCACCATGTCACAAAGATCACATCATTTCAAACTGGTTTCTTGAACATGACGATGAGTCCACTGGACTAAAATGGCCCCCCCAGTCACCAGATCTCAACCCAATAGAGCATCTTTGGGATGTGGTGGACCGGGATCTTGGTGCCCTGGATGTGGATCCCACAAATCTCCATCACCTGAAGATGCTATCCTCTCAATATGGGCCAACATTTCTAAAGAATGCTTTCAGCACCTTGTTGGATCAACGCCACGTAGAATTAAGAAAGGGGGTCCAACACAGTACTAGTATGGTGGTCCTCATAATCCTATAGGGGAGTGTGTGTGTGTGTGTGTGTGTGTGTGTGTGTACTGTATTTAGCCTCCATTTTGTGTTATGTTTCCCTGTTGGGTTGCTTGTTTTACTTTAATTTGTAGAGGAATTATGTTTTCGTTAGCATCCAGACTGCTATCACCCCTCTCTCTCCCTCCTTTCCTTTCCTCCCTCCCTCCTTCCCTCCCTCCCTCCCTCCCTCTCTGTGGCCAAGCTCAGGGCCTCGCTGTGTTGTATGAACTCTGAAACCGTCTCTTTGAGTCTCTCATATTTTATTATTTTGCGGTTCGTGCATGATGTGCTGTGCGCTGCGTGTCCACCTTCCAAAACTCCAGAAAGTTCTTAAACCCTCGGCCTCCAAAACCGCAACGGGTCTCATAGCCTGACCCATAAAGTCAACGGTCCATAACGTCCCCGTTACCCCTCCTGTTGTCCGTAGCGTCCCCGTTAACCCTCCTGTTGTCCGTAGCGTCCCCGTTACCCCTCCTGTTGTCCGTAGCGTCCCCGTTACCCCTCCTGTTGTCCTCAGGTCTAATTTGACCTTTTATCTACCATATTTTCAATTGTATCAAAACAAGCCGTCTTCACAAGTAGAATAAAGGACCAGTTCACTTCTCTCCCTGAATGTTTTATTTCATGTTGGTGTTAAAAAGGTAAAAAGAACTTTGAAAAGTGACAAATGACAGAAAAAGCTTCAAAAACGTCGCAAAAAAAAAACAAATGTCAAAAAGTGCATTAAAAACAGTTTATATAAAGAGGAGCAATACAGTGATGTCAGCGATGGACAACCTCCTAACCCCCATGTTGTCCTCGTTTTACCCCCGTGTTGCCCCCATGTTGTCCTTGTGTTGCCCCCATGTTGTCCTTGTGTTGTCCTCGTGTTGTCCCCATGTTGTCCTTGTGTTGTCCCCATGTTGCCCTCATTCATTAATATTCACCGTCCCTGTCAGATGGAAACAACTCAGTTGTACCGGTGTGTGTTCTACGTCCATGTTAATCTCTCTCTCTCTCTCTCTCTCTCTCTCTCTCTCTCTCTCTCTCTCTCTCTGTCTCTAGGTCCAGACCGCTGCCTGCCGAGGAGGATGAGGACGATGAATGAATCTGTTGGACCCCGTCCCCCCCGTCCCGTCCCGTTGGCTGCCTCCAGTTGCTCCGTGGTATTTTTAATGTACATCTGTATATATAGTTTCTGATGAATTCACTTTGTATAGTTCAATAAACTTGTTTTTTAAATGTTTTTAACCTGCGGAGATCTGTGACGTTTCTGCTTTTGACCTTTTACCCTCCTGTTGACCTTTTACCCTCCTGTTGACCTTTAACCCTCCTGTTGACCTTGGGTCAAATCTGACCCTTTAAAAAATATCTTTATCTGAAATATGAGTTTCAAATGCTATAAAATTGAATAAGACGCCCCAAAATTAATGAAAGTAGAGATTTGTACTTGGCAAAGAGTGTTGTGTGGAATCAATCATGTTATTTTGGGGAATTAAAAAGAACATTGATATAGGACAACATGAGGACAACATGAAGACAAGATGAGGACAACATGGGGACAACATGAGGGTTAAAAACCATCTCTGGGTCCTGTTCCAGCCCAGACTCCGCCCTCTCGGGAGGTTCCGTCACCCAAATTAATCGCACCTCGTGTTGCGTTTGGGGACCTGAGAGATTAATCACTGTCTGCTTGTTTCTTTTATTTGAATTTCAGCACTTTATTAATCAGTAACGTCCACAGGGGCTGCTTTAAAAACATCTTCAGCATATTTACCTCTTCATAAAGCAAGCTAACTGTCGCTTAGCAACAACGTTTTACTGCTTTTGTCCGTTAGTTAGCTCGCGCATAGACCGTTAAAGTCAAGAGGTCCAAAGGTTAAAATCAGACTACGGAAGCTCGCGTTAGCTAAGCTAACGGGGCGCGCAAAGCGGAGCAAACGGTCATAAAACAACGGTTAGCTTGTTTTGTTCTCTGAACTGTCTCCGTTTGAGTTATCGTCGACAGCAGCAGTTAAACAGCTCAGGGTCCGTTAGTCTGGCTACTTTCCTCCGGCTAGCTAACGGTCAACGGTCGGTTAGCGGTCAGAAGTGATCCATCCTCTCGGTAACGTTAACGGTTCAGCCGCCTCCGTACATACAGCTAACGTTACGGCGGTGACAGTTACGTTTTAGGCAACAAAACCACTAGTCAAGTTCAGGAAAAAAGCTCCTGGTTCGGATTAAAACCCCCCCGAGGGACGAACACGCGTTTCTTGGGTTAAAGAAAATAATTAATAATTATGTTATCCTGGATTTTGCTTAACTTCCGGCCGTAGCTGTATCCCTCTTAGTAGTATTTTTCCATGGCTGTATCCCTTCTAGCCACAACCCTCCGTGTGTGACGCTAAGCTACCTTTAGCTGCAGTTATGATCCGTAAAACAGTTTGAAGCCGTCGTTTCGCGTCCGTGTGCCCGGTCAGACATGTCCGACAGCGGGTTCCGCTGGACCGTGGTGGTCCTGACCTGCCAACACAAAGACAGCGTCTACTCCTTCCAGAGAGGTGAGCACCATCTTGTTCTCTACGTCATCTTTGATTCTCTGAGCCGTTATTTTAACATAGGGGGTGTATACTTATGCCCCTGTATTTTAACATAGGGGGTGTATACTTATGCCCCTGTATTTTAACATAGGGGGTGTATACTTATGCCCCTGTATTTTAACATAGGGGGGTGTATACTTATGCCCCTGTATTTTAACATAGGGGTGTATACTTATGCCCCTGTATTTTAACATAGGGGGTGTATACTTATGCCCCTGTATTTTAACATAGGGGATGTATACTTATGCCCCTGTATTTTAACATAGGGGGTGTATACTTATGCCCCTGTATTTTAACATAGGGGGTGTATACTTATGCCCCCTGTATTTTAACATAGGGGGTGTATACTTATGCCCCCTGTATTTTAACATAGGGGGTGTATACTTATGCCCCTGTATTTTAACATAGGGGGTGTATACTTATGCCCCTGTATTTTAACATAGGGGGTGTATACTTATGCCCCTGTATTTTAACATAGGGGGTGTATACTTATGCCCCTGTATTTTAACATAGGGGGTGTATACTTATGCCCCTGTATTTTAACATAGGGGGTGTATACTTATGCCCCTGTATTTTAACATAGGGGGTGTATACTTATGCCCCTGTATTTTAACATAGGGGGTGTATACTTATGCCCCTGTATTTTAACATAGGGGTGTATACTTATGCCCCTGTATTTTAACATAGGGGTGTATACTTATGCCCCTGTATTTTAACATAGGGGTGTATACTTATGCCCCTGTATTTTAACATAGGGGGTGTATACTTATGCCCCTGTATTTTAACATAGGGGTGTATACTTATGCCCCTGTATTTTAACATAGGGGGTGTATACTTATGCCCCTGTATTTTAACATAGGGGGTGTATACTTATGCCCCTGTATTTTAACATAGGGGGTGTATACTTATGCCCCTGTATTTTAACATAGGGGGTGTATACTTATGCCCCTGTATTTTAACATAGGGGGTGTATACTTATGCCCCTGTATTTTAACATAGGGGTGTATACTTATGCCCCTGTATTTTAACATAGGGGTGTATACTTATGCCCCTGTATTTTAACATAGGGGGTGTATACTTATGCCCCTGTATTTTAACATAGGGGGTGTATACTTATGCCCCTGTATTTTAACATAGGGGGTGTATACTTATGCCCCTGTATTTTAACATAGGGGGTGTATACTTATGCCCCTGTATTTTAACATAGGGGTGTATACTTATGCCCCTGTATTTTAACATAGGGGGTGTATACTTATGCCCCTGTATTTTAACATAGGGGGTGTATACTTATGCCCCTGTATTTTAACATAGGGGGTGTATACTTATGCCCCTGTATTTTAACATAGGGGGTGTATACTTATGCCCCTGTATTTTAACATAGGGGTGTATACTTATGCCCCTGTATTTTAACATAGGGGGTGTATACTTATGCCCCTGTATTTTAACATAGGGGGTGTATACTTATGCCCCTGTATTTTAACATAGGGGTGTATACTTATGCCCCTGTATTTTAACATAGGGGGTGTATACTTATGCCCCCTGTATTTTAACATAGGGGGTGTATACTTATGCCCCCTGTATTTTAACATAGGGGGTGTATACTTATGCCCCTGTATTTTAACATAGGGGGGTGTATACTTATGCCCCTTAAGCCATTCAGATGTTTTTTATTCTTTAGTCTAAATGTTCCTTTTTCACATTAAGAGATATTTAGACGTAGTGATTCTTTTGTTATTGTAAAAAAAGGGAAATTATTTAGGTTTATTGCCAAAATAAGTCATATTTACAAGGAATTAAACATCCATATTACACATTAATATTAATATGAAGTGTGTTTGTGTGTGTGTGTCTCTCTCTCTGTGTGTGTGTGTCTCTGTCTGTCTGTCTCTCTCTGTGTGTGTGTGTGTGTGTGTGTGTGTGTGTGTGTGTGTGTGTGTGTGTGTGTGTGTGTGTGTGTGTGTGTGAGATAAGAGCTGGAGCTGCGGCAGCAGCGTGGTTCTCTCTCTCAGGGTGCGTTGGTTTTGACGGTGCGGGACCGCCAGGAGCCGCTGGGCAGCGGGGGGGCGACGCTGAACGCCCTGCTGGTCGCTGCTGAACACCTGAGCAGCCGAGCGGGACACACGGTGAGATCACCGCTTCCTGTCCTCGAGGGGCGTTTCCTCTCAGCTGTCACAGACAAGATCAATACTCTGGGTTTCTTCTCCTCTTCCTCAGGTGGTGACAGCTGACGTCCTGGATGAAGCTCACATCCTCATCCTCCACACGGTGAGTGCAGCCCGCCGATTATCGGCCTGGTCAGAAATGCTTAGTCGTCCCCCATTAAGAGCGTCCACCCCAGCGGCCCGGGTTGGAGTCCGACCTTTGGCCCTTTGCAGCGTGGTCCTGCAGGTCCATGCAGATGTGTGTGTGTGTGTTGGTCCTGCAGGGCCCATGCAGGTGTGTGTGTGTGTGTGTGTGTGTGTGTGTGTGTGTGTGTGTGTGTGTGTGTGTGTGTGTGTGTGTGTGTGGTCCTGCAGGCCCATGCAGATGTGTGTGTGTGTGTGTGTGTGTGTGTGTTGGTCCTGCAGGGCCCATGCAGGTGTGTGTGTGTGTGTTGGTCTTCCAGGCCCCGTGCAGATGTGTGTGTGTGTGTGTGTGTGTGTGTGTGTGTGTGTGTTGGTCCTGCAGGCCCGTGTGTGTGTGTATGTGTATGTGTGTGTGTGTGTGTGTGTGTGTGTGTGTGTGTGTGGTCTTCCAGGCCCCGTGCAGATGTGTGTGTGTGTGTGTGTTGGTCTTCCAGGCCCCGTGCAGATGTGTGTGTGTGTGTGTGTGTGTGTGTGTGTGTGTGTGTTGGTCCTGCAGGCCCGTGTGTGTGTATGTGTGTGTGTGTGTGTGTGTGTGTGTGTGTGTGTGTGTGTGTGTGTTGGTCTTCCAGGCCCCGTGCAGATGTGTGTGTGTGTGTGTTGGTCCTGCAGGGCCGGGACTTCCCCTGGAGCTCCTGCAGCCGAGCCTTCTGCTGGCTTCCTTCAGAGAACCACGAGCAGCGAGTCCAGGCCCCGCTCTGCGTGCTGGACCTGCTGCTGGACCGCCTCAGCACCCACATCTGTCCCGGTTCTCCCCCCGGGGTTTGGGTCTGCAGCACCGACGCCATCCTGCACATCCCGCCGGACTTCGGTGAGGCAGAACGGCGAGTCAGAATCAGTAGTTACACCTCCGGGGATCTGTCTCTGTTGATGCATAGAAACACAAGACAGAGGAAACGAGAGAGGAGAGGAAACAAGGAGAGACAGAGGAAACAAGAGAGGAGAGGAAACGAGAGGAAAGACAGAGGAAACGAGAGGGAAGAGGAGAGGAAACGAGAGGGAAGAGGAGAGGAAACGAGAGAAGAGGAGAGGTAACAAGTGAGGAGACAGATGGAACGAGAGGAGAGACAGGAAAAGAGAGAGGAGAGGAAACGAGAGGAGAGAGGAGAGGAAACAAGTGAGCATATAAAATAAGGATAAATAAAGGATTATTATTATTATTCTATCACACCTTCCTGCCGTTTGTGTAGTTTTGTCCTGGGACGGTTTCTCTGGAGTTCGGGTTTTGGCGTTGCCAGGCGACGTCTCCTACGCAGCCAATCACGGAGTCTACCTGTCCGACCAACAGGTGCTCACTTCTCTTCATCATCGCTGTCTCTTCATCCTTTGTTGTGTTGACAGTTGTTACTTCCCAGAGAAACCCACGTGTGCGTTTGTTTTGTGTCCCAGGGTCAGGTCAGGGACATCATCTACAAGGGATCAAAGGAGCAGATTCAACAGGCTGTGATGCATGATGGGAAAGTGCCACTGGTGCGTACACCTGTTCCGTCCTGTGTTGTTAAATCAAACGCACCTTTTGGTTTCCTGTTTTAGAATTAAAGGCAGTGTTGTCTGATGTGTTGTGTGTGTCTGCAGGTGTCCAGTCTGTGTTGTGTGTGTCTGCAGGTGTCCAGTCTGTGTTGTGTGTGTCTGCAGGTGTCCAGTCTGTGTTGTGTGTGTCTGCAGGTGTCCAGTCTGTGTTGTGTGTGTCTGCAGGTGTCCAGTCTGTGTTGTGTGTGTCTGCAGGTGTCCAGTCTGTGTTGTGTGTGTCTGCAGGTGTCCAGTCCGTGTTGTGTGTGTCTGCAGGTGTCCAGTCTGTGTTGTGTGTGTCTGCAGGTGTCCAGTCTGTGTTGTGTGTGTCTGCAGGTGTCCAGTCTGTGTTGTGTGTGTCTGCAGGTGTCCAGTCCGTGTTGTGTGTGTCTGCAGGTGTCCAGTCTGTGTTGTGTGTGTCTGCAGGTGTCCAGTCTGTGTTGTGTGTGTCTGAAGGTGTGCGGTCTTCTTCAGTAAAGCTGATATGTTGTTTGTGTGTGTGTGTGTGTGTGTGTGTGTGTGTGTGTGTGTGTGTGTGTGTGTGTGTGTGTGTGTGTGTGTGTGTGTGTGTGTGTGTGTGTGTGTGTGTGTGTGTGCGCGTGCGCGTGCGCGTGCGTGCGTGTGCGTGTGCAGGTGTCCGGTCCGGTCTTTTTCAGCCGCTCGGTGTCTGAGAAGCTGCTGCAGACTCATGTCACTCCTCCGCTGGACGGCTGCACCTACCTGGGCCTGGACTCTGGAGCTCCACCCCTCCAGGTACCTGTCTGTCTGCCTGTCTGTCTGTCTGTCTGCCTGTCTGTCTGTCTGTCTGCCTGTCTGTCTGTCTGTATCAGCTCTGAAATGTCTTCTTCCCCGTGGTGTGTCCTCCAGGTGTCTCTGTTCCTGGACGTGTTGAAGTGTCTCTGCTCAGATCTGACTCAGGACCAGTTTGTGAGTGAGGAGCGAGGCGGCTGCAGTTCCGCTGTGGGACCACAGGGGGCGGCGGTGAGGAGCAGCCGGGCCCAGCTGTGGAGGATCCTCAGAGGAGCTCCGCTCAGCCTGGGTGGGTGTCTGTCTCTCTCCAGACCTGTCTGTCTCTCTCCAGACCTGTCTGTCTCTCTCTAGACCGGTCTCTCTCTAGACCTGTCTCTCTCCAGACCTGTCTGTCTCTCTCTAGACCTGTCTGTCTCTCTCTAGACCTGTCTGTCTCTATAGATCTGTCTCTCTCTAGACCTGTCTGTCTCTCTCCAGACCTGTCTGTCTCTCTCTAGACCTGTCTGTCTCTATAGATCTGTCTTTCTCTAGACCTGTCTGTCTCTCTCTAGACCTGTCTCTCTCTCTGTCTCTCTAGACCTGTCTCTCTCTAGACCTGTCTGTCTCTCTCCAGACCTGTCTGTCTCTATAGATCTGTCTCTCTGCAGACCTGTCTGTCTCTCTCTAGACCTGTCTGTCTCTATAGATCTGTCTCTCTCTAGACCTGTCTGTCTCTCTCCAGACCTGTCTGTCTCTATAGATCTGTCTCTCTCCAGACCTGTCTGTCTCTCGCTAGACCTGTCTTTCTCTATAGATCTGTCTCTCTCTAGACCTGTCTGTCTCTCTCTAGACCTGTCTGTATCTCTCTGTTCTGTCGCTCTCTAGACCTGTCTGTCTGTCTCTCTCTAGACCTGTCTCTCTCTAAACCTGTCGCTCTCTAGACCTGTCTGTCTCTCTCTAGACCTGTCTCTCTCTACACCTGTTTCTCTCTAGACCTGTCTGTCTCTTTCTCTCTGTCTGTCTCTCTGTCTGTCTGTTATCTTATTGTAGTTTTAGTACTTCTATTGAAGTAAATGATCTGAGAACAGAAGATTTTTCCTGTTTCACCGTAAAGTCTCTGGAGGCTGAAGTTTAATACCGGCCCCTGATTGGTTCAACGGGTTGTGATGTCATGAATCCTGCAGGTGTAAATGTGTCACCTGTCCTCCTCCTCTCTCGCTCAGACAGTTTACGTCCCCGGCGGTCGCTACGACTACCTGACCTTGTCCGGGAAGGATCACGTGGATCGGCTGAGCTGTGATTGGACGGACAGAGACACCCTGTCTCACATCCAGGTCTCACTTTCCTGTCCTAGAACGCGTCCTTCGTTGTTAACGTGTCTTCAATCAGGTCCTCAGTTCTCACCCAGCTTCCTGTTTCAGAGAGAGAGCGAGGTGGGCGAGGGAGGGCGAGTGATCAACAGCGTGCTGGAGGGAGACGTCACCGTGGCAACCGGAGCAGTGGTCCAACACTGCCACCTGCAGGTCAGAGGACTGTCTTCTTTCATCTGTCTCTCCTCTCTTCTTTCATCTGTCTCTCCTCTCTTCTTTCATCTGTCTCTCCTCTCTTCTTTCATCTGTCTCCTCTCTTCTTTCATCTCTCTCCTCTCATCTTTCATCTCTCTCCTCTTCTTTCATCTCTCTCCTCTCTTCTTTCATCTCTTTCCTCATCTTTCATCTGTCTCTCCTCTCATCTTTCATCTGTCTCTCCTCTCTTCTTTCATCTGTCTCTCTCATCTTTCATCTGTCTCTCCTCTCATCTTTCATCTGTCTCTCCTCTCTTCTTTCATCTGTCTCTCTCATCTTTCATCTCTCTCCTCTCTTCTTTCATCTCTTTCCTCATCTTTCATCTGTCTCTCCTCTTCATTTGTCTCTCCTCTTCTTTCATCTGTCTCTCCTCTCATCTTTCATCTGTCTCTCCTCTCTTCTTTCATCTCTCTCCTCTCTTCTTTCATCTCTCTCCTCTCTTCTTTCATCTGTCTCCTCTCTTCTTTCATCTGTCTCTCCTCTTCATTTGTCTCTCCTCTCTTCTTTCATCTGTCTCCTCATCTTTCATCTCTCTCCTCTCATCTTTCATCTCTCTCCTCTCTTCTTTCATCTCTCTCCTCTCTTCTTTCATCTGTCTCCTCTCTTCTTTCATCTGTCTCTCCTCTTTATTTGTCTCTCCTCTCTTCTTTCATCTGTCTCCTCTCATCTTTCATCTCTCTCCTCTCTTCTTTCATCTGTCTCTCCTCTCTTCTTTCATCTGTCTCTCCTCTCTTCTTTCATCTGTCTCCTCTCTTCTTTCATCTCTTTCCTCTCATCTTTCATCTGTCTCTCTCTTCTTTCATCTGTCGCTCCTCATCTTTCATCTGTCTCTCCTCTCATCTTTCATCTCTTTCCTCTCTTCTTTCATCTGTCTCTCCTCTTCTTTCATCTCTTTCCTCTCATCTTTCATCTGTCTCTCTCTTCTTTCATCTGTCGCTCCTCATCTTTCATCTGTCTCTCCTCTCTTCTTTCATCTGTCGCTCCTCATCTTTCATCTGTCTCTCCTCTCTTCTTTCATCTGTCGCTCCTCATCTTTCATCTGTCGCTCCTCTTCTTTCATCTCTTTCCTCTCATCTTTCATCTGTCTCTCCTCTTCTTTCATCTCTTTCCTCTCATCTTTCATCTGTCTCTCTCTTCTTTCATCTGTCGCTCCTCATCTTTCATCTGTCTCTCCTCTCTTCTTTCATCTGTCGCTCCTCATCTTTCATCTGTCTCTCCTCTCTTCTTTCATTCGTCTCTCCTCTCTTGTTTCCTCTCCTCCCTCCTCTCTTGTTTCCTCTCCTCTCGTTTCCTCCCCCCATATAATACTATATTATATACTAGTGTATATTACTATTTAATATTGCATGCGTGCATGTGTGATGACGCAATGCGCTCCGTCTCTATGGTTACGGACATCTTTTTAGCGATACCCAGCCCGACCTTTTGACCTCTGCCTCCAGGGTCCTCTGGACATCCCGTCAGGTTGTTTACTGTCCGGGATCGGGCCGATGACATCACAGAGTGTCAGGACGCTGCAGCTGGCCGATGACATCATCATCCAGGAACATCGGATCGAGCTGGGGGAGCTGAAGCTGAACGTCTTCACGGTGACGGGGGCCCTCGACCCCCTGGAGGTGAAGAGTGTGTGTGTGTGTGTGTGTGTGTGTGTGTGTGTGTGTGTGTGTGTGTGTGTGTGTGTGTGTGTGTGTGTGTGTGTGTGTGTGTGTGTGTGTGTGTGTGTGTGTGTGTGTGTGTGTGTGTGTGTGTGTGTGTGTGTGTGTGTAGACATGAAGATGATATTCTTCTTCTCCTCAGGTCTCCTGTGATGACATCATCGCCTCCTTCCTGAACCAGAGATGGAGTTTCTTCTTCAGCAGAACAGGAATCCAGTAAGACGACTCACTTCCTGTCACCTCCTTTCCTCTCATCTTCTCCTTGTCTCGCCTCCTTCCTCTCATCTTCTCCTTGTCTTGCCTCCTTTCCTCTCATCTTCTCCTTGTCTTGCCTCCTTTCCTCTCATCTTCTCCTTGTCTTGCCTCCTTTCCTCTCATCTTCTCCTTGTCTTGCCTCCTTTCCTCTCATCTTCTCCTTGTCTCACCTCCTTTCCTCTCATCTTCTCCTTGTCTCGGCTCCTTTCCTCTCATCTTCTCCTTGTCTTGCCTCTTTTCCTCTCATCTTCTCCTTGTCTCGGCTCCTTTCCTCTCATCTTCTCCTTGTCTTGCCTCTTTTCCTCTCATCTTCTCCTTGTCTTGCCTCCTTTCCTCTCATCTTCTCCTTGTCTCACCTCCTTTCCTCTCATCTTCTCCTTGTCTTGCCTCCTTTCCTCTCATCTTCTCCTTGTCTCGCCTCCTTTCCTCTCATCTTCTCCTTGTCTTGCCTCCTTTCCTCTCATCTTCTCCTTGTCTCACCTCCTTTCCTCTCATCTTCTCCTTGTCTTGCCTCCTTTCCTCTCATCTTCTCCTTGTCTCGCCTCCTTTCCTCTCATCTTCTCCTCTCACTTTAATTTGCTTTATTGGCATGAACCGAAAAGAACATGTTGCCAAAACAGAAAACTGGTAAATCATCCCCTCCTCTCTTGTTTCCTCTCCTCTCTTGTTTCCTTTCCTCTCTCCTCTCCTCTCTCCTCTCTCCTCTCTTGCTTCCTCTTCTCTCTTTTCTCTTGTTTCCTCTGTCTCTCCTCTCTTGCTTCCTCTGTCTCTCCTCTTTTGTTTACTCTCCTCTCTTGTTTCCTCTCCTCTCTCCTCTCTTGTTTCCTCTCCTCTCTCCTCTCTTGCTTCCTCTCCTCTCTCCTCTCTTGTTTCCTCTCCTCTCTTGCTTCCTCTCCTCTCTCCTTCTTGTTTCCTCTGTCTCTCCTCTCTTGCTTCCTCTGTCTCTCCTCTCTTGTTTCCTCTGTCTGTCCTCTCTTGATTCCTCTCCTCTCTTGTTTCCTCTCCTCTCTTCTCTCCTCTTTTCCTCTCCTCCCTCCTCTCTTGTCTCCCCCCCTCAGGCCGGAGGAGTTGTGGGTGCGAGGGGAGCAGCGCTCCCTGCTGACGGCCCGTATGTTCCCGGTGCTCCACCCCCGGGGGGGCGCGGTGGGTCTGCAGGGGGGCGTGGGCTGGCTGCTGGGCGGCGCCGGCTGTCTGCGCCGGTGGAGGGAGGCATGGCGGCTCTCTCTGAAGGAAGTGATGTCACTCACCTGCCAGGAGGCGGAGCTCCAGTGGAGGGAGGAGTTACTGTTTCTGGCGGGAAGGAGGAGAGTGACGGACGCTCTGACGAGTCGCACCGACGCCTGTCTGCTGCCTTGCTTCAGGGCGGCGGTGCTGGGAGACCAGCAGGGGGCGCTGCTGCACACGCTCGACACCAGTGAGTCACTACACCACACCCATCAGGACGGTCACCGCCCAATGGGAGGAGAGTACAGACATGAGTCACGCATGCTCCGATTTAAACGGTTTACGACATAACTGTCAGACTGAAACTAGTGAAATCCATAAAATAATAAAGTTTCTCATTCTGAACAATAACAGAAGATGGGAATCATCTCAGGAACGTTGTAGCTAGCTATGCTAACGTTAGCTCAGAACACCATTCAGCTGACAGCCTTTGTTGTGTTTGATGCTAACTTGTAGCTAAGCTAGCAGTGAACCAACATCGTTAAGTAGGTCCATTTTTACTGGGACAACTCTCCATTGACTTCTTCAACTTCCTGTTTCTCTTGTTGTCTTCAGTTGCCGCAGGAAGCAGTACGCCAGGGGCGGAGTCAGGGGCGGAGCTGGGCGTGGCCGCTCGCTGCCTCTCCTGTGTCGCTGACGTGTTGGTGTGCATGGCGGGGGGGAGGGGAGGCCTGAGGAGCGGGCCGGCTGCCAATGAAGCCTGGAGATCCGCCTACTTCCTGTTGGAGGAGGGAAACCTGAGGGGCGGAGTCAGCGCGCTGGCTGCACAGAGAGATCATTGGCTGAGCAGGTGAGCGTCGCTGTCTGGGCTTTTCTGTACTGTGATAGTTGGTTTGAAGCATGTAAAAACAGAGAGAGAGCGAGGGATGGATGGAGGGAGGGAGGGAGGGATGGATGGAGGGAGGGAGGGAGGGAGGGATGGATGGAGGGAGGGATGGATGGATGGATGGATTGATTCATCTCCATCATCCCCCCCGCAGGCCGGACCTGCTGGTTCGAGCGGCGCGGCACTACGAGGGCGCCGGACAGGTGCTCCTACGACAAGCCGTGATGTCATCGCAGAGGTTCATCTCCATTGGCCAGGGGGAGGTCCCGCCCCTTGAGGAGTGGCAGGAAGTGGAGTGTCCGGCCAGACTGGACCTGGCAGGTGAGTCTCCAGGAAATAATACCAGAAGATACTTTTATTTATTTTATTTATAAAACATTATATTTATATGTACCTGCCATTTTTTTTCAACCTGGACCCTATTTTATTATTATTGTTATTATTATTATTATTATAATACACGCTGTAATCAGCCGGCGTCCTTGCGTTTCAGGCGGCTGGAGCGACACGCCGCCCATCGCCTTCGAGCACGGCGGCTCTGTGACCAACGTGGCGGTGAAGGTCGATGGGAAGCGTCCTATTGGAGCCCGGGCCCGTCGCATCAGAGAGCCCCGCCTCCTGCTGGTCAGCTACACTGGCGGGCGGGACAGTGGGGTTTCCACGGAAACGGTGTGCAACAGCATGGACGACCTGAAAGACTGCTGTCAGCCACACGCGCCCGGTACGGAGATTTGAAGGGTTAGCAGGGTTAATGAAAGTCTTCTTGTATATTTATATGTATGTGTGTGTGTGTGTGTGTGTGTGTGTTTGTCTGTGTGTGTTTTACAGGAGCCCTGCTGAAGGCGGTGTGTGTGTGCAGCGGTCTGGTGTCTCTCTCCTCCCAGCATGCTCTGGGTGATCAGCTGATGCAGCGGTGGGGGGGAGGTGTGGAGCTCCACAGCTGGTCGGTGCTGCCCACCGGGTCCGGACTCGGTGAGAAACACATCCACCACAACAGCTACATCTGTACTGAACAAAGACTGATATTAGTACCATATTTGACGTGTGTATGCAGCTTTGACGTCTATGGCTTTTCCTGTTGCTTTTTTTACGCCTTTTTTATTAACAACTAATGTTATTTTTTATTTATGGAAACCTTTAAAATATTATGGAAAGGATTTTAAACATAAAACATCTGCAAAATTGCTATCGCCAAACCCACCAGACTCCATGTAAATAATCACTACTTTTAGCATGTATAGAGCAGCATATCTCCACCAGACTCCATGTAAATAATCACTACTTTTATCATCGTAAAACACACTTCATTCAAAGTGGACAGAAATTAATTAAAACTACCAAAAGCCGTCTTGGTTCATCTTTCCACTGTTCCACCAATCACCACTCTGGTCTGGTTGGAATAAACTCTTAATTCACCCATTTACATGGGGAGATATGCTGCTCTATACACGCTAAAAGTAGTGATTATTTACATGGAGTCTGGTGGAGATATGCTGCCCTATACACACTAAAAGTAGTGATTATTTACATGGAGTCTGGTGGAGATATGCTGCCCTATACACACTAAAAGTAGTGATTATTTACATGGAGTCTGGTGGAGATATGCTGCTCTATACACACTAAAAGTAGTGATTATTTACATGGAGTCTGGTGGAGATATGCTGCTCTATACACACTAAAAGTAGTGATTATTTACATGGAGTCTGGTGGAGATATGCTGCTCTATACATGCTAAAAGTAGTGATTATTTACATGGAGTCTGGTGGAGATATGCTGCTCTATACACACTAAAAGTAGTGATTATTTACATGGAGTCTGGTGGAGATATGCTGCTCTATACATGCTAAAAGTAGTGATTATTTACATGGAGTCTGGTGGAGATATGCTAATCTATACACGCTAAAAGTAGTGATTATTTACATGGAGTCTGGTGGAGATATGCTGCTCTATACATGCTAAAAGTAGTGATTATTTACATGGAGTCTGGTGGAGATATGCTGCTCTATACACACTAAAAGTAGTGATTATTTACATGGAGTCTAGTGGATATATGCTGCTCTATACACACTAAAAGTAGTGATTATTTACATGGAGTCTGGTGGAGATATGCTGCTCTATACATGCTAAAAGTAGTGATTATTTACATGGAGTCTGGTGGAGATATGCTGCTCTATACACGCTAAAAGTAGTGATTATTTACATGGAGTCTAGTGGAGATATGCTGCTCTATACACGCTAAAAGTAGTGATTATTTACATGGAGTCTGGTGGAGATATGCTGCTCTATACATGCTAAAAGTAGTGATTATTTACATGGAGTCTGGTGGAGATATGCTGCTCTATACATGCTAAAAGTAGTGATTATTTACATGGAGTCTGGTGGAGATATGCTGCTCTATACATGCTAAAAGTAGTGATTATTTACATGGAGTCTGGTGGAGATATGCTGCTCTATACATGCTAAAAGTAGTGATTGTTTACATGGAGTCTGGTGGAGATATGCTGCTCTATACACGCTAAAAGTAGTGATTATTTACATGGAGTCTGGTGGGTTTAGTTATAGCAATTTTGCAGATGTTTTATGTTTAAATGTTTTAAAGGTTTAACATAATTCCTCCTCCACTGGGAGATGGTTAGTGGTTGATGCGTTGTGGTCCTGCAGGTACCAGCAGCATCCTGGCCGGGGCGCTGTTGGCTGCAGTCTACAGGTGTACGGGTCGGACCTACGACACAGACTCCCTGATCCATGGCGTCCTGTACCTGGAGCAGATCCTCACCACAGGTCTGTCTTCCCTTCTCTCTGCTGTCCCGTTGTTGGAGGACACCAACCCTGTTTGACTCAGCGCTGTCTCCTTGTCCTCCTGCAGGTGGAGGCTGGCAGGACCAGGTGGGAGGGCTGGTGGGCGGAGTCAAGGTGGCTCGCTCCAGAGCGTCTCTGCCCCTGCAGGTGGAAGTAGAACGTCTCAGTCCTCCGGACGACTTCCTGCTTTCTCTGGAGCAGCACCTCCTGCTGGTTTACACTGGCAAGACTCGCCTGGCTCGCAACCTGCTGCAGGTCTGACTGCCTGTCTGTGTCTGTCTCTCTCTCTCTCTCTCTGTCTGTCTCACCGTCTGTCTGTCTCTCTCTGTCTCTCTGTCTCTCTCTCTCTCTCTCTCTCTCTCTGTCTGTCCCTCCATCTCTCTCTCTCTCTGTCTTTCTCTCTCTCTCTCGGCCACGGCTTCTTAGCGATGGATCCCCATGACTCTAGAGTCACTACTCGTTCTGAAAATAATCAGCATCAATTGCTGTACCACATACACACACACACACACACACACACTCCCACAATCCATTGCACCAAAGGACGCGGAGCAGCAGCTCACAGCTGGAGAAATGACTTGGTGATGTTGATGGTTGTGTCTGCAGGACGTGGTTCGGAGCTGGTACAGCCGTCTGCCCGCGATGGTCCACAACGCCCAGCAGCTGGTGGCCACCTCGGAGGACTGTGCCAGGGCCTGTTCACACGGTAGGAGACAATCATAGAAACAGCCCAACCTCCAATCAACATCCATCTTCGTCTGAGTGATCTGATGTCACAATACTTTGACCCTCATGTTGTCCTCGGGCCAACTCCATGCTCCCCTCCTGGGGGGGCGGGCTCACCCGGCTTCTTCCACCCTCTCATTATTATTACTTTCCAACCATTATACCGGTCTGAACAACAGATTGACCCACTTTCAATGTTCTTCTTAATTTCCCAAAATAACATGATCGATTCCACACAACAGGTTAAAGGTGGAGGTCAAAGCATCTTCCTCCAGACGTGTTAAAGGTGGAGGTGAATGCATCTTCCTCCAGACATTTAAAGGTGGAGGTGAAAGCATCTTCCTCCAGACGTATTAAAGGTGGAGGTGAAAGCATCTTCCTCCAGACGTATTAAAGGTGGAGGTGAAAGCATCTTCCTCCAGACGTTTAAAGGTGGAGGTGAAAGCATCTTCCTCCAGACGTTTAAAGGTGGAGGTGAAAGCATCTTCCTCCAGACGTTTAAAGGTGGAGGTGAAAGCATCTTCCTCTAGACGTTTAAAGGTGGAGGTGAAAGCATCTTCCTGCAGACGTGTTAAAGGTGGAGGTGAAAGCATCTTCCTCCAGACGTTTAAAGGTGGAGGTGAAAGCATCTTCCTCCAGACGTATTAAAGGTGGAGGTGAAAGCATCTTCCTCCAGACGTTTAAAGGTGGAAGTGAAAGCATCTTCCTCCAGACGTTTAAAGGTGGAGGTGAAAGCATCTTCCTCTAGACGTTTAAAGGTGGAGGTGAAAGCATCTTCCTGCAGACGTGTTAAAGGTGGAGGTGAAAGCATCTTCCTGCAGACGTGTTAAAGGTGGAGGTGAAAGCATCTTCCTCTAGACGTTTAAAGGTGGAGGTGAATGCATCTTCCTGCAGACGTGTTAAAGGTGGAGGTGAAAGCATCTTCCTCCAGACGTTTAAAGGTGGAGGTGAAAGCATCTTCCTCCAGACGTATTAAAGGTGGAGGTGAAAGCATCTTCCTCCAGACGTTTAAAAGTGGAGGTGAAAGCATCTTCCTCCAGACGTTTAAAGGTGGAGGTGAAAGCATCTTCCTCCAGGCGTTTAAAGGTGGAGGTGAAAGCATCTTCCTCCAGACGTTTAAAGGTGGAGGTGAAAGCATCTTCCTCCAGACGTTTAAAGGTGGAGGTGAAAGCATCTTCCTCCAGACGTGTTAAAGGTGGAGGTGAAAGCATCTTCCTCTAGACGTTTAAAGGTGGAGGTGAAAGCATCTTCCTGCAGACGTGTTAAAGGTGGAGGTGAAAGCATCTTCCTCCAGACGTTTAAAGGTGGAGGTGAAAGCATCTTCCTCCAGACGTATTAAAGGTGGAGGTGAAAGCATCTTCCTCCAGACGTTTAAAGGTGGAGGTGAAAGCATCTTCCTCCAGACGTTTAAAGGTGGAGGTGAAAGCATCTTCCTCTAGACGTTTAAAGGTGGAGGTGAAAGCATCTTCCTGCAGACGTGTTAAAGGTGGAGGTGAAAGCATCTTCCTGCAGACGTGTTAAAGGTGGAGGTGAAAGCATCTTCCTCTAGACGTTTAAAGGTGGAGGTGAAAGCATCTTCCTGCAGACGTGTTAAAGGTGGAGGTGAAAGCATCTTCCTGCAGACGTGTTAAAGGTGGAGGTGAAAGCATCTTCCTGCAGACGTGTTAAAGGTGGAGGTGAAAGCATCTTCCTCTAGACGTTTAAAGGTGGAGGTGAATGCATCTTCCTGCAGACGTGTTAAAGGTGGAGGTGAAAGCATCTTCCTCCAGACGTTTAAAGGTGGAGGTGAAAGCATCTTCCTCCAGACGTATTAAAGGTGGAGGTGAAAGCATCTTCCTCCAGACGTTTAAAAGTGGAGGTGAAAGCATCTTCCTCCAGACGTTTAAAGGTGGAGGTGAAAGCATCTTCCTCCAGACGTTTAAAGGTGGAGGTGAAAGCATCTTCCTCCAGACGTTTAAAGGTGGAGGTGAAAGCATCTTCCTCCAGACGTTTAAAGGTGGAGGTGAAAGCATCTTCCTCCAGACGTGTTAAAGGTGGAGGTGAAAGCATCTTCCTCTAGACGTTTAAAGGTGGAGGTGAAAGCATCTTCCTGCAGACGTGTTAAAGGTGGAGGTGAAAGCATCTTCCTCCAGACGTTTAAAGGTGGAGGTGAAAGCATCTTCCTCCAGACGTATTAAAGGTGGAGGTGAAAGCATCTTCCTCCAGACGTTTAAAGGTGGAGGTGAAAGCATCTTCCTCCAGACGTTTAAAGGTGGAGGTGAAAGCATCTTCCTCTAGACGTTTAAAGGTGGAGGTGAAAGCATCTTCCTGCAGACGTGTTAAAGGTGGAGGTGAAAGCATCTTCCTGCAGACGTGTTAAAGGTGGAGGTGAAAGCATCTTCCTCTAGACGTTTAAAGGTGGAGGTGAAAGCATCTTCCTGCAGACGTGTTAAAGGTGGAGGTGAAAGCATCTTCCTCCAGACGTTTAAAGGTGGAGGTGAAAGCATCTTCCTGCAGACGTGTTAAAGGTGGAGGTGAAAGCATCTTCCTCTAGACGTTTAAAGGTGGAGGTGAATGCATCTTCCTGCAGACGTGTTAAAGGTGGAGGTGAAAGCATCTTCCTCCAGAGGTTTAAGGGTGGAGGTGTGTGTGTCCTCAGGGTCTCTGGCGGGCCTGGCTGTGTGTCTGGAGCGCTCGTGGCAGCAGAAGAAGCTGATGGCGCCGGGCTGCGAGCCGGCCTCCGTGAGGACCATGATGGAGGCGCTGCGGCCGCTGGTGCTGGGTCAGAGTCTGGCCGGGGCCGGGGGGGGCGGCTTCCTCTACCTGCTGACCCGGGAGCCTCGGCAGCGGCTCGCCGTGCTGCGCGTCCTCGACAACACACCGGTAAGAACCAATCAGGGGGCAGAGATGACTGGCTTACTGCACCTTCATCAGAACATCACTGGGTGTAATGTGGTCTTAGAGAAGGAGGGATTCTGTGGTCTGTTTCAGGGTCTGGGAGACTTCAGCGTCCACTCAGTGGAGCTGGACATGGACGGGATCACAGTCCGCCATCCGGAGGGGGGACGCATGTCGTAGGCTGGTGTGATAAGCAAGAGACCAAAGAGAACTCATAAAGGGGACGGAACAAGACCCTAAAACCTAAAGATGTGTTAAAGAAGAGAAGAAGATGATGATTAACATCATTTGAGAACTTGTGATTATGGAACGTATCCGTGGCGACGACTGATGTCACCAGATGGCGTATGTATGACACGGCATTACTGGCAGGGGGGGGGTGATGTCGCAGTAGCTATGACACATGCCTTTGGTGCGGGAGATCAGGGTTCGATTCCCGACTGCCTTATTTCTGCCAATGTGTCCCTGAGCAAGGCACTTCACCCCGTGTTGCTCCAGAGGTTTAGGACGTCTCTGGATGAACGCGTCAGCTGAATGACGTGATGTAAGTCCTCAGAGCAACAATATACATCAAATAGTTTTGTATACACATTATGAGAAAAGTAGTTAAGTATTAATAAATATTGTACTGTAATGAAATGGTTAATAAATATTGTATGAAACTATGAAATTGCAGAGAATTCCTTTGAATGTCCTTTTAGTTACAGTGGGGGGTTTAAGGGAGGAGGGGCTGAGGTTTGGGTCCTCACGGTTGCCGTGGTTTTAATTCACATTGTTGGGTATTTGAGTTTTAATAATGAATGTAAATGATGGATCAGACACACACACACACACACACACACACACCCAGACATACAGACACACAAAGACATACACACAGACATAAACACACAGACATATACACACACACACACACACACACAGACATACACACACACAGACATATACACACACACAGACATACACACACAGACATACACACACACAAAGACATACACACAGACATACACACACACAGACATATACACACACACACACACACACACAGACATACACACACACAGACACACACACAGACATACACACACAGCGGCTGTGGCTCAATGGTAGATTGGTTGCCTGCCAATTGGAAGGTTGGTGGTTCAATCCCTGGCCCTGCAGTCCCATGTCGAAGTGTCGTTGGGCAAGACACTGAACCCCCAGTTGCCCCCGATGCTGCTCATTGGAGTGTGTGTGTGTGTTTATCTGACGAGCAGCCTCGGCCACAGTGTGTGAATGTGTGTGTGATGGTGAATGTTTCCTGTATGATGTAAAAGCGCTTTGAGTAGTCGTTAAGACTAGAAAAGATTTATAAATCAGCACATTTACACAGAGACACAGACACACACTTCATTAGATGATCTGTGACACGTCTGCATGTAGCATCAAAAATTGTAAAAAAAAAAGTCAAAGGGTAAACAACCTGGAAACATAATACATATAATAATAATAATAATAATAATATAATCAAACATATAAAATAAAGATGTAACGTGGCCACAACCCGGGCTCAGATCTCCAAATGCACGTAACATAGAAAAGAGAAAAGGCCAAAACATCGAGGAAAACTCTGTTTTTATTATTTTTAAAACTGTCTTAGGAAATTGTCCCAAAAAAGCAGACATGAAGTCCATGACTTCAGAAAAAAAAATAGCAAAAAGGTAGAAAAAAGCAACTAATTTGGGAGGAGGATGGGGGGTGAGCTCTCCAACTCTCTCGGGACGTCCCGGGACACGTCTGCATGGAAAAGAGACAAAAACACTCAAAAATGTCCGTCACAAGGTGAAAAATGTCAGAAAGGAAGCAAAATGACTCAAAATTAATATTAGTTTATTAATATCATTGTCTGAGCAAAACCTCAGCGACAGGCTGTTGCTATAGCAACCGGTCTTATTTCCCAGCAACCACGGACAGCTGGTCTCTGATGCGTCCCAGTCCGTCCAGGATGGTGTCCAGAGACTCGCGGCTCAGCTCCACCGTCACCGCCGACGCCGCCGCCCCCCCGCCCGCTGGCGGACACGGATCCTCCATCTGGAAACACACAGAGGTCATCATCATCATCATCATCATCATCATCATCACATCTGGAAACACACAGAGGTCATCATCATCATCATCATCACATCTGGAAACACACAGAGGTCAGCATCATCATCATCATCATCATCATCACATCTGGAAACACACAGAGGTCAGCATCATCATCATCATCATCATCATCATCACATCTGGAAACACACAGAGGTCAGCATCATCATCATCATCATCATCATCACATCTGGAAACACACAGAGGTCATCATCATCATCATCATCATCATCATCACATCTGGAAACACACAGAGGTCAGCATCATCATCATCATCATCATCATCACATCTGGAAACACACAGAGGTCATCATCATCATCATCATCATCATCATCACATCTGGAAACACACAGAGGTCATCATCATCATCATCATCATCTGGAAACACACAGAGGTCAGCATCATCATCATCATCATCATCATCACATCTGGAAACACACAGAGGTCAGCAGCATCATCATCATCATCATCATCATCATCATCATCATCACCACATCTGGAAA